>JAAAWM010012208.1:0-97500 GCA_036873465.1 Thinopyrum obtusiflorum | reverse complement strand
CCCCCCTTCACTTATATCTTTTAGAGCACGGTGGTGGTTATATTTTATAGAAATTATTGTTCTCTCATGCTTCACTTATATTATTTTGAGAGTCTTAAACAGCATGGTAAATTGCTTTAATTATGAAATTAATCCGAATGTGATAGGCATCCAAGATGAGCATAATAAAAACTTCCATATTGAGTGCATTGAATACTAAGAGAAGTTTGATGCTTGATGATTGTTTTGAGATATGGAGTTGGTAATATTAGACTGTGCTAGTTGAGTAGTTGTGAATTTGATAAATACTTGTGTTGAAGTTTGCAAGTCCCGTAGCATGCACGTATGGTAAACATTGTGTGACAAATTTGAAACATGAGGTGTTCCTTGATTGTCATCCTTATGAGTGGCGGTCGGGGACGAGCGATGGTCTTTTCCTACCAATCTATCCCCCTAGGAGCATGCGCGTAGTGCTTGGTTTTTGATGACTTGTAGATTTTTGCAATAAGTATGTGAGTTCTTTATGACTAATGTTGAGTCCATGGATTATACACACTCTCAACCTTCCATCATTGCTAGCCTCTTCGGTACCGTGCATTGCCCTTTCTCACCTTGAGAGTTGGTGCAAACTTCGCTGGTGCATCCAAACCCCGTGATATGATACGCTCTATCACACATAAACCTCCTTATATCTTCCTCAAAACAGCCACCATACCTACCTATTATGGCATTTCCATAGCCCCCCCCCCCCCCCCCCCCCCCCCCCCCCCCCCCCCCCCCCCCCCCCCCCCCCCCCCCCCCCCCCCCCCCCCCCCCCCCCCCCCCCCCCCCCCCCCCCCCCCCCCCCCCCCCCCCCCCCCCCCCCCCCCCCCCCCCCCCCCCCCCCCCCCCCCCCCCCCCCCCCCCCCCCCCCCCCCCCCCCCCCCCCCCCCCCCCCCCCCCCCCCCCCCCCCCCCCCCCCCCCCCCCCCCCCCCCCCCCCCCCCCCCCCCCCCCCCCCCCCCCCCCCCCCCCCCCCCCCCCCCCCCCCCCCCCCCCCCCCCCCCCCCCCCCCCCCCCCCCCCCCCCCCCCCCCCCCCCCCCCCCCCCCCCCCCCCCCCCCCCCCCCCCCCCCCCCCCCCCCCCCCCCCCCCCCCCCCCCCCCCCCCCCCCCCCCCCCCCCCCCCCCCCCCCCCCCCCCCCCCCCCCCCCCCCCCCCCCCCCCCCCCCCCCCCCCCCCCCCCCCCCCCCCCCCCCCCCCCCCCCCCCCCCCCCCCCCCCCCCCCCCCCCCCCCCCCCCCCCCCCCCCCCCCCCCCCCCCCCCCCCCCCCCCCCCCCCCCCCCCCCCCCCCCCCCCCCCCCCCCCCCCCCCCCCCCCCCCCCCCCCCCCCCCCCCCCCCCCCCCCCCCCCCCCCCCCCCCCCCCCCCCCCCCCCCCCCCCCCCCCCCCCCCCCCCCCCCCCCCCCCCCCCCCCCCCCCCCCCCCCCCCCCCCCCCCCCCCCCCCCCCCCCCCCCCCCCCCCCCCCCCCCCCCCCCCCCCCCCCCCCCCCCCCCCCCCCCCCCCCCCCCCCCCCCCCCCCCCCCCCCCCCCCCCCCCCCCCCCCCCCCCCCCCCCCCCCCCCCCCCCCCCCCCCCCCCCCCCCCCCCCCCCCCCCCCCCCCCCCCCCCCCCCCCCCCCCCCCCCCCCCCCCCCCCCCCCCCCCCCCCCCCCCCCCCCCCCCCCCCCCCCCCCCCCCCCCCCCCCCCCCCCCCCCCCCCCCCCCCCCCCCCCCCCCCCCCCCCCCCCCCCCCCCCCCCCCCCCCCCCCCCCCCCCCCCCCCCCCCCCCCCCCCCCCCCCCCCCCCCCCCCCCCCCCCCCCCCCCCCCCCCCCCCCCCCCCCCCCCCCCCCCCCCCCCCCCCCCCCCCCCCCCCCCCCCCCCCCCCCCCCCCCCCCCCCCCCCCCCCCCCCCCCCCCCCCCCCCCCCCCCCCCCCCCCCCCCCCCCCCCCCCCCCCCCCCCCCCCCCCCCCCCCCCCCCCCCCCCCCCCCCCCCCCCCCCCCCCCCCCCCCCCCCCCCCCCCCCCCAATAATAGGACATGTAGGATTGCAATCTATATCAAGAACAATGAAATCTACAGGCACATAATTCCTATTTGCAACAATAAGAATAGCATTAATTCTTCCCATCGGTTTCTTAATAGTGGAATCCACAAGATGCAAATTTAAATAACAATCATCAAATTCACGGAAACCTAGCACATCACATAAAGTTTTTGGAATCATGGAAACGCTAGCACCCAAATCACACAAAGCATGTCACTCATAATCTTTAATCTTGATCTTAATAGTAGGTTCCCACTCATCATAAAGTTTTCTAGAGATATAAACTTCCAATTCAAGCTTTTCTTCAAAAGATTGCATCATAGCATCAACGATATGTTTAGTAAAAGCTTTGTTTTGATTATAAGCATGAGGATAATTCAACATGGATTGCAACAAGGAAATACAATCTATTAAAGAACAATTATCATAATTAAATTCCTTGAAATCCAAAAGAGTGGGTTCATTGCTACCTAAAGTTTTGACCTCTCCAACCCCACTTTTATCAATTTTTGCATCAAGATCTAAAACCTCTGAATCATTGGGATGCTTTTTAACTAAAGTTGACTCATCTCCAGTCCCATCTTTATCAAGATTTATATTGGAAAACAAAGATTCAATAGGAGTCAAATCAATCACTTTAAGATCTTCATCATTATTTAAAGCCTCCGGTTTAGCGGCCATCTTATTTACTAAGGTAGCTTGTTTATCAGAAATTTGGCCTACTAAATTTTCAAGATGAGAAAATTGAGATTTCAAACCATAAAATTCTTTAGACATATCATCGAGCACTTTATTCATATACTCCATAAAACTTTTCTGCTCCTTAAGCTCATTTCTAAAGAAACTATTATGCTCAAATTGTAAAGACATGAAGCTCCTAACATTATTTTCAATTTCTTCCAACCTCCTAAAGTGAGGATCAACATTCTTTGGTTGAGACATAAAGGCAAGTAGACACACCAACACACGGGCAGACGGAAAGCAAACGAAGAAGACGAACGAAAGAGGGGCAAAGAAAAGGCAAATCTTTTTGAAAATCATTTTAGAAGTGGGGGAGAGGAAAACGAGAGGCAAATGGCGAATAATGTAATGCAAGAGATGAGAGCTTATGATGGGTACTTGGTATGTCTTGACTTGGCATAAATCTCCCCGGCAACAGCGCCAGAAATTCTTCCTGCTACTTCTTGAGCTTGCGTTGGTTTTTCAATTGAAGAGGAAAGGGTGATGCAGCAAAGTAGAGATAAGTATTTCCCTCAGTTAGAGAACCAAGGTATCAATCCAGTAGGAGACAATGCACAAATCACCAATACCTACACAAACAATCAAACAACTTGCACACAACGCGATAAAGGGGTTGTCAATCCCTTCACGGTTACTTGCAAAAGTGAGATCTGTTAGAGATAGATGAAACTAAACAAAAGATAAAGTAAATATTTTTGGTATTTTTGGTTTATAGATCGGAAAGTAAAAGATTGCAAAATAGTAGATCAGAAACTAATATGATGGAAAGTAGACCCGGGGGCCATAGGTTTCACTAGAGGCTTCTCTCCTGATAGCAAATTATACAGTGGGTGAACAAATTACTTTCGAGCAATTGATAGAAAAGCGCAAAGTTGTGACGATATCTAAGGCAATGATTATGAAATATAGGCATCACATCCGTGTCAAGTAGACCGAAATGATTCTGCATCTACTACTATTACTCCACAAATCGACTGACTCCTGCCTGCATCTAGAGTATTAAGTTCATGAAGAACAGAGTAACGCATTAAGTAAGATGACATGATGTAGAGGAATTAACTCAAGCAATATGATGAAAACCCCATATTTTTTATCCTCGATGGCAACAATACAATACGTGCCTTGCTGCCCCTACTGTCACTGGGAAAGGACACCTCAAGATTGAACCCAAAGCTAAGCACTTCTCCCATTGCAAGAAAAACCAATCTAGTTGGCCAAACCAAACCGATAGTTCGAAGAGAATTACAAAGGTATCAAATCATGCATAAAAGAATTCAGAGAAGATTCAAATAATATTCATAGATAAGCTGATCATAAATCCACAATTCATTGAATCTCGACAAACACACCGCAAAAGAGTATTACATCAGATAGATCTCCAAGAACATCAAGGAGAACATGCTATTGAGAATCAAAGAGAGAGAAGAAGTCATCTAGCTACTATCTATGGACCCGTATGTCTGTGGTAAACTACTGACGCTTCATCGGAAGGGTAATAGAGTTGATGTAGAAGCCCTCCGTGATCGAATCCCCCTCCGGCAGGATGCCGGAAAAGGCCCCTAGATGGGATCTCATGGGTACAGAAGGTTGCGTCGGTGGAAAAGTGTTTTCGTGGATACTTCGGGTGGTTTGGGAATATATGTGAATATATATGCGAAGGAATTAGGTCAGGGGAGTTACGAGGGGCCCACAAGGCAGGGGCGCGCCCTACCCCCTGGGCGCGCCCTCCACCCTTGTGGCCGCCTCGTGGCTCTTTTGACTTGATCTCCAAGTCTCCTGGGTGTCTTCTGGTCCAAGAAAAATCATCATGAAAGTTTTATTCCGTTTGGACTCCATTTGGTATTCCTTTTCTGCGAAACTCAAAAACAAGGAAAAAACAGAAACTGGCACTGGGCTCTAGGTTAATAAGTTAGTCCCAAAAATAGCATATTAATGCATATAAAACATCCGAAACAGATAATATAATAGCATGGAACAATCAAAAAATATAGATACGTTGGAGACGTATCATACTACTAGTAATACTCTTCCCTCTTGGTACTATGACTGCCCTTCCCTTTTGGTTGCCTTGGTGGCATTTCTTGATTCGAATAGAAGAAAATTATTCTATGTTGTTCAATACTGAGGTTATATTTCCTTTGTGATCCATTTCTACCTAATGAATTGTTAGGTGTTAGCACCGACCTCAAGGTTATGGCATCACCGCCAAAGTTCAACTTCCCCGATGCCGCTGCACCCTTTAGGGTAAACTCCTCAGCCGAGGAGAAGGCAAACCGCATGGCCCATGTGCATGTCATGGCTGAGCGCGCCAGGGAGGACTACTTGTGCATGCTCGTTCAACAGAAACCAGTAACTCTTCACTGAGAACCATGTGGCCCACAAGTCCATCAAGGCTGAGCGGAATGCCGAGGAAAGTCACCAGATGATGGTCCGCCTCTGTGCCAAGTAGCAGTAGTTATTTTATGAGCTTGATTAGAAAGTAGTCTAGCTGAAGGAGAGCAATGACCCGATGCCACTGAGTCGGCCAACCACCAGGGATGACGAGGTCGGCCGCTCTGGTGGGGGGAGGGGGTGTGATCCCCACCTGCTCTGACTCCACATTGACCGGCTTCACCGACTACAACTTGGAGTACAACTCTATTCTTGAAGTAGTCTAGCCAGATAGATTTATGTCAATGTGGTGATGTAGCTGGTGATGTCGACTGGGAGTAGAACTTGTGATTCTTTTGAGTATATGAATCATGAATGTTTATATTGATTATGTTCCATGTGTTCTTCCCAACTTGTGTTGCTTGTCCTGCTTGTTGAAATCTTGTTCTTCTGTCTTGGTAGATGAAGTGGCATGTGGTGTACTCAGGGGGGTATCCAGTGTTAGAAATATGCCCTAGAGGCAATAATAAATGTATTATTATATTTCTATGTTCATAATTAAATTTATATTTTTGTGCTATAGTTGTATTGGTTATTGAATATGAGATTCAGAGGAAAATCCAAATACATGTGTGAAAACATCAACGCCAATTTGATCCCTAGTCATGCCTTTAAGGCTAGCTCATGTATTGATGATGACATTGTTTTTCAGACCATGAGCATTATTATAGTAACAAGGATGCTATCAATAATGAGAACACATTGTTACCGGAACAATGGTGTTGGATAGACCTGACTTATGAATTATCGAGAGATGGTGTCATATTATGTTGTCGGTATTTTCATATAAAGTGTTAATGTTTACTTAGTTCCTTAGACCATGAGAATAGCATATGCCAACATACCAGATGGTTACTTTGGGGAGAGATACTCTTTGGGCTCACTCAATGTAACGGTATCATTATCGTCTAGCGAAACACTTGTGATTATGATCATGGGATGCCAGAACACAAATACGAGTAAAGAGAACAAAACCGATAATGAGGATAACTGGTATAGTGATGAAACTATTGATCACGGGGATACCGGTAATCTCACCTTGGGTTTTGTAAATGCATCATGAAGCCAAGTGAATGGTATTTGTAAATTTAGGTTCACTCAAGAATTTCGTGAATATGGAGTTAACAAGGGTGTCTAGACCCTACTGATAACTATTGACTGGAAAGGGTTCGAGGTCATGTCTGCTAATTTCTGAGCCTATAGGGTCACACACTTAACGAGTAATAGTCATGATAACAGGAGAAATGAGAAATGAATAAATGAGCACCAAAAGTGTTTTGGAGAGTTTCGATGGTGTTTCGGGTGGTTCTGCAAGGGTTTCAGAAATTCCGGATTTATATATGGAAAGTTTTCGGGGGTCTCAGAATGGGTTCCGGAGACATCTGGAAAATCTGGAATTTTATTTATGGAAAAAAGTGGTGAAGGCTCATCATGAGATGATGACCCCTAGTGGGCCCCATGGGCCCACATGGGGTGTCACTTCCATAAGGAAGGGCTAGGCCAAATTGGACTAGGGAGGGAGTCCTTCCCTTCTTCTCCTTGTGGCGCCCCCTTCTCCCTCTCCACCTACAAATATGTGGGGAGAGACCCCCTTAGAGGTACACCAAATCCTAAAAGGATCTCTCCCAATAGCTCCACACTCTACTGATCTAATTGGCCTAAGTGTTTAGGCTCCTAATTAGACAAGCTCTAATCTCGGTCTAATTGTTGTAATAGAATTAGACTCCTAATAAGACGAGAAGTGCCACCTGGCTTTCTCTCTATCTAGTTTTCTTGGAGTTCTTCTTCCTGGACGTTGAAGCTCTGCTACACTACTACTTCAAAATGTGTGGATACCTTGGAGGGGTCATCTACTTTGACTCTTGATCAGTGAATCATCTCAGAAAAATTCTTGCGCCTAGGAGGCATAACATAACTGCGGGAATCATCGCGCTTCACCGACTTCACTTCTTCCGCTACTCTGCTCGTCGACAAGTTTGATCATTACTGCCATCTTCATAGTGTTCCTGGGTGTGATCATGTAGCATAATTTTTTGTTGTTACATAACACATTCCCCTATAGTGGCATCTTGAGAAAATCTATGAGTAGATGCAGGTACGATTAGAGCATATGGTGATATGCGGCATTACACTTTTGTGCAGAGTGACTGGAGAGGTCTAATTATTGGACATTCATGTCATAACCCTTCTAAATTATGAAGTTTTAATCTTCACCGCATGGAAGAACTTTGTTACAAAGATTTGACTTTCTGAGGTGCTTTTATGCTACTCCTGAGAATGTTCATCGCCGACCGAAGTTATGCTTCAGATTCTTTGGGTTAAACCATAGTTGAGAAAGATAAACTTTGCGATGAAGAGGACTTGTAGATTTTGATCTATATGGGGGTCATGCATAATGAAGAAGTTTTGAATGGGGCTTGAGATTTTTAATTAAGTCTCGTGTTTCATACACCTCGCACGTTAAAACAACAACATGAAGTGTCATACATATGGTTTTGTAGGAAATAAATTTTGCCAACTTAACTGTAACAGCCATGGTAATTAGCAAAATGATTAGAGGCACCTAACTTGTTTTTGCAGGAGGTTTGCATGTGATGTGGTATAGCCTTCATGATTCAATATGTTTGCATAAGATGCAATATGTTGTAATAATTTTATCTTGACCTGTGAGTCATGGTACGGCTGGAGCCATATAATTGTCTTTTCTTTTATTTCTTGACATGCGTATTAATCTTGGTGATACTAAAGAAGATAATATTTTATGATGTTGGACCTTGATGCAAAAGCCATATGCAAAGGAGTTCTCCGGCGAAGAAAAGTTGAAGAGAAAAGCCACGGCAGAAAAGTTCTACCACGGCAGCAAAAAGTGTTGCCACAGCAGCGTTTTCTATTAAAAAACTGCTGCCACGGCAGAGATTTCAAAACTACTACGACGACAGCATTTTATGCTGAAAAACTGCTGCCACAGCAGACTTTTTGGAAAAACTACGCGAAGACGATGCAGACTACTTCAACGTAAGGCGCTATACCACATCACTAAATTATTAATTACCTGTGATGCTAATTTTGCTTTAAGCACCTTATTTGATGCATGGTAGACATATCTTATAGGGTGGTCTCTCACTTAAAAATATCTAGTTGATAGTGTTCATCCAAGTGTAGCACCGTCTGTAATACTTGTTCATTGAAGTACGCCATGTCACATGGGTATGATAGATGTCTCTTGTATGAGGCAGGCATGCACAGCTCATGCTGCAAGTACACTTGGTTGTCTTAACGAGATAGCAAGAAGGTCTTGATCTCGGAACACACCCATCAAAAGATGAACAGTCATATCGAGATATGATTGGCCTGTTGATCTACCGGTCTCGTTAGTACCATTAGTAATGTCATATCAATGATGTAGTAAGTGAGTCATGGATCTTGAATCACTAGTAATCAATTATGAGAGATACCGATTTTAGTGGGAGCATACTCTAATAAATTGTTAATATGAGTAGCATTAGTTATGAACAAGGTCTAAGTATTTGCATTATTGTTGTTGAATAATGGCATGCATTTCCACCTTCCATGTTGATTGTATTTTGATTACCTGTGTTTTAAGTATCTGGTTAAAACTTTACAGATTGGTACTGTAATGTGAGGATTGTCCTCAAAGAAGTGCCAAGAAGGACTATGTCCTATTACATACTTTCGGTGCTCTCCTGCTGATGCTATGGATGATGTGACTCTCATCCTTCGATCCAAGAGCTATAATTCCATCATAGTTCAGTGCATAGTGCATGCCTCCATGAGACCCAAACTTCAAAATGTTTGGAAAAATTATGTAATATTCTTGAAGCTAAAAACTTTGTTATCAGAATCAAACAAAGGCTAAAAGATGTAAGATATCTAAAGCAATGTTTGATTGCAAGTATAAGTGGAGTGTTCACTGTGTTTTAGACTGATAAGAGTGGGATCCAGAAGAATGCCAGTCATGTGATGATGGTGAACAAAACAACAATTTAAAGAGAAAGGGCAAAATCCTCTTAGTAAGACTTACACGCCAAAGAAGTCCTAGGCTAGCACCACTCTTGGAGTTTGGTGTTTCTTCTATGAGTCGGAATGACATTGGAGGTAAAACTACAAGAAGTATTTGGCAGAAAAGGAAAGTTTAAAAAGTCTGGCTCAGGTATGAGTGCCATACAAGTTATAGATGAATTATGTGCTGGTTCACAATGTAATTGTTTAGTATTATGACTAAGTGTTAGTCACAAGGATCGGTTGCTCATTTGCAACTCAATACAAAAACTACTAAGGCCTAAAAGACTGGCTAAGGACGAGGTTTTTATACATGATGTAAAATAGTGAAATTTTTGAACTCACCGTCAGTGTATTATCTAAGCATTTATATTCCTAATTCATTTTAGAATCTAGTAAGTGTTACTATACTCTAGCCTTGTGCAATAACATTATTTCAGAATCATGTTTTCTATAAAAGGTTATTCATATAAGTCAGAGAATAAGTGTTGTTCAACGATATGAATAACATAAGGGCCATACTTCCATTATGAATCGGTTGTATGTTATGAATCTTGATGGTAATATTGAAATCTAAAAGACAGATGCTAAATGTCGCAAGACTGAAAGAATACCGCATGTTTGTGGCACTGCCACTTAGTTCATATTAGCAAAAGCCGCAGGAAGAAACTCCATAGTGATGGGTTTTGGGGTCATCTTGATTTTGAATAATTTGAAACTAGCAAACTTTTTTCTAAATGATAAAATGACTAAGACGCCATCCATAGGCCATATGGAATGGGTAACTAACTTATTGGTAATCATACATACAGACATGTGTGGTGCAATGAGTGTAGTTACGCACAATGGATTCTTCTACTTTATTATTTTCACTTATGGTTTAAGTAGATATGAGTATATTTACAATGGGCATAAGTCTACAACCTTTGAAAAGTTCAAAGAATTTTACAATCAAGTAGAAAATTATTGTAACAAGAGAATTAAGTTTCTGCAATTGGATTGCAAAAAGAAATATTTGAGTTATAAGTTTAATGAATATCTGATGAGTCATGAAATAGTTTCATTACTTGCTAATCCCGGAACGCCACTTGAGAGTGGAGTATCCGAGAAACATAATCAAACCTTGCATGACATGGTAAGATCATACATGTTATTAACTTATTTGCCATTATCATTTTATGTTTATGCTTTAGTGACTATGTCTTTTTTTCATCATATTTGTTGAAATGACATATAATATATGGCTTGAGAAGCCAGATCAATTTGTCTTGTCTTAGAACTTAGGAATATGAAGCATATGTAAAATGTTTACAAGCTCAAATCCCAAATCAGATTAGTTCTACTTTGTTGGTTATCCCAAAGTGTTGGTTATTTCCGCCGTCACTACACCAAAGGAAAAAGGTTGTCGCTAAGAAGGGTGTGTTTTGGAGAAAGAGTTTCTTGTAAAAACTAATAACTGAAGTTTACAAGCTCAAATCCAAAATCGGATTAGTTCTGAAGTTTCACCACTTTGACTAATACGAAAGCTCCTACATATGATGCGGAGATTTTGGTCGACCTAGCAACTGAACCACGTAGGATGAGAAAAAGTCATGCAAACCACTTTGGTATGTGAACAAGATATTGTTGTGAGACAATAGTAAACCTGCAACATACAAAGACGCAATGATGGGCCCTGACTCTGAAAATTGGCCTATTGTTAAGTAACCTGAGATAGTATCCATGTACAAAAATCAAGGATGGAACTTGATAGACCATTCAAAAGGTGTTAGATCTAACAAATGTAACTGGATCTATAAACAGATGTGGATGAAATTGTTTACATCGATAACGCTTCACTTGTTGCAAATTGTTTTTGACAAGTTCAAGGAGTTGGCTACGACGAGATCATCTCGACTTAGCAATGCAGAAGTCAGTTCGGGTCATTCTTGCAATTGCTGGACAATTCAATTACGAAATGTGGCAGATGGATGTCAAAATGGATTTTCCTAAAAGAAGTTTAACCAAGGACGTGTATATGATACAGCTCGACGGTTTTTATGATCGTAAGGATGCTAAAAGTTATGCAAACCTCATAGAGTCTGATGCAAGCATAAAGGAGTTGGAATCTTCATAATGATGAAATGGTCAAAAGAGTCCGGTTTCATTAAGAAAGGCAAAGATGCTTGTATTTACAAGAAAGTAAGTGGGAGCTCAATAATATTTCTAATACTTTATGTGGATATTGTTGATAGGAAATGATGTAAATTTCTTGACATGAATTAAGACTTCATTGAAATATAGTTTTTTGATGAAAGACTTGGGCTAGGCAGCACACATATTGGGCATAAAGATCTATGGAGACAGATTGTAACGCCTAATAGGGCTACACAATGATACATATTGACAATGATACTAAAGTGGTTTTGTATAAAATGCAAAGAAGGGGTTCTTGCCGAGGTCACATGGAAAAAAGTTTAAGCAAGACTTTGTGTCCTAGGATACTAATGAGCAAGACACATGCATGAAGTTTCATATGCGTTTGCATTTGGATGCTTCATGTTAACCATGGTATGGACACAACCAGATATGTCTTGTGCTCTAAATGTTACGAGCAAGATACCAATATGATCAAGGTGTTGGTCGTAGGACAACAGTGAAAATATCCTTAAGGACTCGAGAGGGACTAAGGACATATTTCTCACAATGGATGTGATGAAGAGCTTTGTTGTAAAGTGTTACACCGATGTAGGATCATTGTAAGGAGTTACACTAATGCATTCTTGACCATTAATTTGGATGATTATAGATTTGAATCATGGTTTTGTGAATACACTGAATGGTAACACAGTTAGTTGGAATTTTTCCAAGTAGGATGTTGTGGTGGATTTTACAATAAAGGCTAAAGTATATCGCCGCTTTGGAAGAGGCAATGGAGAGTGCTTGAACTAAAGAACTTTGTCACTGAGCTTGGTATGGTTTCAAGTGCGCTGGAGCCAATGGAGCATGATTGAGAATAGTGGCACCATAGCTAAGGTCCTGCCAGGAGTTCAAACATATACAAAGCTGATTCCACATAATTTATTAAATTTTGTGGAGTGTCAAGACGCAAAGATTTGCAAGATACAGATGGATCTAAAAGTATAATATCTATTGACGAAGTCTATACCACAAGCAAAGCATGAGCAACACCGAAATGCCATTGGCGTTGGGGTGCTTATGTAACTAGATTATTCACTCTAGTGCAAGTGGGAGACTGTTGGAAATATGCCCTAGAGGCAATAATAAATGTATTATTATATTTCCATGTTCATAATTAAGTTTATATTTATGTGCTATAATTGTATTGGTTCTTGAATATGAGATTCAGAGGAAAACCCGAATAAATGTGTGGAAACATAAACACCAATTTGATCCCTAGTCATGCCTCTAAGACTAGATCATGTATTGATGATGATCTTGTTTTCCAGATCATGGGCATTGTTATAGTAACAAGGATGCTATCAATAATGAGAACACATTGTTACCGAAACAATTGTGTTGGATAGACCCAACTTATGAATTATCGAGAGATAGTATCGTTACTTTGTTGTCGGTATTTTCATATAATGTGTTAACGTTTACTTAGTTCCTTAGACCATGAGAATATCATATACTAACATACTGGGTGGTTACTTAGGGGTTACCGAATGTCACTCCATAAGTGGATGTGAATAAAAGTAACTTACGGTTATACCAGAAATGTATTTCTCGGTATTGATAGATCGAGACTGGCATTTGCTCCTCTAACGATGGAGAGATACTCTCTGGTTTCACTCAGTGTTATGGTATCATTATTGTCTGGTCAAACACTTGTGATTATGATGACAGGATACCGGAACACGGATATGAGTAAAGAGAACAAAACCAATAACGAGGATAACCAGTATAGTGATCAAAGTATTGATCACGGGGATATCGATAATCTCACCTCAGGTTTTGTAAACGCATCACGAAGCAAAGGGAATGGTATTCGTAAACTTAGGTTCACTCAAGAACTTTGTGAAAATGCAGGAGTTAACAAGGGTGTCTAGATGCAGCTATTAACTATTGACCGGAAAGGGTTACGGGTCATGTCTGCTTATTTCTGAACATGTACAGTCACACGCTTAATTCGTAATAGTCATGATAATTGGAGAAACGAGAAATGAATAAATGAGCACCAAAAGAGTTTTGGAGAGTTCCGAATGTGTTTCGGGTGGTTTCAGAAGGGTTCCAGGAATTTCAAAAAGGTATAACATGATTTCGGAAAGTCTGGATCTATATATGGAAAGTTTTCAGGGGTCTCAGAATGGGTTCCGGAGACATCCGGAAAATTCAAGATTTTATTTATAGAAGAAAATTGTGAAGGTTCGTCATGAGATGACCACCCCTAGTGGGCCCTGTGAGGCCCACATGGGGCGCCACTTCCATAAGGAAGGGCTAGGCTGAATTGGACTAGGGAGGAAGTCCTTCCCTCCTTAGTCGATGTGGATGAGGAGATGGACTCCTCCTCCTTGTGACAACCCCTCATCCCTCTCCACCTATAAATATGTTGGGAGAGAAGCCCCTAGAGGCACACCAAATCCTAAGGGCATAACTCCCTATAGCTCAACTCTCTCCCTGTCTAATTGGCCTAAGTGTTTAGGCTCCTAATTAGATGGGCTCTAATGTCGGTCTAATTGGTCTAATAGAATTAGACTTGTAATTAGACGGGAAGTGCCGCTAGGCTTTCTCTCTCTATAGTTTTCCTAGAATTCTTCCTTGTATCACCCCCTTATAATGTGCTACAGTGATCCATCATGATCAATGCCAAGTCAGCATGTTTTACTAATCACTATTACCACTTGTCCAAAAATCAAACCCAAATTCCAACTTAAAATACAAGTCAAATATACACATCTTCAAACTTGCAAGCAAAAATGTTGGTTATGTTGCAAATAATCCCTAAGTATGTGTGTTAAGAAAAACAACATCACCAAGTTCCCCAAAATGCCCCTAGGAATTAAAATAGTGGATCAGCAGCACCTATTTAGCCCTTTTAAATATAAACATAAATCAAATGACTTCAAATTAGCCCCAAACTTTTTGTGTCAGTCTAGTATAATGCATAGTAATTATATGCCAAGTTTCACATCTAACAAAAATATAATGATTTGAAAACAAAATACAAAATAACAGCTAAATTAGAAAATAGAAAATAGAAAAAGAAAAGTGAAACAAAAAGCAAAACAGTTGAAACAAAATACAAAACAGCAGCTGAGACTTCGCCAGGAGCTCAGCCGCATTCCTATGCTTTGACTACGTGGACCAGTTCGAGCTAGGAGTCAACGTATTGTGTGAATCGAGCTCATCTTCTTCCTCAGCCCTGCCGGCCATCTTCTTCGACTCCGGTGCCGTCTACAACACTCGTCACTCACCGGGCCTATGTGTGCCTCCCAGGTGAGCATACGGTCATTTTCCCCCTGTTTCTCTTCCGAATCCGTGCCCGTAGCCAAGCTAGTTGCCGCGCTCGGAGCTTGTCACTGCCGTGCTTCCTTGCTGTCCCAGCCACTGCTCACACTCAAGCTTTGCATCAAGTTCCTGGGCACCCCAGGAATGCAACACACACAACCTCGTCGCTTGTCGTGCCCTCTGTGCTCGAATCCGTGCATGCCCGAGACCGCTGCCGCTTCTGCTCGTTGCAAGCGTCACTAGGGACCTCTCCCGCTCCAGCCGCTAGCACCATTGGACGCGGCTCTTCACCCGTGTTTGAACGCCACCGGTTGTGGCCAATATTTGGCGAGCCCCGAGCCGCATCGCCGTCGTTTTGGTCGCCGGAGTTCCATCACCGGTGCGCCACTGTCCCCGAGTCACTGACTCGTGGGCCGCGTGTCATTACACACCTGATTAGCCCCTAATGGCCAACTGACACGCGGGCCCACTTTAGCTAATTAGGAATAATTAAATAAACATATTAATTAACTAAATGTCTGACTGACACTGTGTCCCACCCTCTCTAATTAAAACCTAGATTAATTAAAACATTAAACCCTCTGTCTATGACAGGTGGGGCCCCCAGCACTGTTTCAATGGATAAGGTGGACTAGGTCAGCTGCTGACTCAGCAGCTGGGTCCCACTGTCAGCCTCTGTGCCCAATGATGGGTATACTTCTCTATGTACACGTAGCATTTTGAGTTAAAATGATTTTTGAATTAAAACAAATCCAGTAATTCCAGAAAATGCTTAAAACTTTGAAAATTCACAGAAAATAAACCGTAATGCAGATGAAACTAATTTATATATGAAAATGATCAAAAAAATAGAACGTATCCGAATATATCATCTGCATACATGGCAACCCCTCTAACATGGTGAACATGGAACTTTTCCATTCGGATCAATTCATCAGATAATTCCCGGACTTGGAAAATATTCCCAGATATTTTCCCTCTTTGTTTAAAATGCGTAGTAATACATAAGAGCACCCTTCATATCATTTCATCATGTCATGCATTATGTTACATTTCTTTGCCCATTATTTATTTATTTCTCCCTCCTCCTTCTTCTCCGGTAGACCCCGAGACCACTGCCGATGCCCTTGTGATTGACTACATTGTCGATGATCCATCCTTTTGTTCTGCAGAGCTTCCAGGCAAGCAACCCCCCTGATCATCCCGATATCACCCATTCCTTCTCTCTTATTCTTGTATTAGATTTTGCTACTATTGTTGTTTTGGTAGCTCCTATTCTGATGCATAGCCTGCTTTTGTAACCTGCTGTTGATACATTACCTGCTATCTTATGATGCTTAGTATAGTTGTGCTAGAGTTTCATCAGTGGCCCTACACCCTTGTCCATTTGCCATGCTATATTATAGGGTTGTGATCCCTCTGGGCAATGATCACGGATATACTATATATTACTGCTATACTCATAAAATGCTAAAGTCGGGTCAGCCCCAAGTGTACCCGCTAGAGATTACTGTGGCAGAGTGATAGGGCAGACGGAGACCATCTAGGAGAGAGGTGGCCCTGGCGCTGGTCATCGTCCATGGATACTTGATAATAATACACTAACAGATTTGGGTATTAGATCTGAGTTGGCCACTGGCTTATACCACTAATCGCCAAGCAAGATAATGGTATATGGGGCCCTGTGTGTCGGCCGTTCCGAACAAAAGCTCTGTCAGATGTCACAGTTTAGCGGCACACGCTCGGGTGAGTCGCTTATGCCTACTATGTATACAAAGGTTGGCTTGGTCCCCACCATCCTCGCAATGTGTAGAAGCGCTTAGGGCGAGTGGCAAAAGACCCCTTTGCACTTACGATGTGGACCGGCATGTTGACCTCTTTGGAGAGCCTAGTTAGGACTTCGGCGTGTCGATCATCCTGATGCCGGGCATTACCCAAAAAAGTGTGTCCGGACAGGGGTAATCGAGTGTGTTGGGCATTGTGGTGCACCCCCGCAGGGAAGACAAATCTATTCGAATAGCCGTGTCCACAGTAACAGGACGCTCAGAGTTGTATCTTGATCTTCTACAACTAAAACTAGATACTTCATATAATACTTAACTGTTATAACTACTCCGAGATCACTTTCTCGCTGGGTAGTTGAGGGCGGATCTCAGGGTATGCTGTTGATACTACTTGTTACTACATTTTGATACTAAGTGCAAGTTACTATCTATTACGCCGCACTCTTCTGATGGTGCAAGATGCTACTCTTCATTAAGATAGGCTTTCCCCCTCTTCTCTGGCATTTCTATAGTATAGTCCACAGATATACCCCCTTATTTGATATAGATACATACTAGCATAGATTTGATGTAAGTTTTGCGAGTACTTTGAATGAGTACTCACCGTTACTCTGCACTTTTTTTCCTCCAATCCATCGCTGCGATCAAATGATGGAGCCCAGGAGCCAGTGGATCCTGATGCCATCTACTATGTGGAGATCGACGAAGACCAGGTGTAGTTTGGAGGTCCCAGGCAGGAGGCCTTGCCTCTTTTGATTAGATTCGCTGTTTGTTTATGCCTTCTTAAGGCAGCCACTTGTTGAACAGTCTGTACTCAAATAATATTTGCTTTGTTGACTCGTGTATCCCCGAGTCCTCATGACCGCTGTTGTAATATAACATTTTATGTTTAATGTGTGTCTTAGAGTTGTGTTGTGATATCCTACCACGGGTCTCTGATCTTGACCATGCATGCTGCATGTATGTTTAGTGCATGATTGATTTCGGCGGCGTCAGAAGTTGGTATCAGAACCGGCTGCATGTAGGAACCCCTTCCATACTCCTTGGTCGATGTTGAGTCTAGTGTTTAAAAAACTATTTTCAAAATAATAACAATGTTTTGTGGCTTACAAGCCCACATCGTAAGTGGATGGGATTAGGATCTCTTATTCCGCATCTTTACACTGGGTTCTAAACTTCTCTTCCTTTTGGGTTATCGATTTTACTAACTCTAACTCTAGATTCTCGTGATCACATCAACTCAGAGATCTGATTATCTCTAGTTATTGCCTTGAATGCATGATACACGATTAAAGTCACTATCATTTGACACCTTTGAAACGTCCTTATTTTAGATGGAACCTGTGACACAGATCGTACGACAAACTACGTCTGCTGGAGTGACCGGATTTCCAGCTATGCTCGTTGAGCTTTTGACCAGTTTGGGATATCGTTGCCACCCCGAGTACACTGTTTACTAGCAGTTCCATGAGTTTAACTAGGAGTAGTATCATGCTGTTGTTCGCATCTATCCTCCTAAGGTGAACTCCACCACTGTGCTCCACACCGCTGATGGTGTTGACGTGACTGTTGATATGGCAGTCGACGATGCTGCCTATGTTGCTCTGACACGTCTTCATGGAGACTACCGTCACTTGGATGATTCTGCTTTCAGACATGTTGCGATTACCTCTGATGAGGGTGAGGGAGGATATTACACTGGTATCTACAGCCCTTACTCGCGACGTCGATTTGACATGCAGATCTTGATTTAGCATAGTGAGGCTCTGGATCGTGCTAACCGAGCTCTTTGCGTCGAGTTGTTTGCCACTCGTACATGTCTTTATGATGCTTTAACATAGTTGCTTCCCGCTGTCAGAGCGGGAATGCTTCCCAGTTATATACTCTAACCACGCAAGACAGTGATGCCCCCTGGTGTTGATTGGCCTGCAGTTGGAGGATACACGCCTGCACGTGGACCTCGCCTACCGATTGAGCGCCAAGTCCAACATCAGAGTGTTCACGGACCTCACATGCAGTTGTCTAGATTTTGCAGAATCCTTTATCTGTAGTAGTTGGATCTATTGCGTGCCTGCGTGCCGCCTACCACCCCTATCTATTGCTTTCCGAACTCATGCTATTAGTTTGTATTAAACTATATGTATGGATCTGTATGTCAGGCTTGGCTACTACTATGTGCCTATCACACCACCGTTTCCATCTTGCTGAGTACCTTAAAAAATGACTACATGCACTTGCAATTGTTTTTGCTAAACTGCCCCCTGTTGTTTTTAGCAGGATGGTTAGGCCCAATGCATGTGGCCGTGGTCGTGGTGCCCATCCACCACCTCCAGACTACATGGCCACTATGATGCAGCAGTTTGAGCTGAACCATCAGTTCATGGCCAGAATAATGAACCAGTTCCCACACCAGAATGCTCAACAATAGCCTACCCCAATAACACTGCAAGAATTCATGTGCCTCAACCCTGCCAGTTACCGCAACTCAACCAACCCCCTTCATGATGATGATTGGCTCCACAACATCACTTATGAGATGGAGTCCGCAAATGCTGCCCCTGCCAACCTTGTCACCTTTGCAAGATACTTTCTAAAGGGTCCCGCTGCACAATGGTGGGATAGTCATAGGCGTACACTGCCTATTGGAATAGTTGTCACTTGGATAGCGTTTCATACTGCCTCCCATGCCCGTCACATTCCCAAAGGAATTATGGACAGGAACAAGAGAGAGTTTCGCAATCTCACTCAGGGTAGGATGACTGTAACACCCCAAAATTTTAGCCCAAGATTTTTTTTGCTAATAAAATTTTAACAAAAATAATTTTGTCAATTTAATTAACCTTTTAACAATTTAAAAATCTTTTTTCTATTTGCTTTTTCTCAAACGTTTCCCTCTCCTTATAGAAATTTTTGGGAAAACAATGATGGCATAAATATTTTTTCTCTAATTCCTTTACTACTTATCAAATATCAGTAGGAAATATTTTCATAAATTTGCCCCAAAATAATTCTTTTAAGGGTATTTTTAAACCCTGAAAGCCTTCTGTTAAACTGAAACTATTTCAAATAAATTTTATAAATAATGCCACAAAATTTTGTGAGATCCTACGATGTCTATAGATGACTTTTAGGCAAAAACACATCATAGTCTTTTAAAAAATTTGAGCAATTTATCCAATTTTCAATTCTTCCCCATAGAGTATTGAACTAAAACCCTGGTTTTTTTTAGCTTAATAAATTCTGAGATTTTTCCATGTTGTAGTCCTTCCAGAGAAACGCTTAAGTCCAGAATCTCAGATCCATTTGAGCAATCTAAGTCCACCAAATAATTCCCTAAAGTTCTGATCTAGAACTAAAATCCAACAAAAATTGCACTTGCAAGTTATTTGTTTGAACAAACCAACTCCACCATCATCACTACCATCCAAAGAAGCTTCATCCTGCGTAGTTTCACCTTCAACTAAAATTTCTAGATGGCCCTAGCATTCTGTCGAACACCTGATGGACATGACAGAAATTTTGCAAATTTCTGTAGTTCCATATGCAACCAGCTTCACTTGCTAGACCAACACTTCCACTAGCTCTAGCAACTAAAAAAGCCTAACTTTGCCAAAGTTCATAACCTGCAGAGCCCCTAGATCATATTGGCATTTTTTGAACACTTCAAGTGCATGTCCAGAGTGTGCACTGCGTGTCTAGAGCACGCGTATTACACGCCAAGATGCCATGAGCTCCCGCATGTCACCAGCACCACACCCTCTTGCTTCCTAGCATACCCGAGCCACTGCACCGACCAACCGCAGCCGCCCGCCCTCCCTCTTGGCCCCTAGTGCTGGCCACCCATCATCCAGCACTGTTGCTTTTCTGCCATGGCTCTGCCGAGACACGTGGAATGCTGTTGAGCTGCCAGCACCTTCCTCTGGACGGTGGCCTCCCCCGGAAGATACCTGCACCACACGTACCTCACCACCACCCTTATCCCCATCATTAATGGCCGTCCATCACCGTGGCGCGCTACGGTTGGATGAGCTTCCCGCGGAACCGACCTTCTCCGGGTATAAAGCTCATCCCCTAGCTCCTCTTTCTCCACAGCACCACTGCTTCCTCCTCAGTAACCCCTCGGTATGCCCAATCGACCAGAGAAGGTCGCCTTCTTAGTCTTCGATGAAAGCAACCGACGCCGCTACCCGGATGATTCTGAGGCCACCAAAGCTTCTCCACTCAATTCTCAATACCAGAGCACTCATCAAGCACCACTGTGTCATTTTCCTGCTTCAATTTTACCGCAGGAAGCTCGCGGGCAAAAGCCCCAATTCTACCTCATTGGAGCTTCGCGGGATTCCTCGTCGCCAGTGACCTGGTGCTCTTCGAAGGATGTGCCACACACCGAGAGGACCGCCAGGGCGTCCTGAGCCCGATTCCGTGCTCATCTCCCTGAAAGTCACCGACGTTCGCCGGTAATGGTCGCCGGTGCGCCTCATCTGTTCTGCCAGTGGAGAGAGGCGCGTGACGACCAGTCAAACCTGACTGGTGGGCCTGGTGGGACCCACCATCAGTGACCCATAAGCCACATCCGACTTGTTTAAATGAACAGAAGTACGTTTTCTCCACTGGAATACGTATTTTTCCCTGAAGCGTTTTCTGTTTAAACGCCAGGGACCTTGATGGAGTTATTTTTAATTACAGAGAGGTCCCTAAAACTAAAACCCTCACAACTTTTTATTCCTATCTCTAAATGAATTTATTCTTTTTCTGAAATTCTTTATTTCTCATCTAATTTATTTTAGTATTTATTTCAAAAAATTATGAAAAACTTTTATGTACTATTTTTAATTTATGTGCTTTTTGCATATTTCCAAAAATAGGGAAAATGGAGGAGAGATAATTTTTACAAAGTTGTGAAGTGAACCAACCTTTCTACATACCCAAGGAAAGCACCTTGAACTCTAGATATGATAATTACAGGGTTGTTTGTTTGCTAGTAACAATTTGCATGAATATGGTTATTCCCGGAAGTTAATTTCGAGGCAAGATTTGTGTGCATGTTTGCATAGTTAGTAGTCTTGGATGTAGGAAAGCATGTGATGCAATGTCGGCATGTTTCCTTTCACTATTCAATGCTATGCTTGTCACGACTAACTTGCAGGAGCAAGTACAATAGAAGCCACGTTATGAAATGACCGGAAAAAGGGGTAATCACATTGGGATGTGGTTACGCCTTGATCCTTCTGCATGTTGGGACAAGCCAGGACCGTGGCCCTGTTGGTACTGCTAAGAAAGGAAATATGCTGTGCTAACCACCACAGGGAACATAAATCTCCAGAGTCGACCTAGATCGAGTCTTGTTCCATTATTTCCTAACTATTTTTGTGCTACCACATGTCCCTTCGTAAGCAAGGTATGGTTCAGTAATTTGTTAACCCCTTTCCCTGCACACACCATACAGAGGGACTAACATGGAGGTACCAACTAATCAGTGGATTAAATCCTACCACTTGGTCTAGGGGGCATGGGTGTCCCGGCAGAAGCCAAAGAGGGGGGCACCCCTTGTTGCGTGCATTATAAATATGGTCATCTGCACATGCTACTCGAGTTTGTGACCTCCCCGACTTAAGGTTTTACTTGTACGATGCCTTGGGTGATTCCTGGCTTAGGGAATTAAAACTGGCATGTGTTGGTTAGGTGTGTTTGCTTCCCAAAGACCATAATTGGAACTCGTCAACATTTTAATGTTAGCTAAAGAAATCCTTTACTTGTGGGTAGAGAGTGCACCCACTGCAGAGTTTTAACATCTATTCGAATAGCCATGTCTGTGGTTAAGGGCTACAATTTGGGAAGGGTCAAGTGTCAGTCTTAGTGTCGGTCTTTGGAGGAAATAACTAAACAAAGAATTGATCATGATCCACTTTTAACAACTGATTATTATCGCCACTGATGCTATCATGAATATTATTATTGATGCTATTATGGACTAACCCCTTTTCTTATATGTATTGTCAAGTATCTCTGATACGTCTCCAATGTATCTATAATTTATGAAGTATTCATGCCATGTTTATTATAGTTTTGCATGATTTTGGTGCACTTTTATATGGCTTTTATATGATTTTTATGGACTAACCTATTAACTTGGTACCCAGTGCCAGTTGCTGTTTTTCTGCCTATTTTTGTTTTACAAAATATCAAGATCAAACAAAGTCCAAATGCAGCGAAACTTTTTGGAGATTTTTTACTGGACAAAATAAACACTAGAAGCTTCGAGAGAAGGCCAGAAGAGCCACAGGGGCCCCAGGAGCCACCTGGGCGTGCCTGCCCCCCCAGACATGCCCTGGTGCCTCGTGGGCCCCCCTGTGGCACCTCTTCGCATGATTCCAATGCTGAAAATCATATATATTCAGAAACCCCCGAAAGTTAACCTAGATGAGTTTTAACGCCGCCGCAAGCCTTTGTACCTCCACGATCTAATCTACAGCCCTTTTCCGGCACCCTGCCAGAGGGGGGAATCATCGCCGAAGGCCATCTTCGTCATCCCGGCGGTCTCCATGACGAGGAGGGAGTAGTTCACCATCGAGGCTAGGGGTATGTACTAGTAGCTATGTGTTTGATCTCTCTCTATCGTGTTCTTGATATGGCATGATCTTGATGTATTGCGAGCTTTGTTAATATAGTCGAATCATATGGTGTTTCTTCCCTCTCTATCTTTGCTGTGATGAATCAAATCTTTTCCCTTTGTGGTTTCATTATTGTCGGATTGAATATTTCAGATTTGAGAACACTTGATGTATGTCTTGCATATGAATACCCGTGGTGACCATGGGGTATTATGTTGATTCACTTGATGTATATTTTGGCACTCAACTCGTGGATTCCCGAGGTGACATTAGGGTAATCTATGCATCGGGGTTGACGCACGTTTTCATTATCTTTTCTTCGATAGAAACTTTGGGGTGCTCCTTGGAGTTCTTTGTGTGGATTGAATATTATGATTATGAAGTTGTTTGATGCATATCATATAATAAACTCATGGATAGTTGTGGTGGCATTGGAGTATCTAGGTGACATTAGAGTTGGTTGATGTGTATCATATAGTGTTATTTCAGTACGAACTCTAGGGCTGTTTGCGACACTTATAGGAATAGCTCAATAGATCGATCGAAATGGATAACTTTGAGGTGGTTTCATACCCTACAAACAATTTCAATCTTATGTTCTCCGCTAATAGGAACTTGGGAGTGATTCTTTATTGCACGTTGAGGGATGGTTATATGATCCAATTATATTAGCATTGTTGAGAGATTGCACTAGCGAAAGTATGAAACCAAGGCCTTGTTTTTAAGCATTGCAATTCCGTTTGTGCTCACCTTTGTTACTTGCTACCTTGCTGTTTTTATATTTTTAGATTACAAAAACCTATATCTACTATCCATACTACACTTTTATCACCATCTCTTCACTGAACTATTGCACCTATACAATTTACCATTGTATTGGTTGTGTTGAGGACACAAGAGATTTCTTGTATTTGGTTGCAGGGTTGTTTGGGAGATACCATCTTCAACCTATGCCTCCCATGGATTGATTAACCTTAGGTCATCCACTTGAGGAAAAATTGCTACTGTCCCACAAAACTCTGCGCTTGGAGGCCCAACACGAGTCTACAAGAATAAGTTGTGTAGTAGACATCAAGCTCTTTTCTGGCACCGTTGCCGGGGAGGTGAGTGATTGAAGGTATATCTTTAGATCCTGCAATTGAATCTTTTAGTTTCTTGTTTTATCACTAGTTTGGTTTTATAAAAGAAAACTATCAAGAAATGGAATTGAGGTTGCCTCATATTATTTGTCTTTATCTTGTCTTTCTTGAAAATGATGGAAAGGAAAATTGTGCTCAATTGATAGAAGAAGAATTCAATAAAATGTTTGGCATAAAATCCATGAATGATGAGCATGATTGCAATGTTGCTAGTATGAATTCTTTGAATATCCATGATGCTAGTGATGTGCAAAGCCATAAGCTTGGGGATGCTATATTTGATGAAGATGATATTTTTTGTCCCCCAAGTTTTGATGAGAAAAATTATTATGATGATAGCATGCCTCCTATTTATGATGATTATATTGATGAAAGTGGATTTGGAGAGGTCATGAATTTATTTAGTGATGCTTCCACTATTTTGGAAGACGTTTTAATTGACTATGACAACAAAGTTGCTATCTATGATGATTATGGTGATGACATGTATGCTATAAAGAACAATGATAACCATGAAACTTTCCATCATGATTTTAACTTTCAATTAGACTATACCAATCAGGTATCACATGATAGTTATTTTGCTGAGTTTGCTCCCACTATTATGAATGAGAATAAATTTGCTTATGTGGAGAGTAATAAATTTTCTATGCTTGTGGATCATGAAAAGAATACTTATGAGATAGTTATATTGTTGAATTCATTCATCGTGCCACTGAAAATTATTATGAGAGAGGACCATATGCTTTTAGAAGTTGCAATAATATCAAGTTTCCTCTCTATTTGTTGAAAGTTTTGAAGTTATGCTTGTTTTGCCTTCCTATGCTAGTTGATTCTTGCTCCCATAAATTGTTTGCTCACAAAATCCCTATGCATAGGAAGTGGATTAGTTTTAAATATGCTAGTCATATGCTTCATGATGCTCCCATTGTGTTTCAATTCTTTACTTTTATGTGAGCATCATTGAAATCATCATGCCTATCTAAAAGGCACTAAGTCAGGAGACAACCCAATATTTATACCTACTATTTTTGTGTTTTCACATGATTAAGCTACTGTAGTAATCATGTTTTCTAGATTTTGTTTCAATAAAGTGCCAAGTAAAGCCTTTGGGATAGTGTGGATGATAGTTGACTTGATTCTATGCAAAAATAGAAACTTTTATGCCCAGTTCTAGAATTACCATAAATCACTGGGGCATCAAAAAATTCTGAATTTTTTGCATATGATTGATATGCAAATTGCCTACATTTTCCTAATTTTTCAGAATTTTTAGAGTTACAAAAGTATGGTCATTGTTCAGATCATTACAGACTGTTTTGTGTTTGATAGATTCTGTTTTCAATGTCTAGTTTGCTTGTTTTATATTTTCTATGGCTTATATTGGTCAATATAAATTATAGAAATTGTAGGGTACAGTAGGCATTGTGTGAGAAAAATTATGAATCTTGTCTTGACATTACCTAAGTGGATGATTTATTTTTATCATACTAACATATCTCACAAAGTTCTTTTAAGTTTTATGTGATTGAAGTTTTCATGTTTTGGGTGAGATATCAATATGAGGAGAATAAGGAGTGGCAAGACCGTAAGCTTGGGGCTGAGGCACCCCAAGGTAAAATTCAAGGAAGACTCAAGTGTCTAAGCTTGGGGATGCCCCGGAAGGCATCCCCTCTTTCGTCTTCAACATTATCAGTAACCTTACTTGGAGCTATATTTTTATTCGTCACATAATATGAGTTTTGCTTGGAGCGTCATTTTATTTAGTTTGGGTTTGCTTGCTATTATCAATAATCATGTTTTGTATCTTTTAGTTCAATAAAATGCCAGTTATAGCCTTTACCATGCTCCGTTTGCAAGTTTATGTGTTGCTGTTTGAAAACTGAAAGTTTTCTGTTATGTCCTGAATTTTTGTGAATTGTCAGAACATGATAAAAATCTTAAATTTTTACACAGTAAGCATGTATAAGTTCTCTTTCACGTGGCAATTTTTCAGAATTTTTGGAGTTAGGGAAGTATGTATTCTTATTCCCATTTTACAGACTATTTTATTTTGGCAGATTGCTGTTATAGTTGCATTGTTTGCATATGTTTGCTAGTTTAATGTTTCTATTTGTGGATAGGAGTATTAAATATGCAGAGGCATTTAGTAATTTTTGTGATTTTCTACAGTAGAGAATGTTAAGGTTTTGAGTTGATTTATACTAACTTACCTCACGAGTTCTTGTTGAGTTTTGTGTGGATGAAGTATTTAAGATTTAGGGAAACCATGATATGAGAGGAATTAAGGAGACATAAAAGCTCAAGCTTGGGGATGGCCAAGGCATCCCAATATAATATTTCAAGAAGTCTCAAGCATCTAAGCTTGGGGATGCCCCGTTAGGCATCCCACCTTTCTTCATCAACACCTATCGGTTAGCCTAAGATTTTACTTGTTCACATGATATGTGCTATTCTTGGAGTGTCCTTTTATTTTTGTTTTATTTGTTGTTTGAATAAAATTATCAAGATCTGAAATATTTATTGATAGAGAGTCTTCACATAACTACTTAATTGTTTGACTACCCATTGATCTTCACTTATATCTTTTTGGAGTAGTTTGCCATTTACTCTTGTGCTTCACTTATATCCTAAGAGTAAATTGTTCATTGAATTGAATATCATAAAGTTGATATTATATATGCTTCATATGCTTGTCCCATGGGGAGTAGTGACTTCATATATACAAATTATAAGTTGCAAAATTTATTGGAAGTTAGCAAACATGGCATTGGTCACTTGAACAATTCATGAAAGAATATTGAAGGAAGAGAGATTTCACATGTAAATATACTATCTTGGATATCTTCTATGATTGTGAGCCCCCATTAATTATTTTCAAACTTGATCAAGTAGTTGACGTTGGACAAGGAAGACAACGTAATGAGTTATGTTTGTTTATATTCACATAGAAGTTATATTGTCATGGATCCTCTAACATGTGGTGCTTGCTTAGGATCTTTTGCTAGCCAAAAATTCGTACTAAGTAAAGATACTACTTGTGCATCCAAAAACCCTTAAACCTAGTTTCTTCCCATGAGTGTCCACTATATCTACCTATGGATTGAATAAGATCCTTCAACTAAGTTGTCATCGGTGCAAAAAGCAATAAAAATTGCTCCTAAAATATGTATGATCTTTTATTGTAAGGGAAAATAAGCATTGTAAGAACTTGTGATGGTAAAGAAATAAAAGCGACGGACTGCATAATAAAGGTTGCTATCACAAGGGGCAATACAACATGGCGTTCCTTTGCATTAAGGGCTTGTGCATCCAACAACAAAAAACGCATGACAACCTCTGTTTCCCTCTGCGAAGGGCCTATCTTTTACTTTTCTGTATTTACTTTTATGCAAGAGTCATTAATGTTCATCCCTATTCTGCTCTATTTATTCTTTAGTTGGCAAGCATTATGTGGTAGGAAAAGATCCAGGCACATATATCCAGTTGAATATAGGTGATCATGAGTTATTATTGTTGACATTATCCCTGAGATAAATAAGTTGGGAGGCAAAACATTAAGCCCCTATGTTCCTATGTGTTTGACTGAAATGGTTTGTTCTAAAAATATGCTTTGAGTGTCAGCAATCATGGAAGACTAAAAGATGGTTGAGTATGTGGAATTTGCTAGATCAAAGGTCTTACATAGACCCTTCCTGAAAATAAGATGAATTGCAATTGTTTGATGACTGAGAACATAGTTTGTTAGTTTTCAAGAAAGTTTATGGCCTATACTTTAAACATGTCAATAGCTTGCTACTTGATCAGGAGAAGTTTTATGAGATGAGCTACTGATTATGATGCTAGAAAAAGTGATTGAAATTATCATTGATCAAACTTATGCACTATGCTAGCATTCACACTTCATAAATTATTTCTTTTATCATTTACCTACTCGAGGACGAGCAGGAATTAACCTTGGGGATGCTGATACGTCTGCAACATATCTATAATTTATGAAGTATTCCTGCCATGTTTATTATAGTTTTGCATGATTTTGGTGCACTTTTATATGATTTTATGGACTAACCTATTAACTTAGTGCCCAGTGCCAGTTGCTGTTTTTCTGCCTGTTTCTGTTTTATAGAATATCAATATCAAACAAAGTCCAAATGCTGCGAAACTTTTTGGAGATTTTTTATTGCACAAAATAAACACTAGAAGCTTCGGGAGAAGGCCAGAAGAGCCACAGGGGCCCCACGCGTCACCCGGGCGCACCTGCCTCCCAGGCCCGCCCTGGTGCCTCGTGGGCCCCCTATGGCACCTCTTCGCATGATTCCAATGCTGAAAATCATATATATTCAGAAACCCCTGAAAGTTAACCTAGATGAGTTTTAACGCCGCCGCAAGCCTTTGTACCTCCACGATCTAATCTACAGCCCTTTTCCGGCACCCTGCCGGAGGGGGGAATCATCGCCGGAGGCCATCTTCATCATCCCGGCGGTCTCCATGATGAGGAGGGAGTAGTTCACCATCGAGGCTAGGGATATGTACTAGTAGCTATGTGTTTGATCTCTCTCACTCGTGTTCTTGATATGGCACGATCTTGATGTATGGCGAGCTTTGTTAATATAATCGGATCATATGGTGTTTCTTCCCTCTCTGTCTTTGTTGTGATGAATCGAATATTTTCCCTTTGAGGTTTCGTTATTGTCGGATTGAATATTTTAGATTTGAGAACACTTGATGTATGTCTTGCATATGTATACCCATGGTGACAATGGGGTATTATATTGATTCACTTGATGTATATTTTGGCACTCAACTCACGGATTCCTAAGGTGACATTAGGGTAATCTATGCATAGGGGTTCATGCACGTTTTCATTATCTTTTCTCCGATAGAAACTTTGGGATGATCCTTGGAGTTCCTTATGTGGATTGAATATTATGATTATGAAGTTGTTTGATGCATATCGTATAATCAACTCATGGATACTTGTGGTGACATTGGAGTATCTAGATGACATTAGAGTTGGTTGATGTGTATCATATGGTGTTATTTTAGTACGAACTCTAGGGCTGTTTGTGACACTTATAGGAATAGCTCAATAGATTGATCGGAAAGGATAACTTTGAGGTGGTTTCATACCCTGCAAACAATTTCTATCTTATGTTCTCCGCTAATAGGAACTTGCGAGTGATTCTTTATTGCGAGTTGAGGGATGGTTATATGATCCAATTATATTAGCATTGTTGAGAGATTGCACTAGCGAAAGTATGAACCCTAGGCCTTGTTTTTAAGCATTGCAATACCGTTTGTGCTCACCTTTGTTACTTGCTACCTTGCTGTTTTTATATTTTCAGATTACAAAAACCTATATCTACTATCCATACTACACTTTTATCACCATCTCTTCGCCGAACTAGTGCACCTATATAATTTACCATTGTATTGGGTGTGTTGGGGAGACAAGAGAATTCTTGTATTTGGTTGCAGGGTTGTTTGAGAGATACCATCTTCAACCTACGCCTCCCACGGATTGATAAACCTTAGGTCATCCACTTGAGGGAAAATTACTACTGTCCTACAAAACTCTGCGCTTGGAGGCCCAACACGAGTCTACAAGAATAAGTTGTGTGGTAGACATCAATGTCCAGGGAAGGTTCTACCTCCTAGATACCCCTTATACCCTGCTTGATACTTGTGTCTTTTATTTTTCTTATATAAGCCCTTTTTGATGCGTTGCTTTAGACACCTGACTATGGCATTTATTTTCAAGACCTTTCGATGCGTCGCTTCAGACACCCAATTGGCATTTCTATTCAAGACGAGACGTCGCAATAGACACCCGACTGGTTCGTATATTATTTTCTTTTGGGATTCTTAGGATGGTCCTACCTCCAAGAATCCACCTTGACTTTGGTTTATTTGGATTAAAGCCCTTTGAATGGCGTCGCGAAGATACCTAACTATGGCATTCTTTTATATTTTTCCCTTGGGTTCTTTTGGGACAGTTCTACCTCCTAAAACCCGACTGTTATTTTGTGTGTGACAATATCACTTGCTTATAACGTCTGGCTAACCTTTATGCAAAATAAAATGCTCTTACATGATTTCATTTTCCTCCTGCCATGTCATAATATTGCTAAACCTGCTTGTAGTTTAATTACATGCACTCTACCTGCTTTTATTATATCTTTTGTTTGTGATGTATTGCGAGTACATTCAAACATACTCACTGGCTTGTCCCTGGCTATTAACTTGGTCAGGCATGGACGATCATGATTTCGAAGGAGGGTACCGTGATGACGCTCTTGCGATCTAGGAACCTAAGATAGCAACCACATGAGCTAGGAGTTATCCCGGTCAGCCGTTCCTGTGGGAAATGGAGCCCCACCAGAATGGAGATCCTCAATCCACTTCCATCATTCGTTGTTAGAAATCACTGTTGCACTCATTAGACCTTTATGGTCTTGTACTCAATTCTTGTAATTCTTTGGTAATCTATAACAAGGACGTGTCCACTAGTGAACAGTCATCTTGGGGATGGTGATGACACGAGGGATTATTTCTGGGATTCTGTGTCCCGGAAATCTGGCCCGATAGCCTTGGTATCAGAGCTAGGCTGGTCGTTGGCTAACCCTATCTTAGCATGTTCACTATCCCTAGGTTTCCAAACCATCCAAGTCTTTTTCTGTCCATATCCCATCCGATGGCATGATCAGTGGCCGGCAAACATCTTTTGATAGTCGGTGCCCAACCTAGCCCATGGGCCGTGTGCCTATGGCAAACACCCAAGTTATCCTATGCACAAGCCTACGATGGAAGACTCAGCTGGCCTATAAAGGAAAGCTTTGCCTCAATCCAACACAGCACAACTTTCATTTTCACCTTGACACCCGAACCACCAAGATGTCCGGTGTCATCGTTTGCAATGAGACCATCACAGTTGAGCTTGGAGACATTGTGGCCATCCTCGACAATGTCACTTGTTGTGCCCTTAGCATAGAGGAGCCCTCGAAGTATGTTGTGTATCGGGAGCACATGAGTGATGTCATCCATCACTTCTGGGCCACGGTGCACATCTACGGGAGGGGCACCGCATCGGAATGCCCCTATCGGTTCACCAGAAGAATGACCTCCGAGGAACCACAAGCAATCCAGCTTGCAGCCCGAGAGGCTATAGTTCAATTCGGGCATCTGTCGCCAAGGGTTGACATTGGCCCTTTCTGCTCCTACCCTAGCCGTCATGGCTATGGTAGCCCGACCCAACTTGCCAACACAGACTAGGAGTCAGATCCTACTCTTGTGCATCTGGTGCGCTACCTAAAGTGCAAGAAGCACTCTTCGATCAGGTTACCAATGATCTAATAGCAGCCCGCTGGATGCTTGCTCGCCTAACCCCGGCAAGAAGTGAAGTTGCACCCGCCTCCGACACCCCGACAGTACTGTTAGCGATGTCTTGCGAGTACATTCAAACGTACTCTTGTGCATCTTTTGTTCATGATGTCTTGTGAGTACAATCAAACGTACTCATTGGCTTGTCCCTGGCTATTAACTTGGTCAGGCATGGAAGATCATGATTTTGAAGGAGGGTACCGTGATGACGCTTTGTGATCTAGGAGCCTGAGATAGCGACCACGTGAGCTAGGAGTTATCCCAGTCAGCCGCTCCTGTGGGAAATGGAGCCCCACTAGAATGGAGATCATCAAGCCAGGTCCGTCATCTGCTATTAGAAACCATTGTTGCACTCATTAGACCTTTATGGTCTTGTACTCAATTCTTGTAATTGCTTGGTAATCTATAACAAGGACGTGTCCACCAGTGAACAATGATCTTGGGGCTGGTGATGACATGAGGGGTTATTTCTGGGATTTTGTGTCCCGAAAATTCGGCCCCGACAATGACTGTGGATGCTTATCCGCGGGAGTTTCTTGACTTATCCCGTTATGCTGAAGATGATGTCTGCAGTGATGCTCACAAGCAGGAAAAGTTTCAGGATGGACTGCACCCAGACATCAAGCTTGCACTTGCTATTCATGACATCCCCGACTTTGCCACTCTGGTAAGCAAGGCTATCCAGCAAGAGACCAGTCAGATGGAACACAAGGAGTCGCTCAAGCGCACCACTGACATTGGCTTATCTTCGAGGTCCTCAGGACAGAAGCGCTGAATATGGATTCCACACAATGTGTACCGCCAAGCTGCCCCTGCACCAAGGCCTTCATATGCCGCACCTCGTCTGCCTCCTCCACCACCGAGACAACCGAGAGTTCAAGTTGCCCCGCCCAATGCTACAGCTTCCCGACTCAATGATGGACGGTGTTTTAAGTGTGGCCACCCAGGTCACCGTGCTAGAGAATGCCACCAGAACCAGAACCAGCTGGCACTTCCTTCAGCTAGCCATGGAAATAACCAGCCCCACAACTTTAATGTCAAGTCGCCTGCTTACGGTCGTGGTCAAGCTAACCATGTTGATATGGCTGAAGGTGAAGATGCACCAATCATTATGATGGTACACTTCTCATTAACTCAATACCAGCTTCTGTTTTTATTTCATTCAGGAGCATCACATTCCTTCATCTTAGAGAAGTTTGCATTCATGGATGGCATATCATATGAAGAGATGCATACCACATTAGTTGTAAGCACCCCCAGGACCCATTGCCATATCAATATGGTGAGCCATAATATTCCCATTATGATCAGAGGATTGGATTTCCTTGCTTCCCTCGTTGTCCTCAAGTCTTCCAACATTGATGTCATACTTGGGATGGATTGGTTGAAACCCCATAATGCCTTAATCGACTGTGCTACTAAAACAGTCAATCTTACACACCCTTCTGGCCAAGCCATAAACTACTCTACCTGATCAGTTCCAAATGCCGAAGCCCAGATATATACTCTGAATGTGTTGAACGCTTCACCTCTTTAGGGCGTTGAGAATGTTCCAGTCATTCATGATTTCCATGATGTCTTTCCAGAAGAACTTCCAGGAATACCCCCTGCTAGAGCTGTCGAATTCATCATCGACTTGAAACCAGGCACCACTCCTATTGCTAAGCACCCCTACAAGATGTCGCCGCATGAACTCCCCGAGCTTAAGGAGGACATCGACAAATCACTTCACAAAGGTTTCATCCACCCAAGTTCTTCCGCTTGGGGAGCCCCTTCTCTCTTCATTAAGAAGAAGGATGGAACGAATCGGTTGGTTCAAGATTTTCAACCTATTAACCAGGCGATAGTTCAGAACAAATATCCGCTTCCCAGAAAAAACCATCTTTATGATCAACTTGCCGGTTCCTCAGTATTCTCTAAACTCGATTTGAGGTTGGGATACCACCAGATCAGAGTTCGTGAAGAGGACATTCCAAAGACAGTTTTTGTTAATCGCTATGGTTCATACGAGTACACCGTCATGTCTTTTGGCTTAACCAACGCTCTAGCAACCGTCTCATGTTTGATGAACTACATCTTCATGGAATACCTTGACAAATTGTTTGTGGTTTATCTAGATGATATCCTTGTATATTCCAATAATGAAGAAGAACATGCTAAACATCTTTGACTTGTACTGGAGAAACTTCTACAACATCAGTTATATGCCAAATATTCCAAGTGTGAATTCTATTTATCCGAGGTGACCTATCTTGGCCATGTGATATCCAAAGATGGTATTGCTATTAACCCCGAGTGAGTTTAGGCTATTCTCAATTGGAATCCGCTAGAAACTGTTAAGCAAGCCAGAAGTTTTCTCAGACTCGCTAGCTATTGCCATCGATTCATCGAAAACTTTTCAAAGATTGCTAAACTAATTACTGACCTGCTCCACAAGGACAAGAAGTTTGAGTGGACACCCCAATGTTAGAAAAGTTTCCAGATGCTAAAAGACAAATTAACCTCTGCACCAGTGCTTGTTCCACCGGATACTCACAAAGACTTCGTGATTTATTGCGATGCTTCCCATCAAGGATTAGGCTGTGTCCTAATGCAAGAGTGCAAAGTGATTACTTATGGCTCTCGACAGTTGCGTCCTCATGAAAAAAATTATCCAACACATGATCTCGAGCTAGCAGCGGTTATTTATGCCATGAAGCTATGCTGACATTACCTCCTCATTAATCATTGCGAGATCTACATGGACCATCAAAGTTTGAAGTATCTGTTTACTTAACCAGACTTGAACCTCCGTTAGCAAAGATGGATGGAAGCAATAGCCGGCTATAACTTGGGTATTTCGTATACCCCTAGCAAGGCTAACGTCATGGCTGATGCTTTGAGCCACAAGTCATATTCCAACAATCTTATGGTACAGCAAGGACAGCCCCTTCTTGATGAACAACTCCGCAAGCTGAGCCTCCACATTGGTCCTCAGGGTTCTCTGAATAACCTGGTTGTTGAACCTAAACTCGAGCATGACATAAGGACTATGCAGAAGTTTGACTCTGAAGTCGAGAAGATTATGCACTACCTCGAGAAGGGTAATCAGTCATGCTTCTTTGTTGATGAACAAGGCTCCTTGTTCTTCAAGGGTCGTCTAGTCGTTCCTAGCAAAGACAACCTGGACTAGACCAAATACGTTATGGAAGAAGCACATGATACACCTCTGTCAATTCATCCTGGTAGTACTAAGATGTATCAAGACATCTGTCTGATATTTTGGTGGTCTAACATGAAGCGAGACATTGCTCGCTATGTAGTTGAGTGAGACGTTTGTCGTCGCATCAAGGCAGAACATCAAAGACCTGCTGGAACTCTGCAATCACTTGCTATTCCCGAGTGGAAATGGGACATTGTTGAAATGGATTTTATCACTGGTTTTCCCAGATCACAGAAGGGCCATGATGCTATATTTGTTGTCATTGACCAGTTCTCCAACATTGCTCACTTTCTGCCTGTCAAGGAGACGATCACTGCTAGTCAGTTAGTAGATTTGTATGTTTCCAGGATTGTTTCACTCCACGGTGTTCCATTGGAAATCAGTTTAGACCGTGGCAGCCTCTTTACCTCAAGGTTCTGGGAAAGTTTTCAGAAAGCTATGGGAACTCATTTATCCTTTAGCACTGCTTTTCACCCCCAGACCAGTGGTCAAGTTGAAAGAGTCAACCAGATTCTTGAAGATATGCTTCATGCCTGTGTAATCTTGTTTGGCATGAAATGGGAGGAATCTCTTCCATATGCCAAATTCTCTTACAAGAATAGCAATCAAGCTAGCTTGAAGAGGCCACCATTCGAAGTATTATATGGTCGTAAGTGTCAAACTCCTCTGAATTGGTCAGAAACTAGGGAACAACCATTCTTTGGTCCGGATATTATCCAACATGCCGAAGAACAAGTCTGTATTGTTTGTGAACATTTGAAAGTTGCTCAGTCTCATCAGAAGAGCAATATGACCGTCATCAGAAGGAAATGGATTATCAACCTGGCGAGCAAGCTTACCTTCGGGTCACCCCGATGAAGGGCACTCATAGTTTTGGAATCAAGGGCAAGCTAGTTCCTCGCTACATTGGTCCATTCCATATTCTCAATAGGCATGGAAAAGTGGCATATCAATTGGAATTGCCGTCTAACCTTTCTCAGATTCACGATGTCTTCCATGTGTCGCAGCTTCGCCGCTTCTCCAAGGATCCGATCCGAGCAGTGGATCATGAAGTGCTTGAATTTTAAGATGACCTCTCTTATCAAGAGTATCCGATCCACATTCTTGATCAAGCTGAATGCCGAACCCGTCAAAAGGCCATCAAGTTCCCTAAAGTTCAGTGGTCAAATCATTCTGAAGAATAAGCCACTTGGAAACGAGAAGATCGTCTTTGTGATAAATACCACGCATTGTTTCCTTCTACCTATTAATTATGGGGATGAGGAGGATAGCTGTAACACCCCCTTGTAATGTGCTACAATGATCCATCATGCTCAATGCCAAGTCAGCATGGTTTGCTAATCACCATTGCCACTTGTCCAAAAATCAAACCCAAATTCCAATTTGAAATACAAGTCAAATATTTACATCTTCAAACTTGCAAGCAAAAATGTTGATTATGTTGCAAATAATCCCTAAGTAAGTGTGTTAAGAAAAACAACATCACCAAGTTTCCCAAAATGCCCCTAGGAATTAAAACAGTGGATCAGCAGCACCTATTTAGCCCATTTAAATATAAACACAATTCAAATGAATTCAAATTAGCCCCAAACTTTGTGTGCCAGTCCAGTATAATGCATAGTAATTATTTGCCAAGTTTCACATATAAAAAAATCAAATGATATGAAAACAAAATACAAAACAACAGCTAAATTAGAAAACAGAAAATAGAAAAAGAAAAGTGGAAAATAACTACTGCTGGACTAGACCGCAAGTGCACAGTGCACGACCCAGCTCAGTTTCCCCTGTCGTCTTCCTCCTCGCCTCCGTGTCGGCGCACTCGTGGCCGCGCGTGCGCTCGCCGGCCAGATGGGTGAAACCACGGCGCTAGAGCGCTCCGGGAGGGGATAAGGTTGACCCCAGGGCACCTCCAGGTGAACCCTAGCCCCCATTTATCCCCTCGCTCGGTCTCTCTCTCTATCCCATCGAAGCCCGACACCATCGTCGCTATGGACCGCCTCGTCGCCATGGCCACCGTGCTCCTCGCGGCCTGAGACTTCGCCAGGAGCTCCGCCTCGTTCCTCTGCTACAACTACATGGAACAGTTCAAGCTCGGAGTCAACGCATCATGCGGATTGAGCTCGTCTTCTTCCTCTGCCCCGCCGGCCATCTCCTTTCACTCTGGCGCCGTCTGCTGCTCCTATCACTCATCGGGCCTACGTGTGCCTCCACGGTGAGCATACAGTCATTTTCCCCCTGTTTCTCTTTCGAATCCGTACCCGTAGCCTAGCTCGTCGCCGCCATGCTTCCCCACCGTCGCCACCACAGCTCGCACTCGAGCGTCGCATCGAGTTCCTGGGCTCCCTAGGAACATAACGCACATAACCCCGTCGCTTGTCATGCCCTCTGTGCTCGAATCCGTGCATGCCCGAGACCGCCGCTGCTTCTACTCGTCGCCGGCATCGCTAGGGACCTCCCCCGCTCCAACTGTTGGCACCGTTGGACGTGGCTCTTCACCCGCGTTCAAACGCCACCGGCCATGCCCCAAATGGACATTTGTTGCCAATTTCCAGCGAGGCCTTCGTTTTGGTCGCTGGAGTTCCACCGCCGGCGCGCCACCGTCCCCGAGTCACTGACTCATGGGCCCCGTGTCATTAGCCACCTGATAAGCCCCTAATGGCCCACTGACAAGCAGGCCCCATTGTAGCTAATTAGGGATAATTAAATAAACCTATTAATTAACTAAATGTCGGACTGACACTGGGTCCCACCCTCTCTAATTAACCCCTGGATTAATTTAAACACTGGTTAAACCCTCTGTCTATGACAGGTGGGGCCCCCAGCACTGTTTCAATGGATAAGGTTGACTGGGTCAGCTGCTGAGTCAGCAGCTGGGTCCTATTGTCAGCCTCTGTGCCCAATGCTGGGTACACTTCTCTGTGTACCGGTAGCATTTTCAGTTAAATAATTTTTGAATTAAAATAAATCCAGTAATTCCAGAAAATGCTTAAAACTTTGGAAATTCATAAAAAAAATAAACCGTAACTTAGATGAAAATAATTTATATATGAAAAAGAATAAAAAAATACAACGTATCCGAATATATCATCTGCATACAAGGCAATCCCCTCTAACATGGTGAACATGGAACTTTTCCATCCGGATCAATTCATCAGATAATTCCTGGAGCTGGAAAACATTCCCGGATATTTTCCCTCTTCATTTAAAATGCGTAGCAATGCATCAGAGCACCCCGCATAATATTTCTTCATGTCATGCGTTATGTTGCATTTGTTTGCCTGTTATTTATTTGTTTCTCCCTCCTCCTTCTTCTCCGGTAGACCCCGAGACCACTGCCGATGCCCCTGTAATCAACTACGTCGCCGACGATCCGTCCTTTTCTTCTGCAGAGCTTCCAGGCAAGCAACCCCCTCCCCCCTTGATCATCCTGATATCGTCCATTCCTTCTCTCTTATTCTTGCACTAGATTTTGCTACTGTTGTTGTTCCGGTAGCTCTTATTCTGATGCATAGCCTGCTTTTGTAACCTGTTGTTTATCCATTACCTGTTATCTTATGACGCTTAGTATAGTTATGCTAGAGTTTCATTAGTGGCCCTACACCCTTGTCCGTTTGCCATGCTATATTATCGGGCCGTGATCCCTCCGGGCGATGATCACGAATATACTATATATTACTGCTATACTCATAAAATGCTAAAGTCAGGTCGGCCCCAAGGGTACCCGTGAGAGATTACTATGGCGGAGCGACAGGGCCGGCGGAGACCATCTAGGAGAGAGGTGGCCTGGCCCTGGTCGTCGTCCGTGGATACTTGATAATAATACACTAACGGATCTGGGTATTTGATCTGAGTTGGCCACTGGCTTATACGCACTAACCGCCACGCGGAATAATGGTATATGGGGCCCTTGGCATCGCCCGTTCATACCGAAAGCTCTATCAGATGTGACAGCTTAGCAGCACAAGACCGGGTGAGTCGCTTATGCCTACTGCGTATACAGAGGTTGGCTTGGTCCCTGCCATCCTCGCAATGTGCAGGAGCACTTAGGGCGAGTGGCCAAAGACCCATTTATGCTTAGGATGTAGACCGGCGTGTTGACCTCTTTAGAGAGCCTAGTTAGGACTTTGGCGTGTCGATCGTCCTGATGCCGGGCATTACCCAGAAAAGTGTGTCCGTATAGGGGTAATCGAGCGTGTTGGGCACTGTGGTGGACCCCTACAAGGAAGACAAATCTATTCGAATAGCCGTGTCCACGGTAACAGGACGCTCGGAGTTGTATCCTGATCTTCTACAACTAAAACCGGATACGTCATATAATACTTAACTGTTATAACTACTCCGAGATCACTTTCTCGCTGGGTAGTCGAGGAAGGATCTCAGGGTATGCTATTGATACTACCTGTTACTACATTTTGATACTAAGTGCAAGATATTATCTATTACGCTACTCTCTTCTAATGCTACAAGGTGCTAGTCTTCGTTAAGATAAGCTTTTCCCCTCTTCTCTGGCATTTATGTAGTATAGTCCATAGATATACCCCCTTCTTTGATACCGATGCATACTAGCATAGATCTGATGCAAATCTTGCGAGTACTTTGGATGAGTACTCACCGTTGCTTTGCACCTTTTTTTTTCTCCAATCAATCGCTGCGATGAGATGATGGAGCCCAAGAGCGAGTGGATCCCGATGCCGTCTACTACATGGAGATCAACGATGACCAGGAGTAGTTCGGGGATCCCAGGCAGGAGGCCATGCCTCTTTCGATTAGAGTCGCTATTTGTTTATACCTTCTTAAGGCAGCCACTTGTTGAACCGTCTGTACTCAGATAATATTTGCTTTGTTGACTGATGTATCCCCGGGTCCTCGTGACCCCTGTTGTAATATAAAGTTTTATGTTTAATTTGTGTCTTAGAGTTGTGTTGTGATATCCTACCATGAGTCTCTGATCTTGATCGTGCATGCTGCGTGTATGTTTAGTGCACGATTGATTTCAGGGGCGTCACATTCTTCCTGGTCGTCGAATCTCTGCCGGACTACTACTTTGGAACACGTGCATACCTTGGAGGGGTTGGCTACTTCGACTCTTGATTGGTTGATCGTCTCAGAGAAATTCTTGTGGCAGGGAGGTATAACCTAGCTGTGGGAATCATCGCGCTTCATTGATTTCTTCACTGCTTCCGCTACTCTGCTCGCTGGTGAGTTTGATCGTTACCAGCATCTTCATAGTGTTCCTCGGTGTGATCGTGTAGCATAATTTTTTTAGTTGCATAACACGTTCCCCTACATCCGGGAGTCTACGGTTCATGGCAAACATGCCATGAACAAGTGGACGGTTACAAGAACAGATGCTATAAAGGGTTTAAAACTAAGGAGGACGCAGATGATGATTACTTCAGGTTTGTGCTCAAAGAGAAGAGCAATCATGAAGTAGGCAAGGGTGTATGTCAGATCAAGTTGAGTGAGCAGAAGAACTTGATAATCTTCGTCCAATCTGTCGTCATTGTGGTGTTGCTGTTATCCTGTGCAAGGTTAGTACATCGGCCCGAATGTTAGTTCTTTCCTATAATACATAGCCAACACCAATATCCGATGATTTTTCTTTGACTACAATGCTAACAAAAATAATTGCAGATGCTTCGGCAAAGTATGAAGGCTATGATGAAGCATACACCTCCTACTCCACAACCCCCCTAGAGCTCATGTCCATGGAGCTGATCTTCTGTGCCGAGAGGTTGTGTCCGCGAACTACTTGTGAACCACCTTTTATGTGACTTGTATGATGCTTGTGAACTTTCTATATTGCTACGAAGATTGTTATGTGACTTGTTGATATGGACTACATGTGATTGCTATGATGATTGGCTTGTTGCTAGCTTGTATGGACTATACGTGATGTATATATATGGTGCTGCAGTATAGATATGTAATTGAGGTGTTGATGATATCTGAATGCTGTGATGTATGTGTGTGATCAAACATATGTATATATATTGATTTCTATGCAGGGCTGCCCAAAGGATAAACAGAAAACAACACATGTTTGACGTCAGCTGGCATCACCTGCCTGGCTTTGCCGAGAGCTACGCTTAGCAAAAGCAAAGACTCGGCGAACATACGTAAAGATCTGCCGAGTTCCACACTCGCAAAGATTTGCCGAGTTTCTGTAGACGAGAACTTGGCAAAAAAGATGTGCCACGCGTTGCACCCCTGCTCGTCGAGGGACTACCGAGTTCCACACTCGGCAAAAGTTTGCTGAATTTCAGCAGCCTACAACTTGGCAAAGAAGTTGTGCCATGCGTAGAACCCCTACTCGTCGCGGGGCTGCCGAGTTCTGCACTCGGCAAGAGGTTCTGGCCACGTGGCACCGCCGCTAACGGCCCTTTCGTCAAATGTGATAGTTTGCCGAGTTCTCATTTTTCAAAACTCGGCAATGACTATTTAAACGTTTGCTGAGTGCCCGATAATAAGAACTCCGCAAAGTTAATGATTGCCGACGTCTGTCCAACCCAGTCCTGTCTTGCCGAGAACGGGACTCGGCAAACACAAGGCCGAGTTTTTTCTAGACTTTCCCGAGCACCCTGAAAACTTGGCAAATTCGGCAATTCCAGTAGTGATATTAGCCTCTGCTCCATGACTGGTGAAGCCTAGGCAAACACCCCCAAAGAACGTAATTACTAGTCTTTATTAAAAAAATCACTAACAAAGCTTCCAGCTGATTATAAAATAAAACTCTGTGTTCTTTTGAGCTGTTAGTCATAAAAAAATTGACAGACGGTACTGCATGTTATTTTTTTAAGCGAAATTCTGGATTATATTAAGTAAGGAAACTAGCGTATTAAGTAAGGAAACTAGCGTACAGGTAACATCCAGAAACAGCTCAACTGTTCCACACTTTACAGAAAGGGCCGTGAAAAACAAAGGAATTACTAGCGGACCCCTGGGACCAACATGGCACAGCCAATTCCGCCGCTGCTCGGACTGCCGCTGTGGCGCCGCCAACAGGGGAAACAAAGACGACCCAAGCCTCAGCTACGTCGCCGGATCTAACCTTTAGAGGTAACCACCTCATTAAAGTAGCCGCAGTAGTCACGCGATGCACATCGGCGGGGGCGACGCCCCAATTCGGTCCGACGGTCAAGCCGCGCACACTGGCCACGGCCAGCACGCAGACCTGCAAGCAAGCTCCAAGGAACAGCCAAAGTAAAACGCGTCGGCGCTCCGAGGGCGACAACCATCTGCTCCTGCACGCCTCCCTGGCTCCATGATGACGCCGGAGCTCACGCCAACACAGCTGCGGAGCCTGAAGACAACAACCCGCAACGAGGGCGACGTCGCCACGGCACCATCCTCACTTGGAGATCCAAACGCCCTCAAACCCCGTCTTCGCCACTGATGAAATCGCCGAAGACGAGGTGGACGAGAGGAAAAGGAGCCCTTATTCTAGCCGGTGTTGCCGGCGCTCCGGGGGCCACAAGCCCAAACCCTACCTACGCTATACATATCGCCAGAGCGCCGAACTGGGGTCCCCGCCCTCTCCCGCCGCCGCAGCGGCCGGCTAAGGGAGTGGAGGCCAGCGGTCTCGCCGGCGGAGAGCAAGAGATTTGGGAGCGCCTCCCTGGTCGCCTCTTGAAGTCGCTGGAGTGGGGAGAGGGGAAAAGAGAACGGGCGATCTGTGGATTCCTGACGGTACTGCATAGTTGGTTGCAAGGGTGAGGGATTCTAAGGACTGAGCCGTAGCTCAGTGGTCGAGCTCGGCAATGGACAGCCAACCCACCCGAGTTCGATCCCTAGCGGGGACGAATTTCCGGGTGTCTCACCCGGAGTACTGCTCATAGGAACTATACTAGGCGGTACTGTTTACAAAAACAATATTCCGCTCATAATAATGCCTCTCTCGGCGCCTGTGAGCCCCATGAGGATATAGAAATCCTGTACCGGGTGCTCTGGGTATAGGTTGTAGCTTTAGCTTAGGCTCCCAGCAGGGTGTGTGAGTGCGGTGTGCGTGCGTGTGGTGTACGTTGTCTGTGGGTCTGAACAGATGCTACTACTTGTATCCTTAAGGAGGCAGGAAAAAAAAGGGCGAGGGATTCTGGCGCCTCGCTCGAAGCATCGGCCGGCAACACGTGCCTGCGCCAGCGAAGAGTTTCACCGGGCGACGTCATGGCGCCATCACGCCGGTCGCCGGACGTGATGGATAACGAATCAACGGTAACCACATAACCCCACTCCCGAAACTACGGAGGAGCCCCGGCCAACTCGCCGGGCCACAGGAGGACAAAAATTCGCAACCATAACTATTTAAGCGGCTCCTCCCCCCTCGAAAAATCCCAGCCCAGGCCCCCATGCATTTCTCATAGCTACAGGCTTTGGTTAGCTAATCCGTTTGAAGGCTGGTTAGCAAGCAATCGAAGCTAGCTAGGGTTTTTGTCATCGAGCATCATGTCGGACCCGGCCATGCAGCTACCGCCAGGCTTCCGGTTCCACCCGACGGACGAGGAGCTCATCCTTCAATACCTCCGCAACCGCGTCACCGGGTCGCCATGCCCCGTCGCCATTATCGCCGATGTCGATATCTATAAGTTCGACCCATGGGCCCTGCCACGTTAGTACCATCGAGTACTCCATCTCCTCTACACTCACGCTGTCATGTATCATGATCCATGCGTGCAGATGATCGATTGATCCCCACTTTCACTGGCTTAATTTATTGTATCGTCCGTCTCTCTCTCTTTTCTCTGGGGTTAATTATTATTGCAGCCATGGCTAACTACGGGGACAGGGAGTGGTACTTCTTCACGCCGAGAGACCGTAAGTACCCGAACGGTGCCCGGCCGAACCGCGCGGCGGGTTCCGGCTACTGGAAGAGCACCGGCACCGACAAGCCCGTCTGCAGCAGTGCCACCGGCGAGAACGTCGGCGTCAAGAAGGTCCTCGTCTTCTACAGAGGCCGTCCGCCCAAGGGCATCAAGACAAATTGGATCATGCACGAGTACCGCCTCGCAGCCGCCAACGCCGCCTACCGCCCCATCAATTTCCACAGCGCCTCCATGACCATGAGGGTAAGTCCTTAGCACGTACTACAGCAATCAAATACTACTTATATGAACATCCAAATTAAACCGTAGATGGCGGATTCAGTCATATTATTGTACTACTTTGTAAGGTCCTCGAGAATAATCAATAAAATGGCCGCATGCATCTCCAAATGCAGAGGCCGGGGGTCATCCTCGTTTTCTAAAAAAAAAAATCCAAATTAAACCGTAGAGTTTAGTGACCGATTAATTTTAATTGCAGATTGTATTTACTTATTTTTCTCCATCTTTCCAGCCTAAATTTAATCTATGTGATCTATCCTCATGTGCAGCTGGATGACTGGGTGTTGTGCCGGATCTGCTACAGGAAGACGAGCCAGGTGTCGGTACCCGACCACGAGCTTGACGAACCGTGTGGCGCCTACCCGATCTCGACGTCGAGCGCGGGCATGATCATGCAAGGAGGGGACGGCGCTGATGTTACACCGAGGATGCCGTCCATATCAGAGCTGCTCAACGACGAGTGCTCGCTGGAGCAGCTCTTGGACGACGACGGCCTTAGCGGCCACACGGAGATGGCACGGCAGGAGCTCGATCAGTACGCCGCCCTCCTCGGCCACCCCATCATGAACCAATTACATGTGAACAGCAGCAGCAACAACATGTCGCAGCTCGGGCAGATGGATTTGCCCACCGGGAAGCGCAAGAGGTCGTCGGAGGAGGACGGCGGCCATAATGGGTCGACCAGCCAGCCAGCAGCGGACAAGAAGCCGAACGGGTCTTGCTTCGGTGCAAGAACGTTCCCAAATAGGCAACAGTGCCTTGCGGGGGTCACTAGGCCCGGGTCGTCAGACGCTGCTCCATTTCTAACATGGCCACATGGGGATCGGATGAACTGGTGGTAGATAGATCGCACCATACTATACTAGTTTTACACCTTCAGTCAGAATTATATATGGTCAACTGGTGATCTGAAGAACACTGATTATTGGGGTCTATTGCACCGGATTATTGGGGTCTAAATTAGACAAATTATTGGTCAATATGTAGGGAATAGGCCGTGATTATACTTGGGTCAGGTGTGTCGAATATCATACCCATCATAGTTGATTTGGTTTGTAGTGTGTGTGTACACAATAATAATTTGGTCTCCTATGCATGCAGTACTATTATATATGTACTTCAAGCTTAGTACCATGCTAGGTAGGACTTTTTTTTTAGGCAAAGGCGTGTATATTTGATCAACAGAAAAGTACAGGAACCAGACACGCCGACGCGAACGCGAAACGTCGAGCGACAACCCGGAAAATTACAGAGACAACCCTGGACAACAGAATAAAACAAAAAAGAGCCCTCCAGGTCCCTGCGTCCGCTGGCGCCGCCGCACCGCCAAGAGTCCGCCGTCTCCCCGCCGACGCGAAGAACAGCAAACACCACTGTACCACACTCGGACGAAGCCCCTCGCAGATGAGCTGCTTTGTGGCGTTCCCCTGAGGCCCGCCGTTGCCGGCGAGGCACTTCTTCGATAAGGTGCACCGGTGGGGAAGATCCCCACAACTTCGCCGAGCCCGGCGACGACCCTTCCCGTCGAAATCGACGAAGAACTCCAGCCGAAGCCGTCGATCAGCTTCCACCGCAAACCAGCAGCAGAACCAGCGTCTCCCGGATGACGCGAACAGACGAAGCCGACACATCACCGCCGGCTGCTCGCTCCTGTACAAGCTCCGTAGCTCCACACCGACACCGGAGCACGCATCGATGCAACGGCGGAGCCAGAGCACAAAATCCTCGTCAAGGCAGACGCCGCCGCCACGTCCGCCTCGAATGGAGAGGCCGCTCCACAGATCCGCAATCGGCAAAGAAGAACTCGTCGATGAGGACCTGGAGGAGCCCAAAATCGGCGCCGTCGACGCACACCACCATGGCAAGCCGCCAACGCCCGCAACCTGCAGCCAAAAGAGCACACCAATCCCGCCGCCCAAGAGAAGCAACAGGAAGACCCGGCCTTCAGCTCGCCGGCGACCAAATCGCCGGGATGGGGAACGAGCATCAGCACATCTTATTCCCCGCGCTGCCGCCTCCACCATCCAAGCGCCAGCGCAAGAAAAGCTAGATCCTACTCTATATACACAGCCGATGACCAGCACCGCGGCTCCCCACCTCTCCCGCCGCCGGAGCGGCCGCCGGAGAGGAAGAGAGCCAGCGGGCTGGCCGGCACAAGCTGGGCGCAGTAGTCGCCTTGGAGTTCGCCTCCTTTCTCCTGTAGCAGGGGATAGGAACGAAGCGGAGCCACTCGCTCGCTGCTAGGTAGGACTTGATAAGGCTGGGATCGACGAACTGAAAGTCTGGAACCGAAGATGAAACCAGCTTTGCTTATAGTACTCATGTAAAACGAACGGTGAAAAAAGATTATTTAATGTCATATTTTAGTTTTATTATATCTACTTGAGGGTTTGCATTGCAGAAATGTTGAGCATAATTGGTTTGATATCAACATTTGACATTGCCAATATTTGGCAAGCCAACAATTGGCAGAATCAACACTTGCCAAAAATCTGTAATTTTTTGTGAGATTGGCAAGAAAAGTTGATAACCAACCTATCACTAGCCAATATTTGGCATGGCATGCCAACTTTTGGCATCAAACCAATCATGCTCGTTCAACCATACATAAAGACACGGTCGAATCTAAAAAAAAAATAACATAATTAGTCCATTCATGAGAAGAAAAATACCCAGGAAAAAAATAAAGGACGTACGGATGAAAGAAGAATATGGAACCCGGCCGGGCAACTAATAATTGGCAAAAAGTAGGCAAGATGTGGATGGCGTTTAGCTTTCAGTTGAGGTGGCGGATGGGTGACGAGCCTTTTCATTCAGGTCAAGCTTTCTTCAGATTGGCCACCAAGGCATCCGAAAGTTGCTATGCACATCGATCAACAAGTCCAGGAACATCGGTGACACATAAACTACTCCATCCATCCTGGTTTGTAAGGCCCATAGTAATCCATTATGCGGCTCAGAGTGAGATGTATTAATTGATGGATGGACGCAGTGCAGATCCCTGGAGCTGGAGCTTGAGGGAGAACAAATTAGTACTGGTTACTGTAGCAGATCCATCATCAAGAATAGACTATCATGATAAGACAGATGGATGGTGATTCCATACGGATTAGTCTCCAAAAAGTCATGTCGCTGGCAAGACCTTTGTATTTACCTTTTCCTAAAAAAAATTTGAGGGAATGCCATGAGGACAAGCTTGATTACTTTTCTTTAAACACAGTACAACACGGATGTTCACATTTTCAAAAATGGGTGTTTTATTACTTATAAAAGTATTACACCTGGCCTCTGCATAACTAAGATGCACACAGCCAAATAAGGTCGTCTCACACAAATGAAAAATAAAAAGGCGAAATACAAAGAAACATGTAGAGTCCGTATAATGTCTAAAGTGGAGAGGGGCCAGTTCTAAGATCATGCTGCCACCCATGTTGAGTAAAAGTATCCCTCGCCGTAGCCTCCAATCGTGTACACATCTCCGTAAACAAGTCTCGATTCTCCACGCGTTGTAGAGAGGACAATAAACGAAGAGTCCCGGTACATCTGTAGACAACCTGCAACACAGATGTTCGCATACACGCACGCGCGCACACGCACCCCTATGAACCCCGGGGGTTCCGCAACCCACACACTTGGTTGAGTACCACACTCTCGCTGAAGTATGACCAACAAAGTTTGCATCCTTAGCATAGAAAACATAAATAACTTTTGTGAAAGTCGTAGCCTGGACGCAAATATTTTAAAAAATAGGAGCAGCCTCAATTGATTTACAGTCCGATTGAATACAGAGCTTCTGACATCCCAATTGATTTGCCAAATACTAGCCTTGCCGAACTGCCTCCGTTTCAGCCTTCTGAGCATCCATCGCCACGTCCAGTCTGTGGTTACTCGCCGCTAAGAAATGCCCCCTCTCATCCCGAATAATAGCGCCGGTACCAGTGTCAGTGTCGAACCCTGCGTCCACATTCACCGTGACGAAACCTTCTTAGAGCTTCTATCATTTGCTTTTCTTCCCCATCATCGTGACGAACCCGGCGTCCACATGCATTCATAGTTACTTTTTCCCACTTAATTACTACTAGTACTAATATTCTGCTTTGAAATGTATACAGTGTGTTTTACTTTTGCTAACTGGCAGAGTCCTTAAGAGAAAAAATTGAAAGAACAAACAAATCCCTTCGCCATGTCTTGTTTGTGTCGATTAGCTTTTACGTGGTTGTTACTTTCAATAGCACCATCTAGTCGTCTACTGGAGTCATGGTATTTATATTTTGTTAACACGAAGATGCTTATCCATAGGTAAAAAATTCCATGCTGCACACAAAATTTCCATGTTGCACACGCAAGTAGAGCGCATTGACGACCCACTCCATATCCTGAACAAAGGTTGAAAACAATACCATTCCGGCTCACATGCATGCAGATAAGCTTCGAAAAGGCACAACATTGCTGAAACTCTATGAATCTCACGGTAAGACGGCAACCAAAAGAGCTCGTACGTATAGTTTAACCAAAGATTCAGACGGCAACCAACTCTCATCGCCTAGTCGTTTTCCCGTTCTGGCAGCTCACACGAGCTACAGGACAGACCAAGAATTTCTCACCAGATAATGCTTGTTAACCAGAAATGGGCCACCTCTCCGTTCCCAAAGTTGGTACATAAAGTTGCCCAACAACACATCTCATCTGATTAGTTGTTGCCATATTAAAAATTAAACACACTCCTAGTTGGCACCCCACATTGCATGAGTTACCCATGACAAAATGGATAACTGCACTACCCCTGTTGAGCTTAGCTGGATTTACCATGCTGCACACGCAAGTACAGTGTCAGGGTCGAACCCCGCGTCCACATTCACCGTGACGGGGCCCTCTCTTGGATTCGACCATTTGCTTTTCTTCCCCTCACTGTGACGAACCCCGCGTCTACATTCATAGTTACTTTTTCCTACTTAATTAGTACTAGTATTCTGTTTTGAAATATAAGTACATAGTGTTTTACACTTTTACTTTTTTACTAACTCGCAGAGTCCTTGAGAGAAGTAATTGAAAGAAAAAACAAATCCCTTGGCTATGTCTTGTGTGTGTAGACTAGTTTTACCTGCGTGGTTTTATATAGCACCATCTAGTCATCGGCTAGTGCCACGTTACTTGCATTTTGTTAACGCGAAGATGCTTATCCATAGGTAAAAATTTCTACCTTGCTCTCGAAACGGAGAAGAGGGCGGCGACAAGTTTTCTTTCTCTCTATGCCGGCGAGCATGTGGGTTCCTCTCCCCTTTGTCGGCCGCTCCGGCGGCGGGAGGGATGGGTAACCCCGCGGTCTCGTGTCTGGTGTGTAGATAGGGTAGATCTAGGTTTTGGAGGCGATGGCGCTTGAATGGTGATGGTGCCGTGGCTCCTTCGAGTAAAGTTGCTCCGGCTCCGGCCGCATCTCGGCTGTGCTGAGGAGCTCGGGGGGCGCTGGCTTCGGCCGTCTTTGGACGGCATGTGTTGGCTACCTAGATGGTGTCGGCGAGGCGGCGGCGACGACACCATCGGGGGATTTTGTTTCGCTAGCTTTGGCCCGCTTCGGAGGCATGAGCTCCGGCGTCTCCGTGAAGCTTGGGAGATCTTGTATAGTAGTAGGCACGGGTTGGGTGTTTTACAGCAGGGTTTGCGGCGGACGGCAGTCGGGTTCGTTCTCCTTCCACGGCAGTGTCTGGCAAAGGCGTCAGATCCGGAATCCCCGGGGCGCGGGGTCGTTCACCGGCCAACGTGCCACAGGGATAGATGCTTCGTCCTCGGCGGCGGAATTCTTCATCGTCTCTCCAAGCGTCATGGCAATGGTGCTCCTCGGATTCTTGGTCTGCGGTGGCTTGTCTTCTTGCCCTCCGGCGTTTGCTTCGACGACGGTGGAGGCCAGAGGCGGGTGTGGCAGGCGTGAGGCACAGGGACCTTCAGGGTCTGTTGTATTTTTTTTTCTTTCTTTTGAGGTCTTCTGTGCTAGTTGTCCAGGACACCTGTCCTTCCTAGTTTTTTTAGCGAGTTCTGCGCGTGTGTGTGTTGTAATCCTTGATCTGTTTTTTTTTAGGTGTAATATTTTCCATGCTGCACACGCAAGTGCAGCACATTGGCTTGGCGGCCCACTGCATGTTCTGAAAAATCAAAGGTTGAAAACAAATAGCCCCGCTGGTGCTTTATTCACATGCATGCAGATAAGCTTGGAAAAAGCTCAACTTTGCTGAGTCTCACGAGACGGAGACGGCCTTTCACGTATCCCCTCTCTACTGGCCAGAAAAAACTTCTCACCAGCTAATGCTAGTTAATCAGAAATGGAGCCCAAAGTTGGTACATAAAGTTGCCACAACAAGTCATATCATCTGATTAGTTGTTATCATATAAAAAACGGATAAGTATACTTTTCGTCCTCGAACTCTGCCGATAGTATAGAAATCGTCCCTCAACTACGAAACCAGCAAAACTCAGTCCTCGAACTATCAAAACCGGATACTTTTCGTCCCTCGGGCAGTTTTAGTACACGGTGAACAGTAAAATCGAAAAAAATAGCAAAAAAAATCAAAAAAATCTCAAATTTTACAGCATCGAACATACTGTGGTGTGCAAGGCACGTGCAAATTTTCGTGCTGTTTCGACATTCGAGCAGCTCGTGGCAAAGAAAAAGCTGTAAATATGTACGTCGGTGAACAGTAAATTAAAAAATAGCAAAAATATTCAAAACGATATGAATTTTTTTGGCATCGAAGATGCTTAGGTACGCAAGATGCGTGCAAAATTTCATGATCAAATGACATACGAGGAGCTCTAGCCAAAAAAAAACAAAATAGCGCACTTTTTCAAAAAAATAATTCTGAGCCAAATTTTGTTTTTGTTTTTTTGCCACCAGTTCGTACAATGCCCAAACACCACGAAAATTTGCACGCACGTTGCGCACCCAAGCCTCTTTGATGCCAAAAAAATTCATATCGTTTTGAATTATTTTTTTAAATTTACTGTTCACCGACGTACATATTTACAGTTTTTCCTTTGCCACGAGCTGCTCGAATGTCGAAACACCACGAAATTTTGCACGTGCCTTGCGCACCAGAGTATGTTCGATGCTGTAAAATTTGAGATTTTTTTGATTTTTTTGCTATTTTTTTTATTTTACTGTTCATCACGTACTAAAACCGCCCGAGGGACGAAAAGTATCCGGTTTTGATAGTTCGAGGACTGAGTTTTGCTGGTTTCGTAGTTGAGGGACGATTTCTATACTATCGGCAGAGTTCGAGGACGAAAAGTATACTTATCCCTATAAAAAATGAAACATAGTTGGCACCCCCCGTTGCATGAGTTACCCACTACAAAATAGATAACTGCACTACCCCTCTTGAGCTTAGCTGGATTGATCTGGGTGCGGTAGTTTTCCACGGCTAATAAGCTCTGTAGTTACGTTTTCCTACTTAATTAATACTAGTTTTCTGCTTTGAAAGGTAAGTACATAGTGTCTTTTACACTTTTTTACCTTTTTACTAACAGGCAGAGTCCTTGAGAAATAATTGAAAGAAAAAACAAATGCCTTGGCCATGTCTTGTGTGTGTAGAATAGTTTTTTTTTACCTGCGTGTTTCCATAGCACCATCTAGTCATCTGCTAGTGCCACGTCACTTACATTTTGTTAACGCGAATATGCTTATCCATAGGTAAAATTTTCCATTCTGCATACGCAAGTAGAGCGCATTGGCGACCCACTCCATGTCCTGAACAAGGTTGAAAGCAATACAAAGATAGGATACGAAAGAAAGAAAGAGTGCACTCCTCCAACTTCCCCTTTTGCTACAGTGCTAAGAGGCGATCTAGGAGAAGTTCTTCCTCCCTCCCGCGCCCGTCGGCGAATCCGCCGGTTCCCTCCCTCTCCGCCGGCGGCGGGAGGGTGGGGGAACCCGGATCTCTGACTGGCTTGTACATAGGGCGAGGTTAGTGAGAGATCTAGCCGGGGGCGCTACGGAAGTGGAGGTGCTGCCGGGGAGAATAGTGATGGCGCTACTCCTTCCCCTCTTCAACGCGGTGACGAGCTTCGTCAAGGAGCAGCCGGTTTTATATCCTGGTCGATCCACGGATCAGGTGAGTTGTTGGCTACTCTGGCCGATCGGCGAGGCGGCGTCGGCAACCATGCCTTGTGAGGCTTGCTTCACCATACCCCTTCATCGTGGCGCCGGAGTGTCTCCAGCGGTGGTGCCGAGTTTGGGTGCTGGTGTAGGGTAACGCAGTAGAAAACAAAAATGTTATGTCCTACGCACCAGCGCAGGACCACTATGAAGATGCATACAAGGTTTCGATCTGATCGTTACCGACACGTAGCGCAGCGGAAGTAGAGTCGATGAAGATCGTCGGTGCAGATCCCCGCAGCTTGGAATTTACATCCTCCCAACCGCGAGGATTTTCTCCCTCGGACGGTCCCCCGTACAGCCCTCTGGGAGGCCGTCGAACAGCCCCTTGGACGGTCCCTCGGATGGTACCTCGGACAGCCCTCCTGGAGGCCCTCAACCAGTCCCTCGGACAGCCCTTTGGGAGGCCCTCGAACAATTTCTCGGACGGTCCCTCGGACAGCCCTTCGGGAGGCCCCTCGAATAGTCCCTCGGACAGAAGATCGAACGTACGACCTCCCTACTTGGTTGCACACATACGGTGTCACCTATCCAGCAGGGCTTCGCCACCCAGACCTAATCCCTACCGGAAACTAGACAGCCTAGCGGCTGTACGAAACTATTTCGTGTGAGGGAGAGAGAAATGGCAGATCATGCATGCCTTGTGTTGAGAGAGTTGGAGTGAGTTGGAGAGCTCCTCTCCTCCGCCTTATATACTGGTGGAAGGGGTGGAGGGGGGCTGAAAATATAAGCCCACAAAGGGGGGGCCCAAAACAGCCCCCACGATTTGTGGGATCTTGTCCCCTCTCGCTGGGACAAGATGTTTTTCTGCGTGTTTTCTCCAAAAAATTCTAAAAGGTCCCAGAACATTTTCGACACCCTCTAAAATTATTCTGGACGCGTTCCAAAACATTTTCGGTGTGATGGTTTTATTCCGAAATATTTCTGGTAACTCCGAAACATTTTCGGTTTTCTCTCCGGAACTTTTCCTCATCTCCGAAACTTTTCCGGTGACTTTCTCTCAGACTCCTTGTCTAGTATTCAGCAGACAGATGACCCTTAAGTGTGTGACCCCGTAGGTTCGGTGAAATATAGACATGACCGGAACACTTTCCGATCAATGATCAATAGCGGAACCGTGGACATCCATATTGACCCTTATACCAACATGAATAATTATTTGAGTGAACCTCTTGTTGCCGTATGCTATTCCTGTTGCTTCGCGGTATGTTACAAATACCCGAGGTAAGATTTATCGACATCTCCGTGGATCAACAACTTTGTCCACTATGCCAGTTACCTCGTTACCGATTTTGTTCTTTTTTCTCGTTCTCGCGTTTTGGTATCCCCGTGATCAAATCACGATGTGTCTGACCAGACGATGATGGATACGGTAACACCGAGAGGGCCCCAAGAATATCTCTCCATCGTCGGAGGAGCAAATCCCAATCTTGACGCATCTAGTCCCTTGTCATACTTTTCCATGAACTCATAAGCCGCCGTAATAGTCACCCTGTTACGGATGACGTTTAAAAAACCCCAAAGTTCGTGAAGCAAGTGTGAAGGAACTCGATACTCTCATGGTCTAAGGAATTATGCAAACGTTAATTTTCTGTGTGTTATTAACCATTAACTTGTGACGAATGTATCACACAGCATAACAGCAATTGGGTCGATTCAACACAAGTGTTCTTCTAACATTGTGTCCTCAAAATTGCCGGCATAGACATGCCCACGATCAGGAAAACATAATCATCATGCAACACTTGAGCTAGTCTTAGAGGCATGACTATAAATACATTTTACCATTTATTATTCCACACGTGCATATGAGTTTTCCTCCGAACCTCATGATTATTGTATACTCGAGAACCATAGCCGTTATAGCACGGAATATAAACATAATTACGAACGTGGAGATAAATAATAACATTTATTATTGTCTCTAGGGTGTAACATCCCCAGCCTCACACCACAGTGATCAACTGCTAATAAAGCCAAGTCACTTCCATTAGCAGTGCCTAAACACTTTGGTTCAATATCCAATTCAAACTCTATTCTGAAAATCAACTCAAATTCAAAGTGCAAAATAAATTTGCTCAAACACTGTGGGAAAAATGTTCATTAAGCAGCAAATATTCCAGAAGCATTAATAAAAATATAACCAAAGTTATTTGGAATATTTAAATGACTCAAACAACTTGAAACAGTACCAAAACAGCACCCCTTTAATCCATTTCATTTATTGAAAATTCATATGAAACCATTTTGGCTCCAAACCAATTTCTGGCAGTGTTAAATAATACCTAGTATTTAATTGGACAGCAGTCATATTTTATAAAAGTATTTTCGTGACTAAAACATTTTTAGAACAGAAACAAAACGGAAACAGAAAATAGAAAAATGGAAAAGGCCGGCGCTGTCACTGTGCACTTTAGCCTTCAGCTACAGTCCCCGGCCCAGCCCAACAAGCCGCGGTCGTCCTCCTCCTCTCGCGCTCGCGCGCCGACACGGCGACGGCCGCCGCACGCGTCGCCCATCCGCCGTCGCCCGCGTGCTGATAAGATCCCCGAGCCCCCCTGGCGCAACCCTAGCTCCCCTCCAGTCCCTCTCCTCCCTCGCCCGCCACTGTCTTCCCCTCCGTCGAGCGCCACCGCCACCACGAGCGCTCCTCCCCGCGGCCATCATCGACCCCGCGACCAGCTGAGTTGCTCGGGAGCTCCGCCGGCCTCTTCCTCTTCCACTGGTGCTGTCAGACGGAGCCGGAGGGATCTGCATCGCGCGGATCAAGCCGATCCCCTCCTCTGCATCGCCGGCGCCCGCCGCCGATCCCCGTCGTCTCTGAGCTCCTCTACTGCTCCAAAGCCGTCAAGGGCTTTACTTAGCCGCGCGGTGAGCTTCGTCCTCCTTCCGCTCCTCCCCTCGTGTCGCGTTCCTCCCCGTAGCCATCTCGCCGCCTTGTCCGTGATATGGTCGCCGCCGGCGAGCTCATTGCCATCGCCCTGATGCTCCTCGTGTCGCGTTAACCCCACCGTCGAGCTCCCTGAGCTCCTAGCTACCCAGCGCACCTCTCCGCGCGTCTCACCGTGCCCCGTATCCTTGTCCCCGAGCTCGACCGAGCTCCGACGTCCGCCGTGGTCGATGTCGCCGTCGTTCCCAGCTGTCCTAGCCCCGTCATGTGCCATGAATGGATGCGCGGCGAGCCCCTCTACCGATCCGTGCCAGCCGCCGCTCGAATGGTCGTCGGAGGCCAAGTTCCGGCTACCGCCGCCGCGTCGGGCCTCGCCGCCGGCGCGTGCGAGCGTTTGAACCTCGCCTGTGTCCCTGGCATATGGGCCCGGGCCATTAACTGTTAGATTAGGCACTAATCTCAGATGCAAACGCCCACTGACATGTGGGGCCCGTGTACTGTAGCGATTAGTATTAAGGTTAATTAACTAAACTGCTAACTGTCACTGACATATGGACCCCACCCCATTGTTTAGCTAATTAGGTTAATTTAAAACTCAGTTAAACTATCAGTGGATGACAGCTGGGTCCCACTGGGCCCAGTTGACTCAGTCAACCTGCTGACTGGGCACCTCCAGTCTATGACAGGTGGGACCCACTGGTCCTGTTGACCAGTCAACTGGTCAAGCCGACTGCTGATGTCATGTCTCTGTCATGATGACATCATAACTCCATTTTTGATAATAAAATTAATTCCAAAAAATCAAATAAACTTTAAAAATTAATAACTTTTAAACTGTAGCTCAGATCGAAAAAGTTAAAACATGAAAGTTGCTCAGAACGACGAGACGAGTCTGATCGTGCCGTCTGTTTCCATGTCGGAACCCCCTACATAGAAGAACTCGTAACTCTGAGCCCGATTCCGGTAGATGAATAGTGCACACACTCCGATTAATAAATCCCGCACTAATCCTAAAATAACTAAAATGCCCCAGATGCATCTTTAGACAACCCTGCACTGCATCGTAGTCATAGCATGCCCAGAATTGCACCATTGCCATGTATTTACTTGTTTCTTCCCCCTCTTCTCTCTCGGTAGACACCGACGTTGACGTAGCTCCCGAGGTCGACGCTGCTCAGGAGCCAGATGACGCAGCTGACGACCTTGCGGGGGGGGGGGGGGGGGGGGGGGGGGGGGGGGGGGGGGGGGGGGGGGGGGGGGGGGGGGGGGGGGGGGGGGGGGGGGGGGGGGGGGGGGGGGGGGGGGGGGGGGGGGGGGGGGGGGGGGGGGGGGGGGGGGGGGGGGGGGGGGGGGGGGGGGGGGGGGGGGGGGGGGGGGGGGGGGGGGGGGGGGGGGGGGGGGGGGGGGGGGGGGGGGGGGGGGGGGGGGGGGGGGGGGGGGGGGGGGGGGGGGGGGGGGGGGGGGGGGGGGGGGGGGGGGGGGGGGGGGGGGGGGGGGGGGGGGGGGGGGGGGGGGGGGGGGGGGGGGGGGGGGGGGGGGGGGGGGGGGGGGGGGGGGGGGGGGGGGGGGGGGGGGGGGGGGGGGGGGGGGGGGGGGGGGGGGGGGGGGGGGGGGGGGGGGGGGGGGGGGGGGGGGGGGGGGGGGGGGGGGGGGGGGGGGGGGGGGGGGGGGGGGGGGGGGGGGGGGGGGGGGGGGGGGGGGGGGGGGGGGGGGGGGGGGGGGGGGGGGGGGGGGGGGGGGGGGGGGGGGGGGGGGGGGGGGGGGGGGGGGGGGGGGGGGGGGGGGGGGGGGGGGGGGGGGGGGGGGGGGGGGGGGGGGGGGGGGGGGGGGGGGGGGGGGGGGGGGGGGGGGGGGGGGGGGGGGGGGGGGGGGGGGGGGGGGGGGGGGGGGGGGGGGGGGGGGGGGGGGGGGGGGGGGGGGGGGGGGGGGGGGGGGGGGGGGGGGGGGGGGGGGGGGGGGGGGGGGGGGGGGGGGGGGGGGGGGGGGGGGGGGGGGGGGGGGGGGGGGGGGGGGGGGGGGGGGGGGGGGGGGGGGGGGGGGGGGGGGGGGGGGGGGGGGGGGGGGGGGGGGGGGGGGGGGGGGGGGGGGGGGGGGGGGGGGGGGGGGGGGGGGGGGGGGGGGGGGGGGGGGGGGGGGGGGGGGGGGGGGGGGGGGGGGGGGGGGGGGGGGGGGGGGGGGGGGGGGGGGGGGGGGGGGGGGGGGGGGGGGGGGGGGGGGGGGGGGGGGGGGGGGGGGGGGGGGGGGGGGGGGGGGGGGGGGGGGGGGGGGGGGGGGGGGGGGGGGGGGGGGGGGGGGGGGGGGGGGGGGGGGGGGGGGGGGGGGGGGGGGGGGGGGGGGGGGGGGGGGGGGGGGGGGGGGGGGGGGGGGGGGGGGGGGGGGGGGGGGGGGGGGGGGGGGGGGGGGGGGGGGGGGGGGGGGGGGGGGGGGGGGGGGGGGGGGGGGGGGGGGGGGGGGGGGGGGGGGGGGGGGGGGGGGGGGGGGGGGGGGGGGGGGGGGGGGGGGGGGGGGGGGGGGGGGGGGGGGGGGGGGGGGGGGGGGGGGGGGGGGGGGGGGGGGGGGGGGGGGGGGGGGGGGGGGGGGGGGGGGGGGGGGGGGGGGGGGGGGGGGGGGGGGGGGGGGGGGGGGGGGGGGGGGGGGGGGGGGGGGGGGGGGGGGGGGGGGGGGGTTCCCGAGAACATTATGCCCACTGCTTTTGCAAGTCCCCTACTACCGATGATCACCGTGAACATCTATACATCTTTGCCGTTTGTATCTTCATTTCCAGATAATCCTTTTTGTATGAGATACCCCGTAATACTTCTCGATAATCCGGGAATCCTTTGAACCTACTGCCGTGCAGCTTCTTTCGCACTGCTAATAATTCCTCACCTTTACTGAGGATCCGTTCATCCCCAGTTGTTTTTCTGTTCCTGAAATATTTCATAATGCTATCCGATCTTCTGAGAGTCTCCTACAGCCTACTGCTTTTAATATTCCTCTTAACTGCTCGCATTACGGTTAATTCCGTATATCTAGTAATCCCCGTCAACATCCTTTGCCAATTACCATTTTTGAATCCCCTGAATCAATATGCTGTGAATGTTCGCCATCATTTTGAGCCCTTTGATTCATTATGTATGATGCTGCTTGCTAACATCAATTAATTCCTAGAATTCATCCTTCTGGTTCAGACATCATTTTGGATATGAGCTGGTTCTCGGCCAATCCAGCATTGGTTGATTGTCCAACTAATCCTGTTCAATTTGCTTGTTCTTTTGACCAGGTGATCTACCTGCCACTTCTCACTGTGGAGGTCGCGATCCCTATGGATATTATGCTTGAGCTATTCAAGTATTTCCTTAATTCGATGTGCTTGCCTTATGTTCCTTCTCGAAGGACTTTCAGGTGGAACCAGTTGTTAAAACCTTACCCCGTTAGTTCTCACGGATCACTTGATTCCTTTTGTGGACAGTTATCCGACAAATTCCTTTCTAATCTAAGAACCCTATCGGTTCCTTCCCCGTTGACATTGCTTTTGGCATTGAAGCATTCTCTACTTCTTGCCGACTGTATATCCTCCCAGCTTGCATAGCACGGAGAGGTAGTGCATTCCTTCTCCATACTGACTTGGGACTGACTACTGACCAGGACATGACCCGTAACCATGGGTGGAGAACTCTACAAGACGGAACACTAAAGCTGTCTATCTAGTTTTGTTCAACCTACTCATATTTGGATAGAGCTTTTGCTTCTGATCCTTCGTTTCTGAACCATAACTCCTTTGTACCTAAAATGTCGGATTATTCCGATGTTTCTATAAACTGATGCCGTTACATTCTTTCTTCTTCTGGTTGAGTACCGCTACTCACGTCAGATCCTTTGTCGTCTAACTGATCTTTTGGTTGGATTAATATCCGACAGTATCCTTATTCAAACATCTTGTGAGTTCTACTCTGATACTTAATGCCTTGGTAAATTGTATCATCTGCTTTGACTTTGATACTCTGCTTTCGAACTCACATTCCTTGCTTTGGCTGATGGTTGTAAGGATTCATAAAATTGTCCCGATGGGTTGTATCTATGATTCTGCCATCTGCGAGAACCCAGTAACTTCTACGGGTCATACTCTTCTGGTGCTTCACCAGATAAATTCGCAGCACTACAATTTCTTCGAAAGCAAGAAGTGAATGAAAGGTTATGCATTGAAGAAGTGGGAGTCGACCTTGGACCTTTGTGTTCATGCCCGTAGACACGATGCAGAACTGATCATGGAAGCTTCTCTTAAAATCAATCATTCCCTTGGAATAAGTTCATCTTGTATCTGGGATTTGATCTTTCGCAATCGTGGTTCCGACCATGAATGTTCCTCTTTGATCCCATTTCACGGACAAGTTGAAGCACTTGTCTTCTGCAAATCAATATGCTTGTCCAACCTCTATACTGAACTACCTCGATCATTACCCCCACCAACTATTTCGAGGTCATCGTCCTATTGTACTACGTCCTATGAAATTTCCGACGGAGTGATACCTTTCCCTGTCATAGTCACTCCACGGGTTCTGGGTTATCGTCAACCGAGACCACCAAACAATGAATTGATTCCGCTCGGTGATTCAACACTCCTAGTACTTTGTTGCTAGGTAGTTTGCTACTCCATCACATCATTCCTAGCCTGATCGGCTATATCCCTATCGTGCTAACTTTTAACTATGCTACCTGGCCCTTCTTCCCGGAGCACAATTTTCGACGATGAGTTAAGCTCACGTCGATCTTCCTCATCTTGTCATATCACCTCAAACAGCAAGCTTGATTTCAAGCTTGTGTCGTACCCATGATTCCAATAACCTTTCATTGCATCATTTCTTTGGCTTGATGTCATCGCTGCTCGATGGCATCTTCATAGAGTCTCTCGATAGAATATGAAATGATCACCGTCAACATCTTGGCTTCCTTGGAGATGTCCATTGAATTCATGGCTAGAAATACCATCTCTGCCCCTCGATGATTTGTGATACCATCGATGACATACTTGACTTTTGACCAACACAAACCTGGCTGTGTTAGGTTATTCCTTACGTCCCGAGATACCCTTGTAATTGTTTCTCGGTACCTCTTGAAATCTTCGAACCCAATCCGTTATTTGACACCATATCATTGCTGCAACGAAGCATGACTATGGTCTTCCGAATATCAACAAGAACATTGGAGGCATATTGCCAAATGCTTCTTGATCCATTATCCGGACACCATTGTGCGGGTAACATCTTGATTTTTCCCTCGCCTCCTTATCCAAATGGTTTTGTACCGGCTGAACTGTTCAGGTATATTATGTTCTAGTTTTCCCTGGAATGGATATACCCCTAATTCTTGTGTATAGGCACATCTTTCCTTTTCATTGGTCTGTTGAATCCGACAAATTCATTTTCCTTTCCATTGTTTTGTTTAACCTTTCTTGTGATTTATAAAATATAAGCAGAAATAACTCTCTGCTTATGTAAACACCCTCGGTGCACAACCTTGTCAGTGAGACCCTGTTACTATTGTTGATGATATTCCGGTAACCACCGATGGACGAGAACTTTGCCTATTGGTCTGCCTCGTTCAACGAGCAGGAAAATGGTTCTCTTCGTCCCTCGCCCTTGGTACCAGCGTTATTGCCAACATAACTGACAGGCTGTCCTCTGACATGCCTTGCTTACAGGATCGTGCAAGACATCATCGTCCTTCCTACTTTTAGCGCACATGGTGGGCCCATAACCCACAGTTCCACAGGATCGGAACCTGACTCTCCTGCACATCTATGATTCCAAAGAATTCTATGACCTTGACTTTGTGTGTTGTTACGAGCCACCCTCCGATAGATCATCTGTTCCCGATGCTTTGTATCCCTTCACACCCTGATTCAGGCATCGAATGATTGTCTGCCCGCTTGAAAACTTCTCATACCTTCTCTTATCGCTTCTGACGAATTTCCTGAGTTCCAAAACTCGAGAGATACCTATCTGTTTCACCTTGAGTTAACCCCAGCTGATTTCCCCTTGTAAAATTCCGTCATTACCGAGATACCCGTTATCCTTTCGTAAGTACGATGAAGATTACGAAGGAAGAACAACAACCTCGTCAAGACACCCCGATGTAGAGAAATGAAGACATCAATCCGAAGGATCGACTTCTTAGAGAAGAACAATCAAGAACAAGAAGACTCACTAGAATTTCGTAACCAGAACTCTTTCCCTCTCTCCACCTCTTAATTCTCGGGACGAGAATTCTTGTTAGAGGAGGAGAATTTGTAACATCCCCAGCCTCACACCACAGTGATCAACTGCTAATAAAGCCAAATCACTTCCATTAGCAGTGCCTAAACACTTTGGTTCAATATCCAATTCAAACTCTATTCTGAAAATCAACTCAAATTCAAAGTGCAAAATAAATTTGCTCAAACACTGTGGGAAAAATGTTCATTAAGCAGCAAATATTCCAGAAGCATTAATAAAAATATAACCAAAGTTATTTGGAATATTTAAATGACTCAAACAACTTGAAACAGTACCAAAACAGCACCCCTTTAATCCATTTCATTTATTGAAAATTCATAAGAAACCATTTTGGCTCCAAACCAATTTCTGGCAGTGTTAAATAATACCTAGTATTTAATTGGACAGCAGTCATATTTTATAAAAGTATTTTCTTGACTAAAACATTTTTAGAACAGAAACAAAACGGAAACAGAAAATAGAAAAATGGAAAAGGCCGACGCTGTCACTGTGCACTTTAGCCTACAGCTACAGTCCCCGGCCCAGCCCAACTAGCCGCGGTCGTCCTCCTCCTCTCGCGCTGTCGTGCTCGCGCGCCGGCACGGCGACGGCCGCCGCACGCGTCGCCCATCCGCCGTCACCCGCGCGCTGATAAGATCCCCGAGCCCCCCTGGCGCAACCCTAGCTCCCCTCCAGTCCCTCTCCTCCCTCGCCCGCCACTCTCTTCCCCTCTGCCGAGCACCACCGCCGCCACGAGCGCTGCTCCCCGCGGCCATCATTGACCCCGCGACCAGCTGAGTTGGTCGGGAGCTCCGCTGGCCTCTTCCTCTTCCACTGGTGCTGTCATACGGAGCCGGAGGGATCTGCATCGCGCGGATCAAGCCGATCCCCTCCTCTGCATCGCCGACGCCCGCCGCCGATCCCCGTCGTCTCCGAGCTCCTCTACTGCTCCAAAGCCGTCAAGGGCTTTACTTAGCCGCGCGGTGAGCTTCGTCCTCCTTCCGCTCCTCCCCTCGCGCCGCGTTCCTCCCCATAGCCATCTCGCCGCCTTGTCCGTGATATGGTTGCCGCCGATGAGCTCATTGCCATCGCCTTGATGCTCCTCGTGCCGCGTTAACCCCACTGTCGAGCTCCCTGAGCTCCTAGCTACCCAGCGCGCCTCTCCGCGCGTCTCACCGTGCCCCGTATCCTCGTCCCCGAGCTCGACCGAGCTCCAGCGTCCGCCGTGGTCGATGTCGCCATCGTTCCCAGCCGTCCTAGCCCCGTCCTATGCCATGAATGGATGCGCGGCGAGCCCCTCTACTGATCCGTGCCAGCCGCCGCTCAAATGGTCACCGGAGGCCAAGTTCTGGCTACCACCGCCGCATCGGGCCTCGCCGCCGGCGCGTGCGAGCGTTTGAACCTCGCCTGGGTCCCTGGCATGTGGGCCCGGGTCGTTAACTGTTAGATTAGGCACTAATCTCAGATGCAAACGCCCACTGACATGTGGGGCCCGTGTACTGTAGCGATTAGTATTAGGGTTAATTAACTAAACTGCTAACTGTCACTGACATATGGACCCCACCGAGTTGTTTAGCTAATTAGGTTAATTTAAAACTCAGTTAAACTATCAGTGGATGACAGCTGGGTCCCACTGGGCCCAGTTGACTCAGTCAACCTGCTGACTGGGCACCTCCAGTCTATGACAGGTGGGACCCACTGGTCCTGTTGACCAGTCAACTGGTCAAGCCGACTGCTGACATCATGTATCTATCATGATGATGTCATAACTCCATTTCTGATAATAAAATTAATTCCAGAAAATCAAATAAACTTTGAAAATTAATAACTTTTAAACCGTAGCTCAGATTGAAAAAGTTAAAACATGAAAGTTGCTCAGAACGACGAGACGAGTCTGATCATGCCGTCTATTTCCATGTCGGAACCCCCTACATAGAAGAACTTGTAACTCCGAGCCCGATTCCGGTAGATGAATAGTGCACACACTCCGATTAATAAATCCCGCACTAATCCTAAAATAACTAAAATACCCCAGATGCATCTTTAGACAACCCTGCACTGCATCGTAGTCATAGCATGCCCAGAATTGCACCGTTGCCGTGTATTTACTTGTTTCTTTCCCCTCTTCTCTCTCGGTAGACACTGACGTTGACGTAGCTCTTGAGGTCGACGCTGCTCAGGAGCCAGACGACGCAGCTGACGACCTTGCCCTTGCCCTCGATCAGACAGGCAAGCACCCCCATTTTGAGCACTCCGATATCGCCCACTGTTCTCTCTCTTATGCTTGCATTAGATGTTACTGCTGTTGTTACTGTCCTATATCTGTTGCATAGCCTGTTTATTTGTAGCCTACTGTTGATACCTGCTTGTTGTCCTAAACTGTTTAGATAGGATGGGTAGAGCCTTATCAGAGACCCACTTGTCCCGACTGCCCCACTGGACTCTCAGAAGACCCGAGTAACGGGATCGAAGATCAGACCCAGGCACCGCACGTCACTTCCCCCAAAGTTGCTCGGCACTACTGGGTTACTATCACGTGCCAAGGGTGACACCTCTTTAGCACGTTTGATGATAACCTTGTAGGTTAGCTACTCGGTCGTGGTAAGCGAGGGTGAATCCTCCTACACCACCCCCGATACCGACGCCATCGTGCAACTCCTCAAGTGTGAACCTCGAGGGTGGTTCCTCCTTCGTTCACCTTGACGGTAACATCAAGCGGGAATTCCGTCGAGGGTGATACCTCAGGGTTCCCCTTGGTGTCAGACACATAGTTACCCTGATACTGAGACATGACTTTGGGGGGGGGGGGGGGGGGGGGGGGGGGGGGGGGGGGGGGGGGGGGGGGGGGGGGGGGGGGGGGGGGGGGGGGGGGGGGGGGGGGGGGGGGGGGGGGGGGGGGGGGGGGGGGGGGGGGGGGGGGGGGGGGGGGGGGGGGGGGGGGGGGGGGGGGGGGGGGGGGGGGGGGGGGGGGGGGGGGGGGGGGGGGGGGGGGGGGGGGGGGGGGGGGGGGGGGGGGGGGGGGGGGGGGGGGGGGGGGGGGGGGGGGGGGGGGGGGGGGGGGGGGGGGGGGGGGGGGGGGGGGGGGGGGGGGGGGGGGGGGGGGGGGGGGGGGGGGGGGGGGGGGGGGGGGGGGGGGGGGGGGGGGGGGGGGGGGGGGGGGGGGGGGGGGGGGGGGGGGGGGGGGGGGGGGGGGGGGGGGGGGGGGGGGGGGGGGGGGGGGGGGGGGGGGGGGGGGGGGGGGGGGGGGGGGGGGGGGGGGGGGGGGGGGGGGGGGGGGGGGGGGGGGGGGGGGGGGGGGGGGGGGGGGGGGGGGGGGGGGGGGGGGGGGGGGGGGGGGGGGGGGGGGGGGGGGGGGGGGGGGGGGGGGGGGGGGGGGGGGGGGGGGGGGGGGGGGGGGGGGGGGGGGGGGGGGGGGGGGGGGGGGGGGGGGGGGGGGGGGGGGGGGGGGGGGGGGGGGGGGGGGGGGGCTGAGTACTTCGGATGAGTACTCACGTTTGCTTTACTTTCTTTTTCCCCATATTCTTTTAATGCCGCCAGACGACGGAGCCCCTGAGACTGCCGCCCCTGTCGATGACTACGGCTACTACTACTACCCTCCCGGCGAGTACTACTATGTGGAGCCGACTGACGACCAGGAGTAGGATCGGAGGGTCCAGGGCAGGAGGCCCACGCCTTTCGATCGTAGTCTTTTATTTTACCCCGCCTTCTAAAGGATTATCTCTTTATCTATAACATATCTGTACCCAGATATCTGACACTTCCGCTGATGCTTGTATGCATCGAGCTATGTATTCGAGCCCTCGAGGCCCTGGCTTGTAATATAAAGCTTGTATGACTTTATTTATGTTTTAGAGTTGTGTTGTGATATCTTCAAGTGATTCCTTAGGCTTGATCGTGTGCATTTGCGTGTATGGTTAGTGCACGATTAAGCCGGGGGTCGTCACATAGGGCATATCTCCTACAGACTCCCACTTGCACTAGAGTCAATAATCTAGTCAATGCTAATGCACTTTACACCTATGGCATATCGGTGTAAAATATGCATCGCTTATGGTATAGTCTTTGTCCAATGGATCTGAAAACTTCCGATCCGCGTGTATCTTTGCATATCCTTGCATTTTCATGCTTTAACAAAATTCATATTTTGTGTGGACTTGACTTTGTATATATGTGAATCACTGGTCAAACCTTGATTCCTCAGACTGTGATATGGAATAACTATCTATAATAGTGTTCTATTGACCAAAGCCATCTTGGAACCATACGAAGTTCATGAATGAACTGTATGATTGAACATCTTCTTTGTCGCTTCTAAAGCGTCAACATACTTAGTCTTTCTGTTAGAATTCACCACAGTAATCTGTTTAGAACAATTCCAACTTACTGTGCCATCATTTCATGTATCAGACAAAACCCCTAATTTAAATCAAAATCGGATAGAGCAGTGATGAAGATAATATCGATGTAACTACTTACAATGAGCACTTCATAATCTCTGCTTGCGAGAAAACATGTCATCAGTGCTACTACAGTACTCAACGACATTTTTCACTGCTGTCCTATGATCGACACTTTGATCTCTTTGGTATCTTACTCGCAACTTCTTAGGAGTACTGGACATGTCTGGTTGTTTTACATACCCTGGAATACATGATTAATCCCATCACAAAAGGTGTGTGGAATCTCCATCATGTATTTTGTTCATCAGTATTTTAGGACACCGAGTCTTGGTAAAACTCTTTCCATATGACTTCGGCAAGAAACTCTTCTTGGCGATCTGTTGCTAAGCCGTTTTAGCATCTTGTCAATATGTATTTTGGCTTAGCCCTATTAGACAATTCTATCTCCATAGATAATTATGCCTAATATCAAGGCTACCTAGCCCAAGCACTTCATCAAAAAACTATTTTTCAACGAAGTCCTAATTCGTGTCAAGAAATATATATTAGTTTCAATCAACAAAGTGTCAAGTACACAAGGTTTTAGAAATATTATTATGCTCCCACTTACTTTCTTGTAACCATAAGCATCTTCGCTGTTTTTTGATGAAATCAAACTCTTTTGACTATTTCATCATACGAAGATTCCAACTCCATTATGCTTTCTTCTGTCCATTGCTGGAACTCTAAGGTTTGCATACCCACTAGCATCCTCTGGATCGACAAAACACTTTGGACTGTATCACATACAAGTCCTAAGTTGTATTTCCATCTCATGGAAATCCTTTTGGCATCAATTATATCTCATGATTGAAATATGTATTAATTGTTAGTATAACCCAAACCGACTTTAAGAATCCCTACGGTGAGGCAATCTCATCATAGTCAACTCCTTAAATTTGTTATTGCAACAAGTCGAGATTTAAGGATAAAATATTTTTATCCATATCAGTTTATAGTTCCATTAATGTTCATTAGACTCTAAGTCTTCTGAATGGTATATCAAGATCTAATCTTGAATCATTTATATGAATGCTATCTCTAATTATATTGGCATTTAGCCAATTCCAGAGTCAGGGCCCATCAACGCTTCCTTGTGTATCGTAGGAATATTGTTGTCTAACAACAATACCTCATTTGCGCATCTGAGAGATTTGGATGAGTTTTATCTACGTGGTTCGGCTGCAAGTTCGACCGAAGTCCATACATCTCATGTAGAGACTTCGGTATCAGTCATAGTAGGAAACTCTGAAATTACTTCCAAATTTTCTTTCCTATGAACTGACGATGAAGATACTTTTATCTCATCGAGTAGCACTGTCTGCCCACTCACCTTTTTGTAAGAAACATTTTCTTCAAAATCATACTGCTCTTTGTGGCAAAACTTTTGCCTCGGTATATTGATGGGGGAATACCCAATAATTTGGGATAACCTACAAAGTAGCACTTGTCTGATTTGGAATAGGTTTGTAAATTTTTTTACACAAGTCTCATATTCCAAATGTTAAGAAAAGACATAATATGGTTGGGCGTACCATACCATGGCGTCATTTCAACAGATCTGATGGCGCTCTTTTCAGTGTAAAAGCCACAGTCTCTAAAGCATTAATTTAAAAGGGATAATGGCAAATTGATTTATGTCATCTTTGATCTTACCATATCATGAATGGTTTGATTACATCTTCACAGACATTCCACTCTCGGTGGTGTTTTGGGAGGTGTAAATTATGAAACTCTTTTCACAACTTATCAGACATTTGCTAAACTTGTAATTCAAAATTTTCTTTCGGCAATCTAATTGCAGAAACATAATTTTCATGTTACAACGATTTCTACTTTATTTTGAAAACCTTTTGAATGATTTCAAAAGATCCAGACTTCTGTCTCATTAAGTAAATATCCATATATCTACTTGAGTCATTACTGAAGGTAGACAAACCCACTGCTGGCAACAACTTTTGTCGGAGTATACACATCAAAATGTATGATCACCAATAAGTTCATTGCTCGTTCCTTATAGCATGTGACGGTATTTCAATCACTTCACTATTCACACAAAAGTTGCAAGTGTCAGATGATTCATAATCAAAATGACTTCAAAATCCATCACAATAGAATTTCTCCATGCGAGTTTCTTCAATGTGACCAAACGTAGTGCCACACAAATGTGGTATTCTTTTAGTCTTGCGACATTTAGCATCAGTGTTATGGATGTATTATATTATCATTAATATTCATAATATACATCCCATTCATAATGGAAGCATGGCCCTTATGTTACTCATGACACCGAATAATAATTGTTCTCTTATGAACAACCTTCTTGCAACATACTTTATGCAATGGGCTAGAGTGTATGAAACTCCAAAATGAATTATGAAAATAAATACAAAGATAATATGCTGATGAATGGTATAGTAACTTTTACTATGTTCCTAGCGCGTATCTAAACCTCATTACTGGCAAGTCTTTTTAGACCGTAGTAGTTCTTGCATCAAGTTGCAACAGAAAGCAATCGAACGGGAATCCTTGTGATCAACTTTTAATAACAATACCCAAGAATCAGAGATTAACAACTTAATCGTAATTCCCAAGAATTACATCTTTGACCAGCCTCCTATACATCTACTAGTAAGTGGCACATGCTTTGCACGTTCATAGCAATGCATGTCAACGATTCATGTTGGCATTTCATAAAGTGCAGAGTATGCATGGTAAATCTGTAAAAATTGATTAAAAATAGCGTGTATGCTTATATGGACTTTTTTATGTTGCATTTCTTTTTTTTCGGGTGTATAATGTGAAAATATTATGTCATTTTCACAAAAAAGAAAAAACTATTATGTCATGTGTTCCAATTATGTCGTGATTTATATTAGAGCTAATTATGTCATGTTTTCTGAGGCTGTAAAATTTTTTTTAGGGATTCTGAGGCTGTACGTTAGCCTACTGTGAGATTTCCTTTTAGTGGTAGACCATTCTTTTTTTGTGAGTAGTGCACACTATATTAAAACTAAAGAACAACGTCAGGGAAGTACATAAAATCTGGCTTAGCAAGTAGCCACACATGGCGACCGAAATCTAAGAACAAAGCTGCTCTAGCCAGGTTGTGTGCCTCTGTGTTATGATCTCTTCCCTCGTGTAGTATCTCTGCCGCCTGGAACTCCTTCTTCTTCTCCCTGATGTCATCAATAATCACACTATTACATCCCAGGTAAGCTTCATGGAGATGCTTGACCGTTGATATGCAGTCAGTACCCACCTGAATCTTCTGCAGTGCTAAATCGCTAGCCAAAGCCAGTCCTCCCCCGCAAGCCAAAGCCTCCAACGCCTCTGGATCAGCAAGATCTCTTATGACTCTCACCGAGGATCCCAGATAAGTCCCATCATCCTTTCGACAGATGGCCGCAACTGCACCTCTATCTCCATGACGTGAGATAGCCGCATCAACATTTATTTTATGAAAACCTTGTGCCGGTGCAATCCACAGTGCCTGGGCATTCTGAGTAGTCGGTGCAGGAGCCATCTTGGGCTTGGAAGGCAGCAGGGACATATCACTCAAGAACTTTGTGATAAAAGCAAAAGTGGACATCGGTGACTGAAAGTCCCCCTCGTGTAGTGCTCTTCTTCTTGCCCACCATAGCCCATAAAGTAACTAATACCTTTGCAAAATTGTCCTGCCCCATGGATTCCTGCAAGTCCATCAGCCAGATTCTAGCATTCGGATTATTCACTTCTATCAAATGATCCACCAAATCCTCATCTACAAGGCACCAAACTGCTTTAGCCATGTTACAGTCGACGAGTGCATGTCTCCATGTATCCTTAGCGCAATTGCAAATCACACATTGACTGGAATCCGTCATCTTTCTCGCACAGCGAACAACATCAGTAGGGATCGAGTTCCTAGCCAATCTCCATGAGAAATTTTTTAGTTTGGACGGTACAGAAGCCTTCCACAGCCGACACCACTACTTCATTGTTCCGCCAGTGTTTTAATTTCCCAGTCTCCCCTCCAACCAATCTTCCCTTCTTCTTTCCGTGTCCACTAGAAGACGGTACGCAGAGCGAACACTGAAGTTGCCTGACCGCTCATAGTGCCATGCCCATGTATCAGGGATATTCCGAGAGCTAAGCAGAATTATCAAAACCGAGAAAGCATCAGGGGCCTGCATGTGCTCTAGAATTTGCTTCCGGTTCCAACTCTTCTCAGCTTCGTTCATTAGATCAGCAACAAGTTCTGGCGGGTTTCCCGATCTTGGGTGAAGAGCTCGCAACATATGATCACGCGGGATCCAACTTTGCTCCCAAATACGAGTTGTTTGCCCGTTCCCAATCTTCTGGATGAGTCCCTGCTTCAACACCATTGTTCCTTCATAGATTGCTCTCCATACTTGTGATGGATGGCTGCCCACTTCAGCAACAAGAAGGTCACACTTTGGGAAGTAAACAGCTTTTAACAATCTAGCACTAAGGGAATTAGGGTCCTGCATGATCCTCCACGACTGTTTAGCAAGCATCGCAAGGTTGAACAATTGAGTGTCCCGGAACCCCAGTCCCCCCATATACTTTGGCATAGTCATCGCCGGGGGGGGGGGGGGGGGGGGGGGGGGGGGGGGGGGGGGGGGGGGGGGGGGGGGGGGGGGGGGGGGGGGGGGGGGGGGGGGGGGGGGGGGGGGGGGGGGGGGGGGGGGGGGGGGGGGGGGGGGGGGGGGGGGGGGGGGGGGGGGGGGGGGGGGGGGGGGGGGGGGGGGGGGGGGGGGGGGGGGGGGGGCGAGTTCCTAGTCATCGCCTCCCATGAGACCCAAGCTACCATTCATTCAGGCAAATATTGCACCACGTCATGATTTTTGGAAGAAGCAATTCCACTATGGCCCACTTGCCCATCTGAGCTGGCCCATGAACGCTCATGCGCTTCGTGACTATGCTGAGCAAGTCCAGCCTATACGCATCTCTCGAACTCTCCCGTCTCTTCTTTTCTTCTCTCGCTGCTTCTCTTCTCTCATTATGTGTCTTAGATCTGCCGCACATGTTCTTCACATCTTCTCTACCACATCCTGCTATCGCTATTGTTCCTCACCATGTCGATGTGACCTGGCCACCGCTCAAAGGACTATAGTTGCGCGGGCCTCCCAGGCAGCCATCTCCGGCCACCTCCTAGCCACCATGGCTTTGGCTGATGCCATGCGACGACGGCTTCTGGGTAGACCCTCTAGAGAAGATGGGAGCTGTGCATGCTGGGCAAGTGGGCGGGAGAGCCAGTATGAATTTTTTGCTCATACTAGCAAATGGGGAATAAACTTTGGGCAACAAGGTAACGCCGAATCGGTGGATGTAGCGAAGCATATGTGTCATGATGGTTCATTTATTCAGGAGAGACTGGATGACGACGATGCCATGGAAGAAGAAATAGCGTTGGCTAGTGGGTGAGGAGGCGAGGCTGTAGAGAAGGTGAGCACACTGGGAGAGCGAGAAAGGTGCGGCGCTTTTCAGCCATTAGATGTCAAAATCGATAGCTCACATTGTAGGGATTTGCCACATCATGGCCATTGAATGTGCAGATCGGATGGCCTACATTCATAGTTATTCCCACACTATATAGTGGTATAGATAACTCGTATGACATAAGCACCCAACTTTTAAGAGTGGCGTCAGCCCTAGACTTCCTAGGAGTGTAAGTCTCACTAACACCCTTTGGACTTTTTCTTTTTCTTTAAGTTGTTGCTTTATTCACCTTCATAACATGACAGGCGTTCTTCTGGATCCCTCTCTTATTAGTCTAATGCATAGTAAACACTTTACTAATACTTTGCAAACAAACATTGTTTTGGATATCTCATATCTTTCAGCCTTTCTTCGTATCTGAAACTAATTTTCAGTTCCATGAATATCACATAACTATCCCAAACTTTTGAAATTCGGGTCTCATGGAAGCAAACATATTGCACTTGACCATAATGGAATTCTAGCTTTTGGATCAAAGAATGAGAGTCACATCATCCATATCATTAGTGGGAGAATAATGAAAGCATGCGATAGGACAAAGTCCTTCTCGGCACTCTTGAGGACGATCCTCACATTATGTTTACCAATCATAAAGTATTTAACCAGATAAATAACAGCTATTCAATTTTGATAGGGAAGGTGGAAACGCGAGCCATTATTCTATAACTTTTATACATATCACACTTAGACTATGTTCATAATTAATTGCATAGAGAATTAAACAAGTTTAATTCTAAAATGCACTCCCACTCAAATCAACATCTCTCATAATTGATTGTGAGTGATTCAAGACCCATATTGTAATTCAACGCCATTGATGTAAGCATCACTGATGACGGGAATTTCAGTCGATAGGCCAACTTGCCCATCACATCTCTATGTGACTCTTGTTCATCTTTCGATGCGTGTGTTTTGAGCTCAGGACGATCCTACCATGAACGTCAAGACAACCAAGTGATCTTGCTATGAGGTCTGACCTCACCCACCTTACACTTCTTTAATCATTTGTACCATGTATCCATGGCGCACCCCGAAAGGATAGATGCTATGACGGTGCTACACTTGGGAGAACACTATCTACTTGATATTTTAAGTGAGAGATCACCCTAATGAAAGCGACTACCGTGCAATCAAAAGGGTGCAATAAAAAGGATAAATATCTCAGGTAATTTATAATAGCATGATATGGTATAGCCCCTTCTTTCGGAGATGGATTCACCATGTTCGTGAAATTTCAGCCAGAAACATCACCGTAGCAGCAGTTTTGAAAACTGCTGCTGTGGCAGAACTTTTCTGCCAAGGCCTATTTCTTTAGCTCTTCCTCCTCCGTCTTTGGCTTTTGTGTTGGTGTCCACCTTCGCAAAGCTTGTCACCGCCTTGTCGATGCAATAAATAATACTGCTATCTCTATAGCTAAAAAAATAATGCATTACAACGAGGTTGACACGCAGATCATTTGAAGTGACAATCATATGGCTCCAGCCATCATGCCGAATCATGACACGTGGGTCATGTTAATTAATTTACATCATATAGTCATCTCATACATAATCAAATTTAATATGATGAAGACTATACCACATCTCATGCACATGCATCCTGTAAAAACAAATCAGACGTCTCTAATCCGTTCATGCAAAATGTTATTTTACATGGCTTCTAAGGTTTTGACTTAAACCGCATCTACCAACATTTATCATCAAGAATGATTATTCAAGTCACTAGATTAACTTTGCGGGGTGTATGAAACACGAGATAAAAAATCTCGAGCCCCATACTCAACTTCGTCATATTCAAGAACCCCGTGCAGATCATATATGCATTGCCCTTTAGTCTGCGAAACATCCATCTTTCCTTAACTATGGTAGACCCCAAAGAACTATTAGCAATTCATTGATCTGTCAACTGGCATACTCAGGAGCAGCATGGAAGGATCGCGGATTGCTAGAATTTTGTAAGATTCCACCATGCCGTCAAGATCAGGACTACGCAAATTCAAGGGAAGCAACAAGAACATCAGGTAATAGATTTCATCTACTATCCGCACAAATAATTTTCAGTAATAGAACCCATCTACTACAAAATTATATTATGCAACACACATACATCTCATGTATTCTAAATCATAACCTGCATTTATGCATAGCACGGCTCTTGAAGCCACTGTAGGGTAAAGCAGCAGAAAATAAAAAGTTTCTGTCCTACGCACCAGCCCAGGACCACAATGAAGATGCATACAAGGTTTTGATCTGATTGTTACCGAAACATAGCGCAGCAGAAGTAGAGTCAATGAAGATCATCGGTGCAGATCCCTGCAGCTAGGAATTTACAACCTCCCAACCATGTTGATTTTCTTCCTCGAACGGTCCCCCGGACAGCCCTCCGGGAGGCCGTCGAACAGCCCCCCTTCCACCCTTGGCCGACCACATGTAGCACCCTCATGGGGCACCACCTCCTTCCAACCAGCCAAGTGATGTGACAATCAATCAGGCATTTGGCTTGATCGACGAAAACCCTAAGGCCATGTCAGATCGGATCTCAGGCAAACTCCGGCTGGGCCCAACCTTCAATCAGGATATGGGCGAGGCCGACAAAGCGCTCCTGAACAAGATGTTAGATCGAATTCAGAGCCTCGCTATCTCAGACGATCACAATTTGGTTTACGATCAGATCTGGCAAAAGCTGGAGGAGCCTGGAATTTTTAGCCCACCCAGCACCCACTTAGTGGCTACCGTCGAGGACTTAACCGACGTACTAGCCAGCGCCTCCGAGGAGGCAACTGACATGGATGAAGACATTGGTGAAACTTCTGACACAACCTCGCCACCTGCCATCACCCACACCGGCAGGTGGGCTGCTACCTCCACCTATGATGTCTACATGGTGGACACCCCCAAGAATGGAGGAGGAGGAGGAAATCCGAAGCGCCGACGCAAGGGTCACCGAGGTAACAGCGGCACCGGCAATGGCAACACAAGCAACGGCGCTACCGGGAACGAGGACGCTGTCATAGGCGACGCACCAAATGATGGCATTGGTAACGATGGCGTCGGCAAGGGTGGCACCGGTAATGGTGACACCGGCAATGATAACGGTGCCGACAACATCGACGGGGATGGTGATGACCCCAACAATGATGACTACAACCCAGAGGCCGAGGAGGAACAAACCCTCGACCCCTAAGAGTATGATAATTTTGAGTGGCCCCTTGAGGTGCCTCATCTCGAGACCATGCAACAACGATTGGCCAGCATGGCCAAGAGCATCAAAAACAAGTCCCAGCATCTTAAATACAAAGAGAAGGACATAAATGACCGTTGGACAGAGCTCCTACTGGCGAAGCAGGTGTCGGAGTAAAATCTGGTGGATCTCGGGTAGGGGGTCCCGAGCTGGTGATCTTAGCTAGATGGTAATAGGACAAAGAGGGACATGATGTTTTACCCAGGTTTGGGCCCTCTCGAAGAGGTAAAACCCAATGTCCTGCTTCTGTTATATTGATTGTGATGGAGTACAAATTACAAGATGATCTACCTCGAGATCGTATGAATGAATCTAACTTAACCCTATGGACTAAACCCTCTGCTTATATAGGCACCGGGGGTACCTAAGGTTACATGTAGCTCGGTTACATCTAGGGATAAACATGCTGATAATTTGAACATTGCTTGAAGTGTGGGCCAAGCCTTTGGAAGATTCCATCGTGGGGCGGGAAAAACATGTCCCACTTGTCATTTACTTGGGGGTGCTCGGCCCAGCCCATGATTGGGGGTCCAACGTGGTCAGCACCCCCTAGTCCAAGACATCGTCAGTAGCCCCTGAACTGGTCTTCAAGCCGAGGACATTGATCGACTCCTCAGAGTTGTGCCTTCATCTTGGGTCTTCGTCTTCTTAGGCGAGTTCATCAATACTTGATGCTTCATCCTCCTAGGTCAATTCTGTGCCCGAGGACACCCTTGCGTCCGAAGTCCTTGCGCCAAAGTTTATACTTTAAGAGGCAAGCAAGTTTCGTTTGAGGATATAATAGCAGATCCATCAGACCATTTTTTTTAGTGGGCCGCTTTAACAGGGCCCCACTTTTGACATGTTCAATCAGGCGAGTTGTAACCGACCCCGATACTGGCTTTTAGTGGTATTTTTAATGTCCTTTCTTGGTCCATGTGTGCACATAAAGTACGATGTCTAGGAAACACATGGATTTACCGCTACGGGACTCAAGCATCCCACTACCCCACGACCAAGGTTTCCCATATAAGGTGGGAAAAAAGGCCAGAGATTTTACATCCCTTCTACCTCCTCTTTCCTTCTTGCATGAATCTTATCTGCTCCTTACCTCCATTACTGCTTCGAGAGCTCGATCCTATGGAGAACATCATTGGCTCATCCACTTGCCCTGTCGGACCTCTCGAGGGGGACTGGAAGAGTTGTTCGGTCGCTCAAGGGCAACTGAACCGACTGGCCATGCAAAGGTATCCACCCCTACCTTAGGGCCTTTTGAAATTCTACGGGATCCAACTCCATCATCTTACGCCCAACTCAATTCTTCACATTGCCGACTATGTCACTTTGTGTGAAGCCTTCCTCGGCTGTGAGGCCCACTTCAAACTATGGTGCAAATATTTCTGCCTAGTCCCTCGCATCCGGGACAGCAATCTTTTCGAGGTTGGCAGCGCCGAGGTGTGCAAAATTGCCGGAGCAGGATATCTTCCTAGCACTCCTCGGGAGGACAACGTGACATGGCAGAGAGAATGGTTTTACATCTCCAACGTGCCACTCAAAGACCCTTTACGGCAAGGACTTCCCCAATTTTCTCTCGATCGCCCGAAGAAGCGCTATAACTAGCGCTTGAGGACTCAAGCCTGAGATGGAGGTTCCGAGGTCACCAGGCTGGCTTCCCAAGTTCCTTGTCTGGGTCACCGCAAGCTAACCATCATTAATGTGATGTCAGTGGCCATGGGTTGAGGAGTCCAGCCTCTTCAGTAGCGTGTCCACCCTTTGTGGAAATATAACGGAACTGACGATGTGACCCGCGCAATCAAGAAGGGATATGCAAATCATCAAGTACTTGGGGCCATGCTAGAGGCCATATACAAGAGCGAAAGAGACAACCTCGTCAAAGAGCCGATCTTTGATGGCTTCGCAAGTTACAAACCAGTTGAGGCGGTGAGTTATCTATCCAAGATTTCACTCTCTGAACGAAGTATTTATCTTCCTGATCAGCTTTTTAACATATCTGAGCTGAAATGGAGACGATGGATCGAGACAGTGAGTCCCCGGCTCCTCAACCGGAGCAACATGTTCACAAAGACGACTTCGGCTTATCCGAGGACCCTCACACCAACCTCATCTTCAATGATGGGGTCTTTTACCATCAGGGTATTGATGGCACTGAAATGGCAATCCTCTTCGACCGCGTGGGAATGCCGCCACCTCCTGCAAGTGCGGTCGACGTTGAGTGCCCGACCGCACGAAAGCGGACCATCACGAGTGCTACTCCAGCCATGAGCACTTATGCCCCTTCCATAAGGGGTCGTCGGTCCAAGCGTCTGAAGAACTCTCTGAATCAGAAGGAAACATGTCGTGGAGGAATCCTATGCCAGTTATTAGTCAGGCCGCTGCCGAGCAGCACATGGCGCAAGAGCCACCTTCCTTTATTTCATAAGTGTAACCTCATTATAGTCCTAGAAAGACTCCTTTTCCTTCATTTTATAACCAGTTTTATACGGGTTTAATCTATAGGCCTCCCCTGTCGGCCGAGGTACCCGATCCAAGGACCTCGAAAACGAATATTCCAGCTCCACAAATGGTCCCTTACCCAGCCACCGCCCCTCGAGGACCCTCAAGGTGCCCCTCAACCAGAGACTTCGGCGATGTACTCTATGACGCATTCCGAGGTCGAGAGTATGATGCGTCACCGAGTAAGGAGAGTATCGCTTGTCAATCCTGTCTTTATCGACGAGCAATTGGATGCACTCTGTAAGGTGGATGCACACCTCGGCGCAGCACAGATGGGACTTAAGGAGGTTGCCAACATTCTGGCGAGTGGTTTGCATGTAAATGAAGTTTTTTCCTTCCAAATCCGAGTACTTAATCAACCAAGTAGCCCTCGAGGTGTATGCTGACTTGATGTCAGCATCCACCGACGAAGGAATGACTTCTTGGGAAAGTACCGAGGTTCCTCTGTGAACGAGGTGCTAGTGCAAAGAACGCAAAGTCCAGTAGCCCCCGAGCCACTGGCCGGGCAGCCATGCTTCGCCAGGGGATCGACATAATCCCTTCCCATAACTGTTTGCACCTATTCTAGAAAGGCGCAAAATCCAGTAGCCTCCGAGCCTTAGGTTGGGTGCAAGCAGCCGAACTAAGGATCGATTTATGTGCTAACTGTGTCAAATATCTATGCAGGCATCTCAGCAGCATGCCAAACAACTATTTGAGGAGTTGGTATGGGTCAAGGCCCAGCAGGCCCCAAAATGAGGTTGCCGATGTCAAGAAGTTCACCCGCGACGCGCATGGTAGGATTTTGGCTTTAATTTTTACCAGAAGTGGAGCTATATGGTTAACCACGTACTATTTATTAGTAGCAAAGACCATTGGCCACCTTCAGAAGGATCTGGCGTAGGCTCGAGAAAATGCCCGCCACTCTGAATCATAGGAGGCCGTGGGGCACAGAGTCCTTAGTCGGAAGACCGAGGAGTGCAATCAGCTCCAGGCGGCCAACACACCAAGCTTGCTGGAGAGAAGAGTCAGCTGATTCTTGAGATTGAATAGCTCAAGGCACAGCTGGTGACCTCCGAGGAGGAGACTAGGCAGGCTTGTGAATTTTTGGCAGGTAAATAACTTACCCAATTGGTTTTTAATCTTTATTAACATGTGTTTTGTTCTAAGACGTACATGCGTTATTTGGCAGTTGGCCTTCCTGGCCAACCAGGCGAGACCGACAAGATGTCTTTAAAAAACATCATGATACAGCTCAGTGAGCTGCACTAGCTCAGTCAATCATCCATGGAGTAGGTATTCCATGCTGTGTGGCCGAGGGAAACCGTGCCGAGGGATCTAACCACGCTCGCCCAATGCCTTCAAGGAGCACACGATCGAATCCAGATGTGGAAGGTTTCCGCCTGCCGTGAAGGTGCTTGGGAGGCTTGAGCAATGGCAAAGACCCACTATCGCTCCCTTCCAACTAAGGAACTTGCCAAGGTTGGCTCGACGGGACGCAAGGGGAAAGAAATCTTGCCCAAGGTTAATTACGAGAACGTAATGGCCGCCGCTAATCTTTTCAAGGAAGATTATCGGCTGGACAAATTGATTGATGGGCTAGAATGAGTTTCTTTTGTACTCAGCCGAGGCAGGTTATGACATTTTGTATTTGATATACTCAGCCGAGGCAGGTTATGACATTTTGCCGCCGCTCGAGTCTAAGTACTTTCATTAACCAACCATCGGCTTCTACCTCCTTGTCCAGTGGACGAAGAGTGTTCCTGGCATCGGCCCGATTCCTCGGGTGATCCCTTATGGAACAAGGCAATCCGGTCATCAGGTCAAAACGTAAGTCCTATGGCGAGGTGTCTGCTATTTAACACAAACCATATAATCAGAAGAAAAAAATGGTTCCTCCATCGATCCCTTCTTCCGAGGTGTCATGTCTACCATGATCATCTGCCAGCTTCACGATATATTATCGGCAAACGGTTTTTGGATCTTGCAATGTGCTTGGAAAGTAAGTTTAAATCTTACATTTTTACCTTTGTATCGAAAGGTGAGAAATTTTCACTTCCATCGTGCCGACCAATTTCCTACCTTGTGACCGCTAGCTTTCGGGTTCACCCACCTGAGGTACTTATCCAGGTTAACCCTGGAAGTAACAATCACAAAGGTGCTCCCATTACACGATTAGCCAAATGCAGAAATGTAAGGGGTCAACATAGGAGCCAGGCAACCCAGCTTGGCAAAAAATCTCAAGTCAAATTGATGCATATTGTGGCTTTAAAAACGATGTTGGGAGGAATGGGAAGTGGGGGGGGGGGGGGGGGGGGGGGGGGGGGGGGGGGGGGGGGGGGGGGGGGGGGGGGGGGGGGGGGGGGGGGGGGGGGGGGGGGGGGGGGGGGGGGGGGGGGGGGGGGGGGGGGGGGGGGGGGGGGGGGGGGGGGGGGGGGGGGGGGGGGGGGGGGGGGGGGGGGGGGGGGGGGGGGGGGGGGGGGGGGGGGGGGGGGGGGGGGGGGGGGGGGGGGGGGGGGGGGGGGGGGGGGGGGGGGGGGGGGGGGGGGGGGGGGGGGGGGGGGGGGGGGGGGGGGGGGGGGGGGGGGGGGGGGGGGGGGGGGGGGGGGGGGGGGGGGGGGGGGGGGGGGGGGGGGGGGGGGGGGGGGGGGGGGGGGGGGGGGGGGGGGGGGGGGGGGGGGGGGGGGGGGGGGGGGGGGGGGGGGGGGGAAGGAGCATGAAAGGGCCCCCGGTCCAAAGCAATGACGCGCAATGTGTGGCCATGAGCAACATCGTGCGTGTCCGGTAATTTTGGGTCGAGCCCGAAGGAGACAAAAGTTATTAATAGTATGATACATAGATTCTAACTTTATGCTAGAAAAATAAACCTTCTAACTAAAAAACATTAAATACTTGGATAAAAAAGGTAAAGATAAAATTTTCTACTTAGCCGTGGAACTGGCGTAGCAGGGTGGCGTTCCACGGGTGCGGCTCCAAGCGATTTTCTTTAATATTCCGGATCCAATATGCCCCTCCAGTGAGCACCTTGTCGATGATGAATGGTCCATCCCAGGGCATGGATAGTTTATGCTGATCTGGCTTGTCTGGATGGAGCCGAAAGACTTGGTCTCTGACGTTGAATGCCTTGGTTCGCACCTCGTGATTCTGATAGCATTGTGCCTGTTGCTGGTAGAAAGTTGAGCGTGCTCGGGCGTCATCCCACTCCTTGTCTAGGGCATCGAGGTCATCCTGCCAGCATTGCTCTGCCTCCCACTCCTCGTACATACATACTCGAGGTGTGTCATGAATGAGGTTGCTAGAGAGTATGGCCTCGGCCACGTAAACCTTGAAAAATGGAGTATATCGCGTAGATCTGTTCAGTGTGGTGCACAATCCCCACAATACGGAGTCAAGTTCCTCGACCCACTTGTTATCGGCTTCTCCAAAGAACGAACTAGGCGAGGCTTGATGCCACTTAATATTAAGCCATTTGCTCATTTAACCTGACTGTTGGTTTCCGGGTGATAAACTGAGGCAAAGTCAAGTTTAATGCCTTGTTTGGTACACCAATCCTTTACCTCCTTAGCGGTAAAGTTGGAGCCATTATCAGTAATGATGCTGTGGGGTACCCCGTAACGGTGTACTATGCTGGAAATGAAGTTAATCACTGGCTCAGCCTTAGCCGATGTCACGTGTTTTGCCTCGATCCATTTTGTGAACTTGTCGATCATGACCAGGAGGTATTTCTTCTTATATGTTCCTCCTCGGAGTGGTCTGATCATGTCCAGCCCCCAGACCACAAACATCTAGGTGATCGGGATGGTTCTTAAAGTTGTGGCTGGCATATGGCTTTGTTTTGCGAAGAGCTGGTAGTCCACACATGCATCAACAAGTTCCCGTGCATCGGCACGTGCAATGGGCCAATAAAACCCTGCTTGAAAAACCTTGCTTACCAGGGCCCGAGGCGCTGCGTGAAGGCCACACATGCCGGAGTGAATTTCCGAGAGGAGTTCTTTATCTTTTTCCCCGGAGATGCGGCGCTGGAGTACACCAGTGACACTACATTTATATAGCTCTCCCTCATGCACTAGTAGAAAATGGGACTTTAGTCCCGGTTCGTAAGGGCCTTTAGTCCCGGTTGCCCAACCAGGACTAAGGAGTCGGGACTAAAGGCCTCCCTTTTTAGTCCCGGTTGTGTTACGAACCGGGACTAAAGGGGCTCCACATGGCCGCTGTCTGGTGCGGGGGCTGGAGGACCTTTAGTCCCGGTTGGTGTTACCAATCGGGACTAAAGGTTAAAGGAATTTTTTCGAGAGAAAAAAATTCAAAAAAATTTGTTTGAATTTTTTTTTGTATTTAAGTTTTTTCTGATTTTCAAATCTTTGAATTATTTGACAATTTAATCTCTAATAACCCCTCCTCACTGCTCCAGCGAGGAGCACTCATTTCAAATCGTCTAACTTCCTGGCTGGTCACCCATCCTCTCACTGCTCCAGCCCTAGCACGCTTAACTTCCCAGTTCTATCTCCCCTAATTTCTAAGCCTGCACTTGGGGGGGGGGGGGGGGGGGGGGGGGGGGGGGGGGGGGGGGGGGGGGGGGGGGGGGGGGGGGGGGGGGGGGGGGGGGGGGGGGGGGGGGGGGGGGGGGGGGGGGGGGGGGGGGGGGGGGGGGGGGGGGGGGGGGGGGGGGGGGGGGGGGGGGGGGGGGGGGGGGGGGGGGGGGGGGGGGGGGGGGGGGGGGGGGGGGGGGGGGGGGGGGGGGGGGGGGGGGGGGGGGGGGGGGGGGGGGGGGGGGGGGGGGGGGGGGGGGGGGGGGGGGGGGGGGGGGGGGGGGGGGGGGGGGGGGGGGGGGGGGGGGGGGGGGGGGGGGGGGGGGGGGGGGGGGGGGGGGGGGGGGGGGGGGGGGGGGGGGGGGGGGGGGGGGGGGGGGGGGGGGGGGGGGGGGGGGGGGGGGGGGGGGGGGGGGGGGGGGGGGGGGGGGGGGGGGGGGGGGGGGGGGGGGGGGGGGGGGGGGGGGGGGGGGGGGGGGGGGGGGGGGGGGGGGGGGGGGGGGGGGGGGGGGGGGGGGGGGGGGGGGGGGGGGGGGGGGGGGGGGGGGGGGGGGGGGGGGGGGGGGGGGGGGGGGGGGGGGGGGGGGGGGGGGGGGGGGGGGGGGGGGGGGGGGGGGGGGGGGGGGGGGGGGGGGGGGGGGGGGGGGGGGGGGGGGGGGGGGGGGGGGGGGGGGGGGGGGGGGGGGGGGGGGGGGGGGGGGGGGGGGGGGGGGGGGGGGGGGGGGGGGGGGGGGGGGGGGGGGGGGGGGGGGGGGGGGGGGGGGGGGGGGGGGGGGGGGGGGGGGGGGGGGGGGGGGGGGGGGGGGGGGGGGGGGGGGGGGGGGGGGGGGGGGGGGGGGGGGGGGGGGGGGGGGGGGGGGGGGGGGGGGGGGGGGGGGGGGGGGGGGGGGGGGGGGGGGGGGGGGGGGGGGGGGGGGGGGGGGGGGGGGGGGGGGGGGGGGGGGGGGGGGGGGGGGGGGGGGGGGGGGGGGGGGGGGGGGGGGGGGGGGGGGGGGGGGGGGGGGGGGGGGGGGGGGGGGGGGGGGGGGGGGGGGGGGGGGGGGGGGGGGGGGGGGGGGGGGGGGGGGGGGGGGGGGGGGGGGGGGGGGGGGGGGGGGGGGGGGGGGGGGGGGGGGGGGGGGGGGGGGGGGGGGGGGGGGGGGGGGGGGGGGGGGGGGGGGGGGGGGGGGGGGGGGGGGGGGGGGGGGGGGGGGGGGGGGGGGGGGGGGGGGGGGGGGGGGGGGGGGGGGGGGGGGGGGGGGGGGGGGGGGGGGGGGGGGGGGGGGGGGGGGGGGGGGGGGGGGGGGGGGGGGGGGGGGGGGGGGGGGGGGGGGGGGGGGGGGGGGGGGGGGGGGGGGGGGGGGGGGGGGGGGGGGGGGGGGGGGGGGGGGGGGGGGGGGGGGGGGGGGGGGGGGGGGGGGGGGGGGGGGGGGGGGGGGGGGGGGGGGGGGGGGGGGGGGGGGGGGGGGGGGGGGGGGGGGGGGGGGGGGGGGGGGGGGGGGGGGGGGGGGGGGGGGGGGGGGGGGGGGGGGGGGGGGGGGGGGGGGGGGGGGGGGGGGGGGGGGGGGGGGGGGGGGGGGGGGGGGGGGGGGGGGGGGGGGGGGGGGGGGGGGGGGGGGGGGGGGGGGGGGGGGGGGGGGGGGGGGGGGGGGGGGGGGGGGGGGGGGGGGGGGGGGGGGGGGGGGGGGGGGGGGGGGGGGGGGGGGGGGGGGGGGGGGGGGGGGGGGGGGGGGGGGGGGGGGGGGGGGGGGGGGGGGGGGGGGGGGGGGGGGGGGGGGGGGGGGGGGGGGGGGGGGGGGGGGGGGGGGGGGGGGGGGGGGGGGGGGGGGGGGGGGGGGGGGGGGGGGGGGGGGGGGGGGGGGGGGGGGGGGGGTAAGCGTCGAATTCCCCATTAATTTGAGACGCTGGATGCCCATGGAAACTGCCAACCAAAGACCATGAAGCAGTGCCTCATACTCCGCTACGTTGTTGGAATCAATGTACATGATTTAAAGCATGTACCTGATAGTATCACCAGTTGGCGAGGTGAGAACTATGCCTGCTCCAAGCCCGGCGAGCATTTTGGATCCATCGAAGTGCATAATCCAGTTTGAGTAAATGATGTGTTCTCGCGGGGGAGCTCGGCTTCGGTCCACTCGGCCACGAAATTGGCCAGTACCTGGGATTTAATAGCCCATCGTGGTCGATATGTGATTTAGAAAGGCAAGAGCTCAATGGCCCATTTTGTGATTCTGCCGATGGCATCACGATTATTAATGATTTCACTTAGTGGCACTTCCGAGGCCACTGTGATAGAGCACTCCTGAAAGTAGTGTCTGAGTTTTTGAGAAGCCATGAAGATTGCATATGCTATCTTCTAGTAGTGCGGCTACCTTGTTTTACATGGGTTAAGCACTTTAGAAACATAGGACACCGGCCTCTATACCTTTAGTTTGTGACCGTCTATGTCGCACTTGACAACTAGGACTGCGCTGACAACTTGATTGGTTGCCGACATATACAGGAACATTGGTTCGCCGGGGTGAGGGGCGGCTAGGATTGGATTTGTAGCCAGGAGTGCCTTGATCTCTTCTAGAGTGATGCTGGCCTGCTCGGTCCATTTGAAGTTTTGGGTCTGCCTAAGCAATCTCTACAGCGAAAGGGCCTTTTCCCGGAGCTGTGAAATAAACCGGCTTAAGGAGGCTACGCATCCTGCCAATTTTTGTATGCGTTTAAGCTCTGCCAGCACTGCTAACCACGCCAAAGCCTTGTTCTTATCGGGGTTTGCCTCGATTCCTCTATGGGATACAATGAAGCCAAGCTATTTGAAGGATGGGATGCCGAAGACGCATTTTTTTGGATTGAGCTTTATGTTGTATGCTCGGAGGTTTTTGAAAGTTTCCCAAAGATCATGAATGAGTGTGTGGGACTGCCTGGTTTTAAGAACCACGTTGTCTATGTAGGACTTGGCTGTTTTATCGATCTGTGGCTCTAGACATGTCTGTATCATGAGCTGGTATGTTGCGCCAGCATTTTTGAGCCCAAAGGGCATTGTATTGAAGTAGAACGGCCCATAGGGGGTTATGAATGCAGTGGCTGCCTGGTCAGATTCCTTCATCTTTATCTGATGATAACCCGAGTCTGCATCAAGGAAACATAGCAGATCATGCCCTGGTGTTGTGTCCACAATTTGATCAATTCAAGGTAACGGGAAGGGGCCCTTTGGTTAAGCCTTGTTTAAATCCTTGAAATCAAAGCACAAGCGCCAGGATTTATCCTTCTTCAGTACCATTACAAGGTTTGCCAACCATTTGGGATGCTTGATTTCTCGGATGAATCCAGCTTCTAGAAATATGGCCAGTTCTTCTCCCATTGATTGCCTCTTTGGTTCTAAGAACCTCTGGAGTGCCTGTTTAATGGGTTTGAATCCCTCGATGATGTTAACGCTATGCTCCATGAGGTTTCTTGGGATGCCTGGCATATCCGAGGGGTGCCAGGCGAAAATGTCCCAATTTTCCCAAAGAAAATTGCGTAGTGCTTCATCTAGTGTTACATCTAGCCGAGTTCTGGTGGAGGTCATTTTAGATGTGTCCTCAAGATGTACCTGGAATTTTACAATCTTATCTACTGGTTTGAAGGACGTTGACTTGGACCACTTATCGAGAATAAAATTGTTTCTATTGACAGTTGCTCATAGCACTGTTTACTCCTCGGCCGTGAGGGCCTTGGCTTCTGCCTCTAGGGCCAGCACTGCTATTTTGTTCTCGGCCTTGAGCGATCAATCCTTGTTACTTTTTACTATGATCATGCCATTGGGCCCTGGCATTTTGAGCTTCATGTAGGCGTAATGGGGGATGTCATGAAATTTGGCAAACGCGGCTCACCCGAGGAGCACGTGGTAGCCACTGCAGAAGAGCACGATGTCAAAGATTAATTCCTAGATTCAATAATTGTAGGGTGTTCCAAATACCACGTCTAGCATGACCTTGCCTGTGCACCATGCTTCCTTTCCTGGGACTATACCCTTAAAAGTAGTTCAGCTTGGTTCGATGCGTGATCTATCGAACTTCATCTTTTGTAAAGTACCCTTAGGTTTAAACTACTTCTGCCATTCATTAAAACTTTAGTTAAGCGGTAGCCGTCAATGATAGGGTTGAGGACTAGGTTCGCAACTCCTTGGTTGTGGACATCAGTCAGCTGGTCCTCAAGATCAAAGGTGATCAGCATGTCTGACCACTTATTATCCGAGGACACGGCATGTTCAACATGACAGATCTCCCGAAGAGCTATTTTCCACTGATTTCTCGAGGCGTGAGTCTCATATATCATTAAAATATCTTCATCTTTAGATGACTGCTCGATTTGATATGGAGCAGTGCCTCAGCTGGTGCATGCATCGAGGTTATCTAGGAGTTCCACTCCTTCCCTTGCCACCTGCCTGACAATCCAACTTGCTCGAAGCCTGTGCATCCGCGGTTTGTCTGAGAAGATAGAGCGAATTATGCATGGTTCATCTAATATCGCGGCTAGCATTGACTTAGGTCCTCTGCCTGGTTGTTTGTTCTTCCGTGCCGGTCGGTCATTGGGTGTATCGACATTGGAGCGCTTTGGGTGTCGGATATGACGTGAGCGTCTACCCTCCTCAACTGACTCGGGCTGGTCCAGACTTGAATTCTGGCATCGTTGATCGGCCTACCAGGCATCCTCCATAACGATGTACCTTGTTACTATATCGGAGAGCTTGGCAAACCTTCTAAGGTGCTTTTGTGATATAGTCCTTCTGATTCCTTCATCATGATAGCCAAGGTGGAAGGCTACCAATGCTTCTGCGTCTGAGTAGTCCTGGATCTTGTTTTTTACAAACAAGAATCTCATCCAGAACTGTCGGACTATTTTTTTATTTTTGAGTGACGAAGGCCAAATCCCAGATGTCGGTTGGCCCTGGATTGTCAGGACAGTATGCGACATGGGGGGGTGGATGGGAGAGAAAATTTTATTCTGAACCGATCTGACATCGGCCTCCCAAGTGAGTTCTCCCAAAGATGATGTGCAGCCCTCAGGATCGCCAGTGCGGCCTGGGGAGCCTAGCCATCATGGCAAGTGCTCGGATCTGAGCTCCAAGCTTGGTTCGGTGAGGCGTCAATCCCACCCTGTGGCTGGTGTGAGGCTGTTATTTGGGCGGTGATCGTTGGGGCTCCTTGGCCAGATCTAATGTGATGGTGGAGGACCTGTACGCAAATCTTGGGTTGCCGAGATCGATGTCTTGATGAGTGGTTGGGGTTTCAATGCTTTTGAGTGTTTCGGTTCAGCCAAAATTTGGGTGCTCTGGCGTAGACTCTACGCTGCTGTGGATTTGATCATCAAGCGATGACTCCATCAAGCTATTTTAACCACACAGCGGGACCTGCATGGGCCACCAATGTCGGAGTCAACTCCGGCGGATCTCGGGTAGGGGGTCCCAAGCTGGTGATCTTAGCTAGATGGTAACAGGACAAAGAGGGACACGATGTTTTACCCAGGTTCGGGCCCTCTCGAAGAGGTAAAACCCTATGTCCTGCTTCTGTTATATTGACTGTGATGGAGTACAAATTACAGGATGATCTACCTCGAGATCATATGAATGAATCTAACTTAACCCTATGGACTAAGCCCCTCGGGTTATATAGGCATCGGGGGTACCTAGGGTTACATGTAGGTCAGTTACATCTATGAATAAACATTGCTTGAAGTGTGCACCAAGTCTTTGGAAGATTCCATCTTGAGTACGCCATGGGGCAGGGCAAACATGGCCTACTAGCCGTTTACTTAGGGGTGCTCGGCCCAGCCCATGATCGGGGGACCGACATGGTCAGCCCCTCCTAGTCTAGGACACTGTCAGTAGGTGTTCAAGGACAAGCTTTGACAAACCAGTGCCAACTGGTCTTCCCCCCATAGGAACCTGCTGGCCGAGCTCAATGAAGATACCGAGGATAGCTTGCTATCTAAGCGCGAGTGGGCGCAAAAATTCGACCACCCTCCTTGGGGCCGAGATCGGCCGATGGGCGGAAACAAGCATATTCCTGAGGCCCTATGGCATGGAGGCAGAGTAAATCCACCACGGCCCCTACCGAAATATGACCAAAAGGAGAAAAGGCCTTTAAGGCCAGAGGCTCCACCTCGGTCCATATACAAATCCAGAGAACGCCCAACTGCTGGACAGGCGTGATACCTAGCTTGGTTGTCCAAGCACAGCGATGTGTGCGATTACATGTGCGATTGCAACATGACCGCATTCAATGTGCGTCACACTATTGCACAGGTCCAAGGAGCTGCTCACCCCATGTGCTTTACAGACGAGGTCATGCAACACCAGTTCCTGGAGGGGTTTAAACCTATAAATATTGAGCAGTCTGATGGAACAATGGACCCTGCTATATGGATTGAAGACTTCCTCATGGCAGTTCACAAGATGGGCGGAGACAACTGCCAAGCTATTAAATACCTACCATTGAAACTCAAAGGCTCAGCTCAACACTGACTTAACAGCCTCACCGAGAACTCGATTGGTGTATGGGAGGACCTTGAGGATGAGTTCCGTGCCAACTTTCAAGGGACCTACATCAGGCCCCCAAATGCCGATGACCTTGCACATGTCATGCACAAGCCGGGGAAATCGGTCCGCAAATTCTGGAATAGGTTCTTAACCAAAAAATAGCTAGATAGTGGATTACCCGGATGCCGAGGACATCGCAGCCTTCAAGCACAACATAAGTGACGAATGGCTAGCTAGATAGCTTAGGCACAAGAAGCCTCGGACAATGGCAGGCCTCACGTAGATCATGACTCAATTTTGGGATGGTGAGGACAACTGGTTAGCTGGAAAGAGCAGCCATAGTGTCAACCCTGGCACCTCCACAGTACGTGACGAAAATGGAAAACCTCAGCGCAACAGGACCAACAAGCACCGAAATAGAGGCAGCATCAGTGACACCAAGGACACCAAGGTCATTGTCGGATTCAGCAACCAGCACGGTAGCAATAAGAAGAAACTTTTCCAAGGAGGCAAAGGTGACCCCACACAGCTAGATAAGATCCTAGATCAGCCTTGCACTATCCACGGCAATCCCGACAAGCCGGCCACAAGGGCAAAGGCCAACCTCATAACAAGGATAGAGACCAGCCCAGGCTGAGCAATGCCGGCCAGAAACAATTCCCTCCTGAGGATAATAACGTGAATATGATCTATGTCACTCACGTCACTAGGGAGGAGAGGAAGCACATGCTCCATGATGTTTATGCCGCAGAGCCTGCCGAAGCAAAGTATAATCCATGGTCAGAAATTCTGATCATCTTTGATCGACAAGACCACCCGACCAGCATCCGTCATGGAGGCACAACAGCGTTGGTGCTCAATCCCATAGTTGATGCTTTCATCTGACCCAAATCCTTATGGACGGAGGCAGCAGCCTCAACCTCATATATGCAGACACAATCAAGAAAATGCTTATTGAACTAGCAAGAATTAAACCTGTTAATACAACTTTCAAGGGTATCATACCGGGAGTTGAGGCACATTGCTCAGGAGGGTGACCTTGGACGTAGTCTTCAGTACACCCGAGAATTTTTGAAATGAAGAGTTAACCTTTGACATCATCCCTTTCAGGAGCGGCTATCACACACTCCTCGGGAGAATAGCTTTCCCTCATTTTCATTATGTACTGCACAACACTTATCTAAAGCTCAAGATGCCAGGACCACATGGTGTCATAACAATGAATGGCAACATGGAACGCTCTCTCCGAACAGAAGAGCGGACCACGGCTTTCGCGGCCAAGGTGCAAGCTGCCAAGGAGGTGTCCAAGGCTCAGGCTGGATCAAGCAGCTATGTCCCTTCAAAGCATACAAAATCAACCCGTGGCGCATCCAAAGATGACTTTGGCATAGGCCGGACACACCACGAGGACAACATGGACACTACCTCAGAAGCAGCAGATGATGACCCTAAATAAGGATCCGCGCTCCACCTCCTCCGCTATACGACCAAGGACTATGTCCCTCGGATTCATAATTTTGCGCTAAAAATTCCATAGGGGACAGTGGAGCACAAATCAGAGGAAGTGCGGCAGGTTAACTGACATCGCGTCAAAATCCTTGAAAACCGACCATCTAGCTTAGGATCCACAGCACAGGCAGGATATCAAATCATGGCCTAAAATTGGTCCATGCCTCGATACGCACCGATATATATGCAAGTCCGAGGTTGCTGGAATCCCGACAACAACACACCTCAGCCAGAGCTATAGATACCCAGGTGTCCCTTGGAGAACACCGATAGCACTTCAAAAGCTCAGTGGCCGACAGGGGGCTATTAAACAGCTTAGACTATTACAATCAACCCCACACAGGCACACTTCGATGTGTCTAAATTCAAACAGTTCATCATCGAACAACTACTACAAATCGCTGGAGTCAGTACCCATCGGTTTGGACGAAAAGGTCCTTCTCCATCTACCAAATGGAGCAAACAGAAGCTGCAGCCCTTGGTTGAACCAAGACATAGGGAAGAACACGCAACGACGATACGACGCTGGACATGAAGCCGGCAGCTCAGACATCGGCGCGCCATCTCCTCGGGCCAACTTTGTAAATCTCCTTAAAAGCATGTATCTCTAGTTATAGCTCGAATGTTTGGCTTGAACTTATATTGAATAAAGAGACACCCAGAATTTTGGGTCACATATACACTCATGGTGCATCCTTGCTCTCAATTTAATTTTTGATTGATATAACTACTAACGCATCACGTCGGATGCCTGCAAGCACCAACAAATGTGTACTGGGGGCTGCGCTAGAGCCAAACACACTTAAATGCCGAAATGCTCCATGGAGCCTCCGACGAAATCCTCGGACATCTTGCCAATATATGCATCGATTTTGACTTGTGTCTTTGGTCAATAGCTGGGTTTCCTGGCTCGTATGTTGACACCTTACATTTTTGCTAAGTTTGGCTAAGGGTGTACCGGAAGCACCTTTGCGATTGTTACTTCTGGTTGAACCAGTAAAGTACCTCAGGTGGGTGAAGCCGAAAGCTGACTGTCACAACATGTGCTAAATCAGTCGGTAGGGTCGGAAGAGTGTAAAACTAATAACCACAAAGGTTACCTGTGTAACGTGGATGCACACTTCTTTGAGAAAGCTAAAGTATTTATAAACCGAGCTCGGCACACCCGAGGACTCGAGTTATACTGGGGGCTATTTACTTGCCACCAAAATGGATGCTCCTATGACTAAGTGTACATTTTAGCCTTATAGGACTAATTACCTTGTTTTGTCCGACATAGCCATCTCCTGGCACCGAGACGTTGGCTAAGGGCTCTTGTCAAATAAAAATACCCTAAGTAGTTTCTGCTTAGGGGCGGAAGTCGACAATTGGCCAGCTACACATCTTAAAAAGTGGTAGTTGAGCCAAAATTAAACGCATATGTAGAAAAGGGACAAATTTGATTTACCCATTGAAATGGCAATCTCATAAATAGGGATTTTTTTTACATCTACATCTCGACATACCAAGGATGATGGGGAACGTTGCATGGAAAACAAAAAAAATTCCTATGAAACACCCAAGATCTATTCTATGGAGATGCTAGCAATGAGAGGGGAGTGTGTCTACATACCCTTGTAGACCGGAAGCGTTAACGATCCAGAGATCGTGGTTGGCCTAGTCGTACTCCTTCACGATCCAATCCGATCCAAGCACCGCACGAGCGGCACCTCCGAGATGTGCACACGTACGGCTCAGTGATGACTCCACCTTCTTGATCCAGCAAGGGAGGGTGGAAAGGTAGATGGGGTCTGAACTAGTGAGGGAGTCCTGGACTAAGGGGTCCTCGGGCGTCCGGCCTGTTATCTACTAGGCCGGACAGATGGGCTGTGAAGACATGAAGACCGAAGACTACACCCGTGTCTGGATTGGACTCTACTTGGCGTGGAAGTCAAGCTTGGCGACCGATTATGAAGATTCCCTCTGTTGTAACCGACTCCATGTAACCCTAGATCTCTCCGGTGTCTATATAAACCGAAGAGCGTAGTCCGGATGGAGACAGACATTCATTACCATATTCACATAGGCTAGACTTCTAGGGTTTAGCCAATACGATCTCGTGGTAGATCAACTCTTGTAATACTCATATTCATCAAGATCAATCAAGCAGGACGTAGGGTATTACCTCCATAGAGAGGGCCCAAACCTGGGTAAACATCGTGTCCCCCGTCTCCTGTTACCATCGATCCTAGACGCACAGTTCGGGACCCCCTACCCGAGATCTACTGGTTTTGACACCGACATTGGTGCTTTCATTGAGAGTTCCACTATGCCGTCGGCAAAGGGCTCGATGGCCCCTTCGATCGTCAGTAATGACGCAGTCCAGGGAGAAACCTTCCTCCCCGGACAGATCTTCGTATTCGGCGGCTTCGTACTGCGGGCCAACTCACTCGGCCATCTGGAGCAGATCGATAGCTACGCCCCTGGCCATCAGGTCAGATTCAGAAGCTTGAACTACGTCGCGGACATCCGTGGAGACTTGATCTTCGACAGATTTGAGACCGCGGCAACCGCTCCCCTTTGCCCCGATGAACATGGCTTAAACCTGTCATCGGGCCGCGTCTAGGAGATAGCTCCTATAACAACTCTGGCCTTAGATCCGGAGCAGATCAAGTCGTCTGAAGATAGGAAACTCAACCCCATCACGGGGGCTACCGACTCTACGGCTTTGGAGCCGCACACAGATTCCACTTCATACGATACCTGCATCAACGAAACCCCGGATTCGTCTCCGGCATCGAGTTCAGAACCCTGCGAGCCCGTGGACACCGAACTCGATCGGTTATCAATCTTCAAGTTCAGCGCCGCAGATGTCTTCCAACACTCGCCCATGGGCGACCTACTAAACTCACTAAAAAACCTATCCCTGGCAGATGGCTCATCGCCGAACTATGTTCGGTTCGAAATTGCGGCCGATGATGGAGAATTTTGCTCCCCACCCGCCACCCACTTCATAGCCACTGTCGAAGATCCAACCAACAAGCCTGACCCCTGCTCCGAAGACATCGACGGCATGAACGACGATGAGGGGCAAGGCTAGAGCTTACTATCCGCTAGACGCAGGACGACCACTTCCTGGTATGACGTGTGTATGGTAGACACACCCAATGACGATGTCGACGATAACAAGGAGGATCCAGTTGAGGATAAACCTCCTGGTACACAGTCTGAACACCGGCGCTCTCAGTCACGTCACTCAAGAGAAAACAATACTACAACCGGAGGTGATAATGCTCCGGACAACGAAGACCTTGTCGAGACAGGATCCGAACAGGAGGACCAGGAAAGTGAGCAAGACAGCCCTAATGAACAGGTCATATACGGAGACTCGGAGGATAGTAATTATCTTCCACTCTCCGAAGAAGAGGAGAGCCTCGACAACGCCGAATTCATCGTGCCTGAGGAACCTCTCGAGCAGGAGCTCTTTAAACGCCGGCTAATAGCCACGGCAAGGAATCTAAGGATAAAGCAGCTGCAGCTTCAAGCAAGCCAAGATCTGCTCAATGATAAATAGACCGAGGTCCTAGCCGCCGAAGAATACGGCCTTAGAGGCCCGGACAAAAGCCACCCCAACTGCAGGTGGCTCCCTACACACGATGGCGAGGCGCTGGAGCCCGTACCACCACCGAATAATGCAGCAGGTCGACCATAGTTTGGTCCGGATAAAGCAGCAGCCCAAGCAGAACACTATACCAACCAATCCGGCCATAAAAACAAGAACAAGATAGCTCGGCGGAATACTTGCGACATCCAGCAAGACCTGGAGGGCAGAGCAGGACACTCAAGATCGACGTACAGATCGCAGGGATATGCCCTGACCGGCGATGATGGCCACTTAGCTGGACTTAACAGAACCGACCACGCCCAGTCCCAAAGCTGCAAACGGCACCCAACGGAGGTGCTTCACAGTGTGGCCCAACATAGAGGAGCCGCACACCCTCTTTGCTTCACTAACAAGGTAATGGAGCACGAATTCCCAGACGGGTTTAAACCCATCAACATCGAATCATATGATGGAACAACAGATCCCACAGTATGGATTGAGGATTTCCTCCTCCATATCCACTTGGCTCGCGGAGGAGACCTTCATGTCGTTAAATACCTGCCTCTCAAGCTTAAGGGGCCAGCACGGTACTGGCTAAACAGTCTGCCAGAAAACTCTATTGGCAGCTAGGAACATTTGGAAGATGCCTTTCGTGTCAACTTCCAAGGAACATATGTCTGGCCACCAAATGCCGATGACTTAAGTCATATTGCCCAGCAGCCCGGCGAGTCAGCCAGGGAGCTCTGGACTAGGTTCTTAGTCAAAAGGAACCAAATTGTCGACTGTCCGGACGCGGAAGCCCTTGCGGCCTTTAAACATAGCGTCCGGGATGAATGGCTAGCACGTCACCTCGGCCAGGAAGGACCCAAATCCATGACAGCCCTTACCGCTCTAATGACTCACTTTTGTGCGGGAGAAGACAACTGGCTCGCTCGTAAAAGCGACAACGCCAGCGACCCGGGCACTTCCGAAATCCGAGACGGCAACGGCAAGCCACGACGAATCGAGCATAACAGTCGCAACAATAATGAAAGATTATGCGACACAGCGGTCAACGCCGGATTTCACAATCCGAAACCTGGTCAACGGAAGAAGCCATTTAAGGCAAACCAAGATGGGCCATCCACCCTTGACAGGATATTGGATCGACCTTGTCAGATTCACGGCCACCCTGATAAGCCAGCTAATCATACTAATAGAAGCTGTTGGGTCCTTAAGCAGGCAGGCAAGCTCAACGCCGAACACAAGGGGAGGAGGCCACCAAGCGATAAAGACGACGGAGCGGCTCACCAGCCGAACACCAGGGGCCAGAAACAGTTTCCCTCCGAAGTTCGATCACTCCCGGAACGGAAATAGCAGTTCGGCTTCCGCCACCCACCCACTATGCTGGCAAGATTTACACCACGCGTACATCACTACGCGCTCAAGATACCATGGGCATCGGCGGAAGCACAATACGGACAACCCTGTAAGCATTCCCATAACGTTTTTTATCTGTTTTTCTTTATTATTTCTTTATTATCTCTTAAAAATAGGTGACCATCAGGACAGCATCTACTTCAGACTCTATCGGAGTTCAGATCCGTACACTCACCTAAGGGGCTACTTCCGTTAAGGATCCCCCTCCCCGAGGACGGGCGGCGCAGACGTGCGACAGGAGGTCCGAAACAGCTTTTGTAGACCGCACTCTTTATTTTGAGCCTGTACTATGCCCTTTTCCTCCGTTCCCGACCCCGAGCATGTCAAATAGCCGGGTTGTGGTTTCTCTTTTTTATATATGAATTTATCATTGGCTTGTTACTCACTCCCAGTAAACTTTATCCGAACTAATCTTCCATACTCTTTCTACAATGAGTACGGCAGTAGCGGCTGTGTTACAAGACGACCTCGGCATAACCTACCAGGGGCTCGGTATGGGAACAAATGAGTTGCCAATAAAAGTCCGAACAGCTCTATAGCGTACGTCGGCGTCGCAAGTTTGGCCTTATATGCATCAGCTCCGAATCATTGTCTTTGGTCAATAGTTGGGTTGCCCGGCTCCTGTGCTTGCTACCCTACGTTCCGATCTATCGGCTAGGGTAGTAAAGGGAGAACTACTGTGATTGTGCCCTGGCTTTGACCGGATGAGCACCTCAGTAGAGAAAGCCGAAAACTGACTGTCATGATGCGGCGAGAGCTGGTCAACCACTTGACGACTTATTCGAATCTCTAGCGATTCTCCGTGTCACACGAAGGATCTTTTTAAGATCAAAACATGTCAGGCATAAATATTATAATACGCCGCATACATACCAGGGGCTATGTCATAGCCCCGCCATAAAACTCCTATGGCTAAGTGAAAGTGTTAACGCCTATAGTCCGATTGCCTGGTTCGCCGCATTATCACCTCCTTTATGGACCAAGACGTTGGATAAAGAGTGATTCAATGCTTTTCCGAACACCCCCGTACTTTCTATGAGGGGGCTGAAGCCAACAACTAGAAAACTTTCAGATTATACTAAAACGGCCGCACAGGAGGAATTCAAGCTTTTGAGCAAAATATAATTAACTATAAAGTTGTCTGTTACAACCATTATACAAATCACTCGAACATTATGTTTTTCGAGCATTGACCCTCTATCAAGCGGGCGGCTTCTAAGACGTCTTCAAAATAGTGCTCCGGCTCATAACGGTCCTTGCCCTTGGGTGGACTCCTCGCCGCAACATCGATGGCCTTCATCTTTCCCTAGAATGTTTTGACTCGGGCAAAGGCCATCCGTGCACCCTCAATGCACGCCGACCGCTTCACAGCGTCGATATGTGGCACTGCGTCAACAAGCCGCCGCACCAGGCCAAAATAACTACTCAGAATAGGCTCACTTGGCCACAACCGGATTATGACGTTCTTCATGGCGTCGCCGGATATCCTATGAAGCTCGGCCCATTGGGACATCTGTTCATTTAGTAACAGAGTGCGCTTTAATACGCCAAATTGTGACCAAAAAAGCTTCTCCGTTGCATGCCCCTCTTGCGCTTGGTAAAACTGCGCTGCATCGGACGAACTCTTCGGCAAGTCTAAAAATTTGTCCGGAGAACTCCATACTTGGTTAAGCTGAGCATAGTTCGGATCGCCGAACTTAGCTTGTAGCAAAAAGGGCTTGCCAGCCGCAATCTCCCTAGCTTGCCGGATCTCCTCACGGGCTGCTCTGGATTCAGACCGCGCTTCTCTCGCCTCTCGTAAGGCCTTGTCAAGTTCAGCCGTTTTGGCTTTATTTTCCTTCTCAAGTAGTTTACAGCGGCTGGCCGCATTCTCTAACTCATGCACCATGGTGGACATCTTCTCCTTGTCTTGGCGCCGTGCAGTTTGTTCGGTTCTCAACTCAGCCGATGCCTTTTCGGCAACTGCATTACTAAACCAGGCCTGCTCCTTGGCCCGGGCCAGCTCCGCCCGATGGGCTTCCACGGCGGCAGCACCGTCTGCATTCATGCACATTTCATATAAAACTCTTTTCAGAGTCAGGCTTAAATTACAAGCACATTGGTGTAAGGAATGCTCGAAATATATACCTTGCGAGTCGTCAAGACGCCTGTTGATTAAAGCAATGTCATCCTCCGCAATACCCAGCTTTCGCTGCAGTTCGGTCACTTCCGTATTGCGGGCAGTGGCAGGAGGGGGGGTAGCCTGTATTCCAAATTAAATCAAGGTTAGTACCTGAGCATATCTTTTTGATCCTCCGATTGCTTCCTTCGGAAGGCAATCCGAGTCTTAGGGGCTACTGCATATACAACAGGTGCATTCTGTCAATAAAGTTCAATTGGCAAAATTACATCACAAACCTCAAAACCTCTTAGAAGGCTCGTGAAGGCCTCGTTCAATCCGCTCTTTGCGGATAGAACCTTTTCAACCACCGTAACCATCAAGGCACGGTGCTCCTCTGAAATGGGCGCTTGTCGTAGCATGTCCGTCAGCATTTTCGGCGCTACTGGGTCTTCGGAATCCGCCGCCGGAGTACGGCATTCCTTTGAAGGAGTCCGCTTACTCGCCTCCCGAATCATCTCCGGCTGTAGACCGGACAGTTCGGGGCCGTCATTCTTGACCCCCGAACCCTGAGTGACAGAGGCACCACCTTCGGGTAACTCCTTCCTCGTTTCCGGCACTACTTGTTGATTGGGAGGAGCCCTCTGGGATGACACCTCAGAATCATCCGCCCTGTTGGGCGAGGAGGCTGGAGAAGGCGTGTCACTCTCCATCTTCTCTGGAAGAAGGTCTCCCGAGGAGGAAGACGATTGAGAAGCACCAGGCGTTAACCTGTGAAGACAAACATATGTCAGAGGATTACTTCGGTAATAAGAAAGGAATGAGGTATGTTTAAAGTGCCCCAGCTTCACTTACTGTTTGGCCAGAGGTTTGTCCTCATCATGAAGCTCTGCGGCAACATCGCTTGCCCGGCCCAAGCCGCCCGACGATGGCGTTTTTCCTCTCTTGGAAGGTTTCCCCTCCTGATCTCCGGAAGCGGCCCTCTTCCTACCATAGAGGGCTTCCTCTGCACCTTTGCCCTTGGGCAAAAGGGTTTCGGTTTCCCCGAACAC
>JAAAWM010012207.1:0-234779 GCA_036873465.1 Thinopyrum obtusiflorum | reverse complement strand
ATGCCACCCAGGCTCAAAGGGATCATAAGATTATTCATGCTAGAAACTTCCGTATGCAGCCATAAGCCATTATGGGCTCTGGCATAGTTGAGTAAGTTGTGGGAAACCTTTCCATGATGGGCTAGCAGATGTAGGGGATTGTAGGTGTACCGGCCTATCTATCGGTTAAGGGGACCTCTTCGGAAAGACTGTGTCTCGGTCATCCGTTTCTCAAACATCATGCAGTGCGAGAAACACAATGGAGGTGATCGAGTCTTGTGGGGAAAAGTGCCAAACCTCTGTAGAGTGTACAAACTAATCATGATTAGCCGTGTCCCCGGTTATGGACATCTTGAGTATTTGGTCTTGAATTATTGGTTTGATCTCATCACTTTACTTAATTAATTTGTTGGGGATTGAGTTGGAGGAACCTTCTCAATATTTTCAACAAACTTTGCAGTTAAATAAAACATATTCCTTTGTTGTAGGAAAAAATTATCTTTATGCAAAACTTAAACTTAGAGCCTCCACCAGCCAAATATGCATGTAGTGATAGCCATTATTCAGCATTGCTCTACAGTGTGAAATTGCCAGTACATTCAATGTACTGACCTACATGGCTGCAACGTCTCATGTTGCAGGAATCTTACGACGAGTAAGTGATACATTAGGGTTACGATTTCTACACTCAACTTTGCCGTTGGTGTTGATGGGAATCCACAACCTTGTTGTTACTTCCGCTATATGGATTGAGGTAATATTATTTACGTTACTTTATACATATGATTTACCTCTGTTATAAATCCTCGAGTACTGTGTGTGTCAGCATACCGATCTAGGGATGACACTTAAGCACAGAGACTTGACCGTCTGAGGTCGGGTCGCTACAATCATAAAAGAACCAGTACAAGAAGTATCGAGCATGGAGCGATTATTGAGAGAAAGGCGAACATAAATTTTTTGAATAATAATTTCTCTTGAGAGCTCATGATTGGGGCATGAATATAACATTGACTTAAGCCTCCCCCAAGCTTGAGCGATACTTTCTCCTTCGCGAGGCCAAAAATTATATATATAATTACGATCACGATGAACCAGATGCATAGGATAAAACTTCTGATGAAATTCCAATTTCAATCGGTTGTAGTTCCATGATCCAATATCATCACATAGCCTAAACCATGTCAATGCCTTTCCCTTCAAAGATAAAGGGAAGACCTTCTTCTTGATAACATCCTCGGGCATACCTGCAAGCTTAAATAATCCACAAACTTCATCCACATAGATTAGGTGCATATCGGGATGTAATGTTCCATCTCCTGTAAAAGGATTAGCTAGCAGTTTCTCTATCATATCCAAAGGAATTTCAAAGTAAACATTTTCAGTAGGTTGAGGAGCAACTCTTTGCTCTACTGGTCGGGGTGAAGATACCCCGAACAAGCCCCTCAAAGGATTATTTTCCATAGTAACAAGTGACAGTAAATTTCAGCACACTATATAAATTTTTCCTTACCAAATTCCACCTACCAAAGGCGCTTCACTCCCCGGCAACAGCGCTAGAAAAGAGTCTTGATGACCCACAAGTATAGGGGATCTATCGTAGTCCTTTCGATAAGTAAGAGTGTCGAACCCAACGAGGAGCAGAAGGAAATGACAAGCAGTTTTCAGTAAGGTATTCTCTGCGAAATTATCGGTAACAGATAGTTTTGTGATAAGGTAATTCGTAACGGGTAACAAGTAACAAAAGTAAAGAAGGTGAAGCAAGGTGGCCCAATACTTTTTGTAGCAAAGGACAAGCCTGGACAAACTCTTATATAAAGGAAAGCGCTCCCGAGGACACATGGGAATTATCGTCAAGCTAGTTTTCATCATGCTCATATGATTCGTGTTCGTTACTTTGATAATTTGATATGTGGGTGGACCGGTGCTTGGGTACTGCCCTTCCTTGGACAAGCATCCCACTTATGATTAACTGCCCTCGCAAGCATCCGCAACTACGAAAGAAGAATTAAGGTAAACCTAACCATAGCCCCCCCCCCCCCCCCCCCCCCCCCCCCCCCCCCCCCCCCCCCCCCCCCCCCCCCCCCCCCCCCCCCCCCCCCCCCCCCCCCCCCCCCCCCCCCCCCCCCCCCCCCCCCCCCCCCCCCCCCCCCCCCCCCCCCCCCCCCCCCCCCCCCCCCCCCCCCCCCCCCCCCCCCCCCCCCCCCCCCCCCCCCCCCCCCCCCCCCCCCCCCCCCCCCCCCCCCCCCCCCCCCCCCCCCCCCCCCCCCCCCCCCCCCCCCCCCCCCCCCCCCCCCCCCCCCCCCCCCCCCCCCCCCCCCCCCCCCCCCCCCCCCCCCCCCCCCCCCCCCCCCCCCCCCCCCCCCCCCCCCCCCCCCCCCCCCCCCCCCCCCCCCCCCCCCCCCCCCCCCCCCCCCCCCCCCCCCCCCCCCCCCCCCCCCCCCCCCCCCCCCCCCCCCCCCCCCCCCCCCCCCCCCCCCCCCCCCCCCCCCCCCCCCCCCCCCCCCCCCCCCCCCCCCCCCCCCCCCCCCCCCCCCCCCCCCCCCCCCCCCCCCCCCCCCCCCCCCCCCCCCCCCCCCCCCCCCCCCCCCCCCCCCCCCCCCCCCCCCCCCCCCCCCCCCCCCCCCCCCCCCCCCCCCCCCCCCCCCCCCCCCCCCCCCCCCCCCCCCCCCCCCCCCCCCCCCCCCCCCCCCCCCCCCCCCCCCCCCCCCCCCCCCCCCCCCCCCCCCCCCCCCCCCCCCCCCCCCCCCCCCCCCCCCCCCCCCCCCCCCCCCCCCCCCCCCCCCCCCCCCCCCCCCCCCCCCCCCCCCCCCCCCCCCCCCCCCCCCCCCCCCCCCCCCCCCCCCCCCCCCCCCCCCCCCCCCCCCCCCCCCCCCCCCCCCCCCCCCCCCCCCCCCCCCCCCCCCCCCCCCCCCCCCCCCCCCCCCCCCCCCCCCCCCCCCCCCCCCCCCCCCCCCCCCCCCCCCCCCCCCCCCCCCCCCCCCCCCCCCCCCCCCCCCCCCCCCCCCCCCCCCCCCCCCCCCCCCCCCCCCCCCCCCCCCCCCCCCCCCCCCCCCCCCCCCCCCCCCCCCCCCCCCCCCCCCCCCCCCCCCCCCCCCCCCCCCCCCCCCCCCCCCCCCCCCCCCCCCCCCCCCCCCCCCCCCCCCCCCCCCCCCCCCCCCCCCCCCCCCCCCCCCCCCCCCCCCCCCCCCCCCCCCCCCCCCCCCCCCCCCCCCCCCCCCCCCCCCCCCCCCCCCCCCCCCCCCCCCCCCCCCCCCCCCCCCCCCCCCCCCCCCCCCCCCCCCCCCCCCCCCCCCCCCCCCCCCCCCCCCCCCCCCCCCCCCCCCCCCCCCCCCCCCCCCCCCCCCCCCCCCCCCCCCCCCCCCCCCCCCCCCCCCCCCCCCCCCCCCCCCCCCCCCCCCCCCCCCCCCCCCCCCCCCCCCCCCCCCCCCCCCCCCCCCCCCCCCCCCCCCCCCCCCCCCCCCCCCCCCCCCCCCCCCCCCCCCCCCCCCCCCCCCCCCCCCCCCCCCCCCCCCCCCCCCCCCCCCCCCCCCCCCCCCCCCCCCCCCCCCCCCCCCCCCCCCCCCCCCCCCCCCCCCCCCCCCCCCCCCCCCCCCCCCCCCCCCCCCCCCCCCCCCCCCCCCCCCCCCCCCCCCCCCCCCCCCCCCCCCCCCCCCCCCCCCCCCCCCCCCCCCCCCCCCCCCCCCCCCCCCCCCCCCCCCCCCCCCCCCCCCCCCCCCCCCCCCCCCCCCCCCCCCCCCCCCCCCCCCCCCCCCCCCCCCCCCCCCCCCCCCCCCCCCCCCCCCCCCCCCCCCCCCCCCCCCCCCCCCCCCCCCCCCCCCCCCCCCCCCCCCCCCCCCCCCCCCCCCCCCCCCCCCCCCCCCCCCCCCCCCCCCCCCCCCCCCCCCCCCCCCCCCCCCCCCCCCCCCCCCCCCCCCCCCCCCCCCCCCCCCCCCCCCCCCCCCCCCCCCCCCCCCCCCCCCCCCCCCCCCCCCCCCCCCCCCCCCCCCCCCCCCCCCCCCCCCCCCCCCCCCCCCCCCCCCCCCCCCCCCCCCCCCCCCCCCCCCCCCCCCCCCCCCCCCCCCCCCCCCCCCCCCCCCCCCCCCCCCCCCCCCCCCCCCCCCCCCCCCCCCCCCCCCCCCCCCCCCCCCCCCCCCCCCCCCCCCCCCCCCCCCCCCCCCCCCCCCCCCCCCCCCCCCCCCCCCCCCCCCCCCCCCCCCCCCCCCCCCCCCCCCCCCCCCCCCCCCCCCCCCCCCCCCCCCCCCCCCCCCCCCCCCCCCCCCCCCCCCCCCCCCCCCCCCCCCCCCCCCCCCCCCCCCCCCCCCCCCCCCCCCCCCCCCCCCCCCCCCCCCCCCCCCCCCCCCCCCCCCCCCCCCCCCCCCCCCCCCCCCCCCCCCCCCCCCCCCCCCCCCCCCCCCCCCCCCCCCCCCCCCCCCCCCCCCCCCCCCCCCCCCCCCCCCCCCCCCCCCCCCCCCCCCCCCCCCCCCCCCCCCCCCCCCCCCCCCCCCCCCCCCCCCCCCCCCCCCCCCCCCCCCCCCCCCCCCCCCCCCCCCCCCCCCCCCCCCCCCCCCCCCCCCCCCCCCCCCCCCCCCCCCCCCCCCCCCCCCCCCCCCCCCCCCCCCCCCCCCCCCCCCCCCCCCCCCCCCCCCCCCCCCCCCCCCCCCCCCCCCCCCCCCCCCCCCCCCCCCCCCCCCCCCCCCCCCCCCCCCCCCCCCCCCCCCCCCCCCCCCCCCCCCCCCCCCCCCCCCCCCCCCCCCCCCCCCCCCCCCCCCCCCCCCCCCCCCCCCCCCCCCCCCCCCCCCCCCCCCCCCCCCCCCCCCCCCCCCCCCCCCCCCCCCCCCCCCCCCCCCCCCCCCCCCCCCCCCCCCCCCCCCCCCCCCCCCCCCCCCCCCCCCCCCCCCCCCCCCCCCCCCCCCCCCCCCCCCCCCCCCCCCCCCCCCCCCCCCCCCCCCCCCCCCCCCCCCCCCCCCCCCCCCCCCCCCCCCCCCCCCCCCCCCCCCCCCCCCCCCCCCCCCCCCCCCCCCCCCCCCCCCCCCCCCCCCCCCCCCCCCCCCCCCCCCCCCCCCCCCCCCCCCCCCCCCCCCCCCCCCCCCCCCCCCCCCCCCCCCCCCCCCCCCCCCCCCCCCCCCCCCCCCCCCCCCCCCCCCCCCCCCCCCCCCCCCCCCCCCCCCCCCCCCCCCCCCCCCCCCCCCCCCCCCCCCCCCCCCCCCCCCCCCCCCCCCCCCCCCCCCCCCCCCCCCCCCCCCCCCCCCCCCCCCCCCCCCCCCCCCCCCCCCCCCCCCCCCCCCCCCCCCCCCCCCCCCCCCCCCCCCCCCCCCCCCCCCCCCCCCCCCCCCCCCCCCCCCCCCCCCCCCCCCCCCCCCCCCCCCCCCCCCCCCCCCCCCCCCCCCCCCCCCCCCCCCCCCCCCCCCCCCCCCCCCCCCCCCCCCCCCCCCCCCCCCCCCCCCCCCCCCCCCCCCCCCCCCCCCCCCCCCCCCCCCCCCCCCCCCCCCCCCCCCCCCCCCCCCCCCCCCCCCCCCCCCCCCCCCCCCCCCCCCCCCCCCCCCCCCCCCCCCCCCCCCCCCCCCCCCCCCCCCCCCCCCCCCCCCCCCCCCCCCCCCCCCCCCCCCCCCCCCCCCCCCCCCCCCCCCCCCCCCCCCCCCCCCCCCCCCCCCCCCCCCCCCCCCCCCCCCCCCCCCCCCCCCCCCCCCCCCCCCCCCCCCCCCCCCCCCCCCCCCCCCCCCCCCCCCCCCCCCCCCCCCCCCCCCCCCCCCCCCCCCCCCCCCCCCCCCCCCCCCCCCCCCCCCCCCCCCCCCCCCCCCCCCCCCCCCCCCCCCCCCCCCCCCCCCCCCCCCCCCCCCCCCCCCCCCCCCCCCCCCCCCCCCCCCCCCCCCCCCCCCCCCCCCCCCCCCCCCCCCCCCCCCCCCCCCCCCCCCCCCCCCCCCCCCCCCCCCCCCCCCCCCCCCCCCCCCCCCCCCCCCCCCCCCCCCCCCCCCCCCCCCCCCCCCCCCCCCCCCCCCCCCCCCCCCCCCCCCCCCCCCCCCCCCCCCCCCCCCCCCCCCCCCCCCCCCCCCCCCCCTCAACTACAAGGAGTAATCAACACTACTAGCAACCCACAGGTACCAATCTGAGATTTTGAGACAAAGATCGGATACAAGAGATGAACTAGGGTTTGAGAGGAGATGGTGCTGGTGAAGATGTTGATGGAGATTGACCCCCTCCCGACGAGAGGATCGATGGTGATGATGATGGTGACGATTTCCCCCTCCCGGAGGGATGTTTCCCCGGCAGAACAGCTCCGCCGGAGCCCTAGATTGGTTCCGCCAAGGGTTCCGCCTCGAGACGGCGGCGCTTCGTCCCGAAAGCTTCCTTCTGTTTTTTTCCAGGGCAAAAGACACCTTATACTAGAAGATGGGCATCGGGGGGCTTCCAGGTGGCCCACGAGGCAGGGGGCGCGCCCTTCACCCTCGTGGACAGTGGGTGGGCCCCCTCTGGTGTTTTCTTCGCCCAATATTTTTAATATATTCCAAAACTGACTTTCGTGGAGTTTCAGGACTTTTGGAGTTGTGCAGAATAGGTCTCTAATATTTGCTCCTTTTCCAGCCCAGAATTCTAGCTGCCGGCATTCTCTCTCTTCATGTAAACCTTGTAAAATAAGAAAGAAAAGGCATAAGTATTGTGACATAATGTGTAATAACAGCCCATAATGCAATAAATATCGATATAAAAGCATGATGCAAAATGGACGTATCACGCTCCGCCTCACGTCCTCTGCCATAGCCCCAGTGAGCACTCCTCCCCTCTCACATCACGCGCAAGTCCTCCATGGCTTACTGCTCGCATGCGTCGTCACCCGAGAGTGTTAAGGTTTCTTCCGCACTGCTACTACAGGGGGCCATGGCCTGCGAGCTCACAGGCCAGGGCGGCCATGGCTTATGAGCTTGGGGCGGACGGCGACTGAGGGCGACTACGAGCTGCTATGGCCGACGTTGTCGCGTTTTTGCTACGGGGAGCAATCTCACCGGAGCAGCGAGCACCCAGAGACACTACCAGTGTTGTAACCTGCGTTTGAGGAAGCTACTACCGGCGCGGCAAAAGCTTCAACCAGCGGGGACATATGCTGTAGCCGGCAACTGTCACAGCAAAAAGCTACAACCATCATCTCCAAAAGCTTCAATCGACGTGAAAAAAGCTTCAATCAGTGGTTGACGAACGCCGTGGCTGGGCACTGCCAACAGAAAAAAGCTTCAAACGGTGTCGCAAACAGCTTCATCCATGACGACAAATGTTGGAGCTGGTCACCGCCAACAGCACAAAGCTGCAACCAACGACATAGAAAGCTTCAACCGGCCTTGCAAAAAGCTTCAGCGGCGACGACGGCGAGGCTGCAATGGCGAGGCTACGACGACGAGGTTGTAAGCTACAACGGCAAGGCTCCTACCCGACGACGAGGAGGCTACGATGGTGAATGTTGCAAGCTGCAACGGCGAGGCTTCTACCCGTCGATGGTAGGCTACGACGGCGAGGTTGCAAGCTGCAACGGTGACGCTACGATGGTGGTGCATGAGGGAGGGTGCGGCGCAGAGCTGATGGTGCTGCGATAAGTGGCGGCGTGGATGAGGAGGACGTGGGTGCTGTCGCGCCTCGCCGGGGGCGCACGCGCGCGATGGCTGGGGCAGAGACATCCTGTGTCGAATGGATCTGAAACTAAAGACGAGAAGAAGACGATGACTGGAGGGCGAATCGAACGGTTGATGTCCGCTGGATCGGACGGCCGGGCAGCGACCGGCCCAAATTTGGGCTGGCACGCCAGCGCCTATCAGCCCCCAACATTATTTCTAGTGCGCCTAGTATGTCTCACCTCCACCTCTCTCTGCGCTCGAAACAGGTATCGCATGCACAAGACATGCATCACGAGACCTATCAATACTAATCTAGTTAAGCTGCTTCAGAACTATCAGTTTCAAGAATGAATGGTAACGAGACCCACTCCAAGGTGAGTGCCACTCCCTCTCGACAAGCTCGTAGCTGGGTGGCCACTCCAACCCAGTGTTCTGGACCACAACAGTGTCCAGAATCATCCAACCCCTTGCCATCGCACGCCAGAGACTCACCGCTCGAGGGCATCTGCACATAGTGTGGAAACCATCTTCACATTCCATACCACGGAGAGAGCACATTCGTTAGTCTTCAAGTGTTGTGAATGTTTATTAGCCCATGTAGGAAGTGAGTTGGAAACCAAACGCCAAGCAAAACACTCATACCTTTGGGGGAGCAGGGCATCCCCATATGGTCTTTCAGATGGCGCGATGACCATCCGACGCCCTGCTCGATGCGCTCATCAATGGACGTTCGCGCTCGTGCATGGCGAAGCGGTACGCTGAAAGAACGAAGAAGCCGCCATTTTTCTCCGGCTCCCATACGAGAACGTCCTCAGACGCGCGTGTGGGAGTTGTGATGATGTCGACGTTAATGGGGAGGAAGTAATGCCTGAGGAGGTCAAGGCGCCAGGCGCCATGCTTATCCAGCAGGTCCGACACTCTCTTGAGCCTGCAAGTGCCCTGAGGTGTGATGAGCTCACCCGATTTCTCCCATGGCAGCCATCTATCACGCCATATGCAGATTTGGCAACCATTCCCGACACACCAAATTAACCCCTTTTCTGGACCATGTGTGATCCCTTTCCAAGTTACCAAGCGTTGCCCGAGAACACAATGTCCTCGAGTCGGCCGTCTAGATAGTATCGAGCTTTGAGTAACTGCGCAGAAAGATTGCCAGGTTTAGATAGGAGGCCCCACGTCTGGCGGGCAAGTAGGTCCTGGTTGAACATTCTGAAATCACCAAAGCCCAGGCCACCACACTACTAGCATATTTCTCTCTCAAAAAACATAAAGTATCCGGTCACAACGGAAAAGAGTGGAACTATGTTTCTCTTTGAGACACCACGTTGATTCACAAGAGCCCATTATGAGTTTTTCGTCGAGAACCCACATTGATTCACATCGACAGAATTATTGTAAGCCGCTAGATTTGTTATTTAATATATGACATACGTTAGATGTACATAAACATTTGTAAACCGATTGTACCTGTTGGATTTACATAATAATACCCAAACATATTGCGTTTGTTAGATTTTTATAACTAGATTAAACATATCGTAAGATATACATACCACAAAAAAAAATTGTATCCATCCATTCTATCTATTATATTAAGAAACTTAATACGGAGGGAAAACAAACAGATATTCTAGATATCTGGAAATTCTATAAAACAATGTACATTCATCTGGTGTATCTTTTCTATCGGTAGATATGACAGTCATTATATCTTCACAATCACACCAAAAAAAATTACAACCATCAGATTTTTACATAAACAAATTACAACCATACAATTTTCATAAAGTTGCCTAAAAAACATACCCGAGTGCTACATGCCTTGCATGTAAAGTCTGCTACTATAGGTGTCGCATCCCAAAATTGTCAAAGCCGGTCGTGAACATCTCATCCACACTCATAACATATTTTTAGTGCACTTTTAGAATTTATGAAATTAATTTGGCTATTTTAGAAACCCTAATCCATTTTGGAGATTTAATTAATAGCCCATATTAAAACCATTTGCATAAAATGATTTTACAAACATTCATCAGTACTAGAAATATTTTCTTGTGTATAATGACCCTAATATTTTTGTGCAAGTTTCTAAATTTTTAGAATTTGAATTGGAATATTTAAACCCAGTTCAAATTTATCAGAAAAAGAAAAGGGAAACGATTCCCCTCGACCGGCTGATTTCTTGGCTCCATTCGTTGCCTTGCTCGCACAACACGTGTCCCACGTGACGTGCCGCTAGCTGCTGACGATTTATTTTGCAACTTCTGCAAAATCATCAATGTTGCCGAAGTTTCTCCCGCAACATCAACTATTTTACAAAAAAGAGAAGACGAAAAAAAATCCTGCAACAAAGTCTACTTTTGCAAAAAATAACATTCTGCAACTTTCGTTGCAAAAAAAAATTCTACAATAAAACCTCAGTTACCAAAAATTCTACAACAAGATCATCGTTGCAGAAATTTCCTGCAACAAGACATATGTTGCAGTGATAGAGGGCGCCCATCCGCCATATTTAATGGCCCGCGAGCCGGCAGATCTTTTAAAAAGATCAGCCGGTGGACGCATAGCTGAAAGGATCGAGAAGAGGTGTCTAGAGGGGGGGGGGTGATTAGACCCTCAACAAAGAAAAGTAGCAGTTTTTAATTTCTTCAAGTTAAGGTGGAGTTTTAGCACAAGTTTAAACATTCACAATACATTTCATGCAAGCATGGCAAGAGTATATGAGTAGCGGGAAGTAAAGCTTGCAAATTGCAAGAAAGTAAAGGGATGTGATTGGAGTGTGCAAACGCAATTGGAGACACGGAGATTTTTGGTGTGGTTCCGATAGGTGGTGCTATCGTACATCCACGTTGTTGGAGACTTCAACCCACGAAGGGTAACAGTTGCGCGAGTCCACGGAGGGCTCCACCCACGAAGGATCCACGAATAAGCAACCTTGTCTATCCCACCATGGCCATTGCCCACGAAGGACTTGCCTCACTTGGGTAGATCTTCACGAAGTAGGCGATCTCCTTGCCCTTACAAACTCCTTAGTTCAACTCCACAACCTTGACGGAGGCTCCCAAGCGACACCTAACCAATCTAGGAGACTCCACTCTCCAAAAGGTAATGGATGTTGTGTTGATGATGAACTCATTGCTCTTGTGCTTCAAATGATAGTCTCCCCAACACTCAACTCTCTCTCACAGATTTGGCTATGGTGGAAAGATGAGTTGTGTGGAAAGCAACTTGGGGAAGGCTAGAGATCAAGATTCTTGTGGTTGGATTGGAATGTCTTGGTCTCAACACATGAGTAGGTGGTTCTCTCTCAGAAAATGAGTAGTGGAAGTGTAGGCACGTTCTGATGGCTCTCTCACAGATGGAGAGGAGGGTGGAGGGGTATATATAGCCTCCACATAAAATCTAACCGCTACACACAATTTACCAAACTCGGTGGGACCGAATAGTGAAACTCGGTGAGACCGACTTGGTTCAAAATGTGAACGTTAGAGTTTTCGGTGGGACTGACATGATCAACTCGGTGGGACCGATGTGCTAGGGTTAGGGTAAAACCTCAACTCGGTTTGACCGATTACACAAACTCGGTGTGACCGATTTTGGTAATGAGCAAACAGAGAGTTGGTCAAGCAAACTCGGTGGGACCGCCTGCATATCTCGGTAAGACCGAAATAATTGCAATAGGCAACAGAGAGTTTGCAAGCCCATCTCGGTGAGACCGAGATCCCATCGGTGAGATCGAACTGATTAGGGTTTCTGGCAGTGGCTATGTCAAGTGAACTCGGTGGCGCCGGATAGATCATATCGGTGGGGCCGAGTTTGACTTTAGTTTTAGGACATATGTGGAAATCAGAAAGTGGTTGAGGGCTTTGGAGCATATCACTAAGCACTTTGAGCAAGCAAGCCATTAAGCAACACCTCATCCCCTTTTAACATTATTGGCTTTTCCTATGGACTCAATGTGATCTTGGATCACTGAAATAGAAATGAAGAGTCTTGAGCTTTTGCCAATATGTGTCATTAGCATCTTGAAGGGGTTCCACATCCTCCTGTCCTGCCACTCCACTGTTGAACTCATCTGAAATATACTAGATAAAAATATTAGTCCAAGAAGAGATATGTTGACATTAATTACCAAAATCACCCAGGGAGCACTTGTGCTTTCAATCTCTCCCTTGTTGTTAATTGATGACAACATACATCAAAGCTTTGTATAAAGATATGTAGCATAACAAGTAAAGCTTTGGAAGGACATGTAACATGCATAGGCTCCCCCTACATGTATGCAATCATGTAAATATAGAATATAAGAGCATGTGAATGCATAAGCATGTCAGACCAAGCAATGAGTTACATGTATCCTGGCTATATGCATCAGAGCAAATGATGTAGATACAGGAAATGTACCTTCATGTTCATGAGTCCTTCTTGCAAACAATATATACATCAGTAAGAGATCATCATGCACATGAGTGTGATGCATATACTTACCTTGTGGGCTTGAGCTGGCTTTGGAGGAGGTGAACTTGAGAAAATAGGGTTAGATAACACAAGAACACCTACTAAACAAAGCAAATTGATAAAACCAAAAAAGTACCAAGATTGGGACGACATGTAGTGAGTGAGTACTTAGTACTCTATTTGGATATAGACATGTCCCCAAAGAATAAAGATATGCAATGAATTTCAAAGATCTTCTTCCCTTAAGTGTCTTTCTTCCCCTGAATCTTATATTGGATAATGGGAGAAGATAAGGTAAAAGAAAATCAGAGCAAGACAATCATAACACATACTAACATGTCTTTCCCCTCATGAAGACATGTGACTTCTCTCCTCTATGGATAATAAGCATCTGGAGAAGCTTAAGGCATGCTTTCTCTTCTATGTGATAAGCTTTGATGTGCTCTCTCTCCCCCTTTGACATCAATTTCCAAGAAGGGATCTTCTAAAGCATGACTCATATAGGTTTGGTCCTTGAGTCACATTACAAAGCAACATGTAATATAAGATGCCGGCAGAGGACAAGAATCATCGAGTGGAGCTGGTAGGAAAATGATAGTGACAATGGCAAAATGTTTTCTCAGTAGTGAAATCGGTGGCACCGAGTTGTTTTGGTTTAGCCGATAAGAAACAAACCGGTGAGGCCGAATTCAACACAGAGAGAAAAAATTTGTCATCTCAGCTCACTAGGCAAATAAAATCTCACAAAGATTTGCAGGGAATTAACTGAAAGATTTGTAATGAATTGGATGCAGGGAATGCAGAACATAACAGAGAAATAGAAAAGAAATCTAGATGAAGTGAAAGGGAAACATGCTAGGCACAAATGCAAGAACACAAAGAAACACTAGAGAACTTCATCTAGAGAGGGTCGGCGACAAAGTCACCTATGTTAGAGTATATTGACTAAGGAGTCAAGTGAGAACACTTGATCGTAGCTCATACTCATCGTTTAAGCTCAAAATGGGGTTACCATTTTTTATTTAAGCACTTTGATGTATTCTCATCTTGTTGAGCTGCTTTGACCCATGTCTTGGGGTAAAGCTTCTCTAAGATGGAATGACATACCTTTGGTGGTGGTGTTGATCTTGGTCATGTAGTTGAACTTGTGTAGGATGCTCAAGGTTGATGTAGCTCATCAATGGTTGGGAGCACCACTTGTAATTTGAGTTCATCTACCTACATGGGTTAGTCTTGCAAGGAAGAACACTTGTGTATCCAAAATGACAAACATGAAATTTGGTACCAAATGAAATTTGATATATATATATATATATATAGAAATTTTCAAAGGATATGTTGAAAGGATTCATGATTCTTTGTCTTCAACCACCATATTGTAGAGACTTGGTGATGTAGAGATTGCTCAAGATGTGATTGAGTTGCAATCTCATAGATTTGGATTCATCCAAGTACCTACAAGGATTAGATAACATGCAAGGGTACAAGTATAGATCCAAGACATATGATCATCATCATAAGAGAAATATCAAGGATTAGTCAAAAGCTCATGATGCCTTGCATGTATCCAAATGGAGTTTCTACTCCAAGTTTGAAGCATCAATGATGTTCAATTCACCTCTCAAACGGCAAAATACTTTCTCATCAAGCGGTTTGGTGAATATATCCGCCAATTGCTTATCGGTACGAACATGCTTAAGATCAATGTCCCTTTTAGCAACATGGTCTCGAATGAAATGATGACGAACTTCAATATGCTTACTTCGAGAATGTTGCACGGGATTGTGAGCAACCTTAATAGCACTTTCATTATCACAGAGCAATGGAACATGTTTCACATATATCCCATAATCTTTATGAGTTTGGGTCATCCAAAGTAATTGAGCACAACATGAACCGGCGGCAATGTATTCCGCTTCGGCGGTGGATAAGGATACCGAGTTTTGTTTCTTGGAGAACCAAGACACGAGAGATCTACCATGAAATTGACAAGTACCCGAAGTGGACTTTCTATCAACCTTGTCACCGGCATAGTCCGAGTCGGAGTAGCCAACAAGATCAAAAGAGGACCTCTTAGGATACCAAATGCCAAAGTTTGGTGTATGAATTAAGTATCTCACTATCCTTTTCACAGCCTTAAGATGATATTCCTTTGGGGCTGCTTGATATCGTGCACACATGCACACACTTAGCATAATATCGGGACGGGAGGCACATAGATATAACAATGAACCAATCATAGAGCGATAGACCTTTTGGTCAATCGATTTGCCATACTTAGTCAAGTCAAGATGTCCACTAGTAGGCATGGGTGTTTCCATACCTTTGCTTTCTTGCATGTTGAACTTCTTGAATAAGTCCTTGGTATACTTTGTTTGAGAAACAAAGGTACCTTCCTTAGTTTGCTTGATTTGCAAACCAAGAAAGGACTTGAGTTCACACATCATAGACATCTCAAACTTCTTCGACATTAGCCTTCTAAACTTTTCACTAAAATGAGGGTTAGTCGAACCAAATATGATATCATCCACATAAATTTGGCACACAAATAATTCTCGATTAACCCTTTTAGTAAAAAGAGTAGAATCAATTTTTCCAATCTCAAAGCCTTTTTCAATAAGGAACTTGGTCAAGCATTTATACCACGCTCTAGGAGCTTGTTTGAGACCATAAAGAGCTTTGTGAAGTTTGTAGACATGGTCGGGTTTCTTAGGATTAACAAAGCCGGGAGGTTGTTTAACATAAAATTCCTCCTCAATTTCACCATTTAGAAAAGCACTTTTAATGTCCATTTGATACAAAGTACTGGCATGATGAAATGCATAAGCAAGTAAGATGCGTATGTGTCGGGGATATACTCCGCGGTATGACCCGGCCGGAGTTATAACCCGGCTGGGACTTGGTAAACCGGCAGGTGTTAAGTCAGATGATAACCCGGCAGGTGTTAAGTCAGATGATAACCCGGCAGGTGTTAAGTCAGATGATAACCCGGCAGGTGTTAAGTCAGATCATAACCCGGCAGGTGTTAAGTCAGATCATAACCCGGCAAACAATCATAACCCGGCAGACAGTCATAACCCGGCAGACAGTCATAACCCGGCAGACAGAGTCGCCTGGGGTTAATAAGCCCGAGACGTTATGAAGCCCGAGACGTTATGAAGCCCAAGACGTTAAGAAGCCCATTAAGAGAAGTCAGAATAGTTTAAGTCTTAATCCGAGTTGGACTCTACATGTAACCCGCCCCTTCAACTCATATAAGGAGGGGCAGGGCACCCCAAGAGAGAGAGAGGAAAAATAATCTTTAGGACTAGACACAACTAGGAGAGCCGGATTACGGTGACTCTCTCGTGATGATAATGAGACCTAGCCTCAAACAGCATGTAGGGTTATTACCGGATGATGTTTCCCGGAGCCCGAAGCTGTCTAAACCCTTGTCTTGTGTTGCGTCTCTCGATTCCGCTCAACCCCTCTCAAGCTACCGCATAGATGCGTTGGCCTCACGACTAAGTCCTCACACTAGGACATCTGCCATGACAGTTCCACGACAGTTGGCGCCCACCGTGGGGCCTGCGCACGGTGGTGTTGAGTTCTTGGAGGGATCACTTTTCGGGGATCGAGAAGCTCGTGATTGGTCAGATAAGAAAAAGATGGTTTGATGGTCAAAATCATGATTAACTTTGGAGTTTACAGCACGAGGGGTTTTGAAATCAAGAGGTTAGGGTTCCATCGTCTGCGCCGCTAAACGTGATGAGGCGATCCGCCGAAACCGATTCTACGTTGAGTCTGAGGTTGACAAGGAGTTGATCTGCTGCACGGTCGGATTCGCCGAGTTCCCCTGCCGCTGGCTCAAAGTCTCAAGAAGGCCACCTGATTTTCAATAAACCGGAACAGCTACTGCTCCCGAGATATTACAAGGTCCGTCCAATCTGCTGACCACAGGTTCTGCAGAGATCAAAAGAGATTGAAATAGCGTCGGACGCGCTGGCACAAACCGTCGAGTCTATGCCGCTGCCACGATGGATGGTCCAAGTTTTGTTTTTTACCACAAGTTGCTATTATACGCTACAGGCGCAACTACAAGTCTACGACCTGGAAACGGATAAGACAATAAACCGGACTCCTCCACCGTCACCCCTCGAGGCCTGCGGTCCCGCCGTCGTCGCTGGTGGTTCTCTGGCCGCCCCATCCGCTGGCTGGCGCTGCTTCGAACAAACCGCCACGGTTGACTCACTTTGCGCCACCTCGGCCGCGCGCCGACTGGTCGTCGTCGCCTCGCTTCAAGCCGGCTCGGCCCCGCTTGGCTACCTCCAAACCGCCTCCTGCCACGAACCAGCCTCCGGCCTGGTTGTTTCAATCCGCCGTCGCGGCCTCGGGCCGGTGCCGCCGAGTTGTCACGACCGGGCTGAGAGCCACCCCGCGCCCGCTGCCGGTTCACCACACGACCAGCTATTGCTGAATCGCCACCCCCAAGCCGCTCTCCGCAGCCTACCGCGGCCCCGCTGTACCGGTCAAGTCGCTAACATGGTTCGCCGGTTTCTGACTTCAAAGCCAATCGCCGCTTTGTCACAGTTGCTGTCGCGGCCAGACCAAATTGCCAACAGCCATCGACCGCATTTGCAGCTATTGCAAGTCGCCGCCGCCATGGTTGCGTTGCTGCCTTTGCCGCCTCGCCGCCGGAGCGTGTCCCCTAGCCGTTGCTGTCGCACCCCGAGCCACCGCGTTTGTCTTCAAACCGCCACTGCGGCGTAACCCGCCTTGCCGCTCCCCCGTGAGTCGCCCGATTTTAGCGCTCCTCTGCGTCGCCCTTGCCGACCCGCCGGTCCACCTCGCCCCTGGACCGCGGCTTCGACCCGCCATAGCCACGGTCCTCGCCGCGGAGCTACTCAAAAGCCGTCACCACAACAAATCGCCGGAGTACAGCCGCGACCAAGTCGCCGCGCTCACCTCTACCACAGCTCTGCCTGCTGACTCGCCGAGCCACTTCCCCATGGCCGAACGCCCCGCCCGCCGGTGGCTACAGTCGCGCCTCGCCTCCTCCTCCTCTGCTGTGTCACCGTCGGTGACTCGCCAACCACGACCCGGAAGTGGATACAAGCATGACTCGGGCGTGGATTCATCCAAGCTGGCCACGACCCGGAAAGTGGGGATGGATGCGAGCTCGCCTCGCGGGTGCCTCTCTGCTACTGCGCCTGGCTTGAGTCGCCCCGTCTCCGGCTGGGCCTCGTATGGTCTCCCCCTGCTGCGAGAGCCGCCCTGTTGCCGCGAGTCGCCGGCGCCGCCTCGTTTTACCCTTGAACCGGATGTTGCAGCGGCCACCGTCGCCTCCCGTCTGAATTGCCATCGCACCTCGTCCTCCAACGCCCACGTTTCCTATGGTCGGATTCCACTTCGAGCGCCCGCCGGTTCGCACCCGCACCCCGGCCTCGCGCTCACCTAAGCTTCAAACCGCCTTCCGGGTTATCTCCGCTGCTCAACTCCGCTGCCACTACTTCCCCACGCCGGCCTTGCGCCGCCCGCACTGCTCCTACAGCCGCTGTTGCGATTCACATCCACCGCCGCGGTTACGCGCCAGGCCGGCTTGGTAGAAGCGGGAATGGAGAGTTGAGGTGGGGTATACTGGAAGTAGTACTCTGGTCATCCCGGCCAGACGAGGAGTTGGAGTTTTTTCGTCCAAGTTCCAGTACCAGCGCACGCATTGGAGACTATGAGCATTACAATCTGAAACAAACGGAATATTAAATTCTTTCAAAGAGTTAAAGAGATCACGTGCTGGAGAGATCAACACTACTGATTCATCAGATATCAGACCAGACTAGCACATTTACGCTGCTGTTGAACCTCAGTATATCCCAGTTAAACTCTGGACCATGCAAAGATCATCCGTCATTCGACAAAAAATACCAGGTGCTATCCTTTCTATATATTTTATCAATACATTTTTATTCCTCTGAGCACCATTACACTGCCCTATTGGTGTTTTTATATACAGGTAAAATTATTGTTATACTGCGGGTATAAAGCACGCACTGGCAACGTTCTACAATGGCGTTTTCCTCCGTGTCACATTACCTGATGAACGGACGACCAGTTCACGCGTCCGCACCGGTTTACAACGTGGAAGACACCCCCCCCCCCCCCCCCCCCCCCCCCCCCCCCCCCCCCCCCCCCCCCCCCCCCCCCCCCCCCCCCCCCCCCCCCCCCCCCCCCCCCCCCCCCCCCCCCCCCCCCCCCCCCCCCCCCCCCCCCCCCCCCCCCCCCCCCCCCCCCCCCCCCCCCCCCCCCCCCCCCCCCCCCCCCCCCCCCCCCCCCCCCCCCCCCCCCCCCCCCCCCCCCCCCCCCCCCCCCCCCCCCCCCCCCCCCCCCCCCCCCCCCCCCCCCCCCCCCCCCCCCCCCCCCCCCCCCCCCCCCCCCCCCCCCCCCCCCCCCCCCCCCCCCCCCCCCCCCCCCCCCCCCCCCCCCCCCCCCCCCCCCCCCCCCAGTTCGAGTTCTCAGGAAAAATTAAAGGGACCAAAGAGAGTCTGTTAAACACAGCTCAAACATAGGTACCCCTTGGGCACAGCCCATAATATCATTTGGGGGCTTGGTCGTATTCGAACCATAGCTAACACCTCTTGATTGGCGTAAGGCCACCAGGATAATCACTTGGGGGCTTGGTCGTATTCGAACCATAGCTAACACCTCTTGATTGGCGTAAGGCCACCAGGATAATCACTTGGGGGTTTGGTCGTATTCGAACCATAACTAACACCTCTTGATTGGCGTAAGGCCACCAGGGAAATCACTTGGGGGCTTGGTCGTATTCGAACCATAGCGCGTAAGGCCACCAGGGAAATCACTTGGGGGCTTGGTCGTATTCGAACCATAGCTAACACCTCTTGATTGGCGTAAGGCCACCAGGGAAATCACTTGGGGGCTTTGTCGTATTCGAACCATAGCTAACACCTCTTGATCGGCATAAGGCCACCAGGGAAATCACTTGGGGGCTTTGGTCGTATTCGAACCAAAGCTTAAACCCTCTTGATCGGCGCAATGCCATAGTTATGACTATTTAAATCCTTCTTGATTTTTTAGGTTTATAATGCTTTATGAGTATAATTTATCCTGTGTTTATTAACCCGACCTGGCTTTCGACTATAAGTCGCCAGTATGAGATAAGATAATTATCCGGTGTTTATTAACCCGGTCTGGCTTTGGACGTTAAGTCGCCAGCATATATTGGGATTGCGCCATTGGAATCATGCGCTTATAAATCATTGGATTATATTATTCAAATCTTTAATAGCTAACATGGCTAGATTTTTATTATGGTTATCAATAACCAATATTATGATTGAGGTTTTCAAAGTCGCTTCAGCGCAATGGCTATTATTTTATCAATGGATATGATTTATTCTACAATGGAGGGAATAGTCCCGAGTCGCTGCAGGCTTACGACCCGGCACTTGGGGGCTACATTATTCAAATTGAGATTACATCAAATGTGCAAGTCCCATGTCACTGTCAGCATGCACCATGGCACTTGGGGGCTAATGCAAAGTCATTTTTACTGGCCTTATTGAAGACCCGACTCATCACATCATAATGAGCCGGCCCTTGGGGGCTACCAATTGCTCCTGTCAACAATTCAAGGTACACAAGTTAAATCCATTATATTGAAGGGTCCATTGCTCAGTTGATAAAGCACAAAGCTCTTAAACCTTGTGGACGTGGGTTCAAGCCCTACGATGGAGGCTATATTATAAGATGTTATTTTCATTGAAGTATATATCAAAGTCCCTGCTCATTATTGCATAATGACCCGACCCTTGGGGGCTACACTGGTTGAAGTTTTTATGAGCATAAGGCAATTTCAAGTCCCAGGTTGCTGCAAGCATGACAACCCGGCACTTTGGGGCTACATATATGGAATACTCAGTTTATGACTAGTGACTGAGATGAACAAATCGGATTTCTTTAAGCCTGTGACATTCATATTGAAGCAAGTCTTAAGCTGTTACTACATTCCCTTCTTAAGACTTGGGGGCTACAAGTGATATGCATATAAGAGGTATATTTTTAAGCTTGATGTTAACAACGATTATGACCCGGTGCCATCAATATTTATAAACCAGCAAGTTTGGCAATGATAAACCGGCTGAAGATCAGATGAGTATTTCAAAGACCAATATTTTTGTTAAGCATTGGGAGCTGAATCAAATGAATTATTCTTCACAATATTTCTCTATGACAAACCAATGTCAGCAAATTGATTATGAAGCTGGCCTATTGACCCGGATTTTCTAGAAGAAGGAAATGACAAGGACTTAAGGATGATCAGGATCAGTTTAACATGGATAAATCCAAATTAAACTGGGGGCTAATGTCGGGGATATACCCCGCGGTATGACCCGGCCGGAGTTATAACCTGGCTGGGACTTGGTAAACCGGCAGGTGTTAAGTCAGATGATAACTCGACAGGTGTTAAGTCAAATGATAACCCGGCAGGTGTTAAGTTAGATGATAACCCGGCAGGTGTTAAGTCAGATGATAACCCGGCAGGTGTTAAGTCAGATGATAACCCGGCAGGTGTTAAGTCAGATCATAACCCGACAGACAATCATAACCCGGCAGACAGTCATAACCCGGCAGACGGTCATAACCCGGCAGACAGAGTCGCCTGGGGTTAATAAGCCCGAGACGTTATGAAGCCCGAGACGTTATGAAGCCCAAGACGTTAAGAAGCCCATGAAGAGAAGTCAGAATAGTTTAAGTCTTAATCCGAGTTGGACTCTACATGTAACCCGCCCCTTCAACTCATATAAGGAGGGGCAGGGCACCCCAAGAGAGAGAGTAAAAATAATCTTTAGGACTAGACACAACTAGGAGAGCCGGATTACGGTGACTCCCTCGTGATGATAATGAGACCTAGCCTCAAACAGCATGTAGGGTTATTACCGGATGATGTTTCCCGGGGCCCGAAGCTGTCTAAACCCTTGTCTTGTGTTGCGTCTCTCGATTCCGCTCAACCCCTCTCAAGCTACCGCATAGATGCGTTGGCCTCACGACTAAGTCCTCACACTAGGACATCTGCCGTGACAATTCCACGACAGTATGGACTCAAGTCTAGCAACGGGGCATATGTCTCACCATAGTACATACCTTCGACTTGAGTGTAGCCTTGAGCGACGCGACGGGCCTTGTTGCGTACAACTTTTCCATCTTCATCTTGCTTATTCTGAAACACCCATTTGGTACCAATGACATTTTGGTTGTTGTCCGGCTTTTCTACCAATGTCCACACTTGATTCCTCTCGAAATTGTGTAGCTCTTCATGCATAGCGTTCACCCAGTCCGGATCATCAAGTGCTTCTTCAACCTTCATAGGATCATCAAGCATTTCTCCTGCTTCGCGGCATCTGTGGCCACATCATCTGGGGCCTAGCGAGCCAACTTACTGAACTCATCCATGTACTGCCCCCCGGTACGATTTTCCTGGCGTAAGTTGCGAAACTCACGCTTCTTCTTGCTCATAGCTCCGGTTGAGACGTGTGCAGTGCGGAATGCTTGCTTGAACTGATCCCAAGTGACATTGGCTATGGGGAAAGTGGCTGTGTAATTCTCCCACCATGAGGCTGCGGGTCCATCCAGTTGATGTGCGGCAAAGCGCACCTTCTCATCATCTATGCAACCTGCGGTGGTCAGCTCCCTTCCAATCCTGCGGAGCCAATCATCAGCCACAATCGGTTCGGTGCTACTAGAGAACACCGGCGGATTCAACCTTAGGAAACGGGCTAAATTGTCAACTGGAGGTGTTCCTGGCGTAAGTTGCGAAACTCACGCTTCTTCTTGCTCATAGCTCCGGTTGAGACGTGTGCAGTGCGGAATGCTTGCTTGAACCCCCCCCCCCCCCCCCCCCCCCCCCCCCCCCCCCCCTGTTGTTGTTGTTGTTGTTGTTGTTGTTGTTGTTGCCTTGATTCTGAACTAGCAACTGCATCAAGGCATTCTGCCGTTGGATCAACTGAGTGAGCTCCGGTGGGAAGACAAATCCGGGGTCACGTCTCGGAGGCATCTGATAGGTTTAGAGGGGTGAGAATAGAATATAGTGAGGTCTAGAGAGAAATCACTACCCATATGCACATGAGACAAACACATTCATTTCACACCACTTAATTCAAACAAGATCATACAATCGATTTAAACTACCATTACAAAATGCTCGGACTATTACTATATACATGGGAGATTACTACTGATAATATGGTGGTCGACTAGAAATTTTGATCGGTGGATGACTCCATGATATCTGCTCCCGCTTCGTCTTCATAATCATCATCACTATCGGGGTCAGAGTCGGTGTCGTCAATTATGATGTAGTCTTTAGGATGGTTGTCTTCCTCGGGTTCGGGATCTCCCATGAATATTCCTAGCTTCTTCTTCAGATCTTCATTCTTCTCCAGTAGTACTGCTATTTCCTCTTCATATAAATCGCGTGTACACTTGAGTTCCTCTTCTAGCTCCATGTTCCTGGTCATCACTTTCTTCATGTCTATCATGCTGGCGCACATCTGGTTCTCCTGACGACGAATGTGCTGATTTACCCCCCCCCCCCCCCCCCCCCCCCCCCCCCCCCCCCCCCCCCCCCCCCCCCCCCCCCCCCCCCCCCCCCCCCCCCCCCCCCCCCCCCCCCCCCCCCCCCCCCCCCCCCCCCCCCCCCCCCCCCCCCCCCCCCCCCCCCCCCCCCCCCCCCCCCCCCCCCCCCCCCCCCCCCCCCCCCCCCCCCCCCCCCCCCCCCCCCCCCCCCCCCCCCCCCCCCCCCCCCCCCCCCCCCCCCCCCCCCCCCCCCCCCCCCCCCCCCCCCCCCCCCCCCCCCCCCCCCCCCCCCCCCCCCCCCCCCCCCCCCCCCCCCCCCCCCCCCCCCCCCCCCCCTAACTAAAAGGGAATTTTGATAAAGCTCAGAAAAGAAGAGAGGAAAAAGATCTTTTTGAAAATGAAGTTGTAGAGAAAATCTTTCCTATGGGCTTGCCAGTTTCTAGGGGTCACGTCCTACAGTCAACATGGGCTCTGATACCATCTTGTAGCGACCCGACCTTAGACGGTCAAGTCTCTGTGCTTAAGTGTCATCCCTGGATCGGTATGCTGACACACACAATACTCAAGGATTTATAACAGAGGTAAATCACATGTATAAAGTAACGTAAATACTATTACCTCAATCCAAATAGCAGAAGTACCCCCCCCCCCCCCCCCCCCCCCCCCCCCCCCCCCCCCCCCCCCCCCCCCCCCCCCCCGGGCTGAAGGCCATCTAAATAAGATAACAGCGGAAGCTTCGAAGGTAGAAGAGTCCATCCAACTCCACGGCAAAAGTGAGTGCATGACAATGACCTAGCGCACCTTACTCTTCGTCTGAAAACTCTTCAACATAATACGTTGCAGCCTGTGTAGGTCAGCACATGGAATACGCTGGCAAGATAACACTATAGAGCAATGAACAGATAACAGCTATCACTACATGCATATATGGCTGGTGGAGGCTCTACGGTTATCATTTGCATAAAGTTAATTTTTCCCTACAACAAAGGAATATATTTTATTTAACTACAAAGTTTGTTGAAATTATTGAGAAGGTTCCTCCAACTCAATCCCAAAATAATAATTATATCCCAATAAATTAATTATGTAAAGTGGTGAGATCAAATCAATAACTCAAGTACCAGATACTCAAGATGTCCATAACCGGGGACACGGCTAACCATGATTAGTTTGTACACTCTGCAGAGGTTTGCGCACTTTTCCCCACAAGACTCGATCTCCTCCGTTGGATTTCTCGCACTACATGGTGTTTGAGAAACGGATGACCGAGACACAGTCTTTCAGAAGCATTAACTCTTTACTCTGGGTAGACAGTACCACCTACATCCGCTACATCTGCTAGCCTACCACTGAAAGAGGTCACACAACTTACTCAACTATGCCAGAGCCCATAATGGCTTGTGGCTGCACACGGAAGTCTCTAGCATGAATAATCTTATGATCCCTTTGAGCCTGGGTGGTAAACCATAGGATGATCACACGGGTACTCCGGGATATCCTAGGACAACACTGGATTGCTCCAGGTGCCCGGACAACCACTGGGTGCTCCAGGGTGCCCCAACTAATCCACCCAGATGTGTATTAAAGTAGCCACCTTAAGTTTAACCATTAATTAACAATAACTCTCACATCTATCATGGATCACTCAAAACCAAACCACGTCTACGAGCATAGCACAGCAGTATAAGCATAACGTAGAACTCCCAGGGTTTGATATAAAAGGCAATAGGTTCCTACCTCATCAACTACTTCCCAATACCCACATGTTAATCAAACCTACTCATGCAATGTTTGAGGGTTGAAAACTAATGCATAAAAACTGGGTAATAAAGGGATATGATCAAAGTGTTACTTGCCTTGCTGATGATCTGAAAACCCTAGTGACTCATAGTAGCACGCTTCGCACTCTGGAAACTCTATCGTGAGCAAACAATAGTATACATAAGCACTCAAGCATAATATGCAAAGGTAAAACCCAAAAGAAAAGATCCAAACTGAAAGTTCAAGTGAAGAGCTTCGATTTGCAAAAAGAATCAATTAAATCGGAGCTACGAAACTCAAACTATGATCAAAAGAAATTCGAAAACAAATCTTCTTGAAATCAAATTTTAAATTGTCAAAACCATGTTCAAGTTGATTATCTGGAAAGAGGGGAAGAAGACTAAGATTTTGGCGTTGGTTTCACTGGATTTGGATAAACGAGTAAAAAGTAACGAGGGTTTGAAGATCAGGGACTAATCTGTGATAAAAGTATTCGCGGATAGGTCCTTGGCCGAAAATTAAAATAAAAAGAAAAATCTATCGGACGAACGTCCGCTAACAGAGGCTAACGAACGAATTCATTCGTTAACCCTAAAAAATAAACCGATCTAACAAAATAAACCGAGATTAGAGAAAAAAAACCGAGCGGGGTTTTCTCGGTTTTTACCGGTTCGACGGTTTTCGTCGGAAAACCGGCGGCTAAAGGCGGCGGCGGGCTGCGGGGTGGGGCGGCGCGGGCGGCAGTGGCACTCGGCGGCAGCGGTGGCTGGCGGCGGCGGCGGCTGCTGCTGCTTCTTGGCGGCGGCGGCGGGGCGATGAGGAGGAGGCGGCGGGGTGGCTCGCCTTATAAAGGGGCCGGGGGGGCCTTGCTTGCGGGAGGAGGCGGCGGCGAGGTGGAGTCCGAGCCGGACTCCACGGCGGCGGCGGTTGGGACTCCCCGAGCGGGAGGCGGCGACGCTCGGCTGGGCCGGCTGGGCTTCGGCCCAGTCGGTCCGGAAAGTTTTTTTTAAATCAATTTCATCGCGGAAGAAAAATCCTAATAGAATAAAAAATCCTAAAAATACCAGAAACAATTTTCACCGACAAACCTAATATTTAGGACAAGATGAACATTTTTCTGGACTAAATGCAAATTTTCAAAAATGCAAGTTTTTCTCTAATTCAAATAAAATAGCAAATTAAATACAAATAAAATAAGAAATTGATTTTAAAATTTCTCCTCCAATATTTCTCTTTTGTTGAAGAAGTCATATTATCTTCTCTCATTTATTTGTGTTATTGAAAATGATTGGAGGGAAAATATTGAAATCAAATTGATCCTTTATTCAAATTTGAAATAAATTCAAATATGAAATTTTAGTGAAACCTCCAACTCTCTCCTTGGGTCCTTGAGTTGCTTAAGATTTCTAGGATCACAACCAAATGCAAATAAAAATATGATATGCATATAATGACCTATGTATAACATCCAAATTGAAAATTGGGATGTTACAAACCTACCCCCCTTAAGATGAATCTCGCCCTCGAGATTCGGGTTGGCTAGAAAATGGGTGTGGGTGGTCTTTCCGTAGGTCTTCTTCTCGCTCCTAGGTGGCTTCCTCCTCGGTATGGTGGCTCCACTGAACTTTGCAAAACTTGATAACCTTGCTGCGTGTAACTCGGCTGGCAAACTCGAGAATTTTGACTGGTTTCTCCTCGTAGGTTAGGTCACTCTCCAACTGAATTGCTTCCAGGGGCACTGTATCTCTCAGAGGAATATCGGCCATCTCTGCATGGCACTTCTTCAACTAGGAAACGTGAAACACATCATGAACTCCTGACAGTCCTTCGGGTAACTCCAACTTGTAGGCCACTTCTCCCATACGTTCCAAAACTCGATATGGTCCTACAAATCTTGGGGCTAACTTTCCTTTAACTTCAAATCATTTAACTCCTCGAAGTGGTGATACCCGAAGATATGACATGTCTCCGATTTCATAGACTACCTCCTTGCGTTTCATATCAGCATAACTCTTTTGCCTGGACTGGGCTACCTTCAGTCTATCACGAATTAACTTAACCTTCTCTTCAGACTCTCTGATTAAATCTGGTCCGAACAACTGACGGTCTCCAACTTCATCCCACATCAATGGTGTCCTGCACCTTCTTCCATATAAAGCTTCGAAAGGGGCCATCTTCAAACTAGCTTGATAACTATTGTTGTATGAGAACTCTGCGTAAGGCAAATTATCATCCCAACTAGATCCATAATCTAGCGCACAAGCTCTCAACATGTCCTCCAGAATCTGATTGACTCTCTCGGTCTGTCCATCTGTCTGTAGCTGAAAGGTTGTACTGAATGCTAACCTGGTACCCAAAGTCTGGTGCAGCTGATTCCAAAACTTCGAAGTAAACTGTGTTCCTCTATCTGATACGATGGTCCTCAGAACTCCATGCAGACATACGATCCTGGTCATATATATCTTGTCCAACTTCGCACTCGTATAAGTGGTTTTCACAGGGATGAAGTGAGCCACTTTGGTCAAGCGATCAACTACTACCCAGATGGAGTCATATCCTGATCTTGTCCTGGGTAATCCAGTGATAAAGTCCATGCCAAGTTTATCCCACTTCCATTCAGGTATCGGCATAGGCTGTAATAATCATGATGGCTTCTGGTATTCTGCCTTAACTCTCTGACATACGTCACATACAGCTACATACTCGGCAATATCCTTCTTCATACCTGTCCACCAGAAACGTTCCTTCAAATCCAAATACATCTTAGTATTTCTGGGGTGAATCGAGTATGGCGAGTCATGAGCCTCCTGAAGTATTAACTTCCTGATCTCTGAGTCATTAGGCCTTTATTAGCTCCAACCATCTCCTCTGCTTGAGATTCAAATCCTTCTATGTGAAGATATACTTCAAACTCTTATGGTCCGTGTATACATCACAACGGTTTCCAATAAGAAAATGTCTCCAGGTCTTGAGCGCATGCACTACGGCTGCTAACTCCAAATCTTGCATGGCATAATTCAACTCATGAGGTCGAAGCTGACGTAAGGCATACGAAACAACTCTTCTGTCTTGCATAAGTACACCTCCAAGTCCCAGGCGAGAAGCGTCGCAATAAACTTGGAAATCCTTGCGTATATCCGGAAGAATCAGCACTGGGCCTGTAACCAAACGTTTCTTCAACTCCTGAAAACTGGCCTCACATTCCTCGGTCCATTTGAACTTGGTGTCCTTCTTCAACAACTCTGTCATGGGTTTCGCAATCTTGGAAAAATTCTCAATGAACCTCTTATAGTATCCTGCGAGTCCCAGAAAACTGCGGATCTCCCCAACTGAGGTGGGTGGCAACCACTCAGTGACAGACTGAACCTTGGTAGGGTCTACTGCTATACCTTCTCCTGATATAACATGTCCAAGAAATTCAACTTCTTTCAACCAAAATTCACACTGGCTGAACTTGGCATATAGCTGATGTTCTCTGAGCTTCTCGAGAACTAAGCACAAGTGTTCCTTGTGTTCCTCTTCATTCTTCGAGTACACTAATATATCGTCTATGAATACCACAACAAACTTATCCAAAAACTCCATGAACACCTTATTCATCATGCTCATAAAATAGGCAGGGGCGTTAGTCAATCCAAAAGACATGACCGTGTACTCATATAGCCCGTACCTTGTGGTAAAGGCTGTCTTAGGTATATCTTGTTCTCGGATCTTCAACTGGTGGTATCCTGATCGAAGATCGATCTTGGAGAATACTTTGGCTCCCTGTAGCTGGTCAAACAAATCGTTGATCATCGATAGTGGATACTTGTTCTTGATCGTCACTTCATTCAACGCACGATAATCAACAACCATTCTCAAAGATCCATCCTTCTTCTCGACTAAGAGCACTGGGGCTCCCCGCGGTGATGAACTTGGTCGAATGTACCCTTTCTCCAATAACTCCTTAATCTGCTTCTTAATTTCCCCCAGATCATTTGCGGGCATCCTATACGGCCTCTTTGATATTGGTCCGGTGCCTGGCAACAGCTCTATCAAAAATTCTATATCTCGATCTGGTGGCATGCCTGGTAATTCCTCTGGCAATACATCAGGGTAATCCTTCACAACTGGCACTTCCTCCTGAACAACTCCCGAGAGGGAATTTACTTGAGTCCTCCTTGGTGCATGCCTAGATACATACTTGATCCTCTTTCCCTCAGTGGTGGTGAGTAGTATCGACTTACTAGCACAGTCGATGTTTCCTCCATACTTCGATAGCCAATCCATGCCTAGTATTATATCCAATCCTTGTGACTCCAAAATTACTAGGTCTGAGGGGAAAACATGGCTACCAATGGTTAATGGTAACCGATCACACCATCGGCTGGCCATATACTCTGCTCCTGGCGAGCTTACTAACATGGGTGACCTAAGGGCTAAGGTTAGCAACTTAAACTTGTCCACAAATCCCCTTGATATGTATGAATGCGATGCACCAGTGTCAAAAAGAACGAGAGCGGTAAATGACATAATCAAAAACTTACCAATCACTACGCCAGGCTACTCTTCAACTTCCTCCACGTTGATGTGGTTCACCTGACCTCTGGTGAAAGGGTTTGGCTTCTTCCCTGAGCTTCCATTGCCATTTCCATTCTTTGCTTCAGGACACTCGGTGGCGTAGTGTCCAGTCTTCCCGCGCTTGAAACAAGTAATGTGACTTAGATCCTTCTTGGCGGGTGTAGTGGGGTTGAAACGGTTCTGACCGTTGTTTCCTCCATTCCCATTACCATTCTTGGGGCCACTGGGGTTATGTGAAATCCCTCCATTGTGAGTGTGGCCTCCATGGTTATGATGGGTATGTCCTCCCGAGTTTGGAGTAAAACGGGGCTTCTGCTGAGCTCCAGAGTTGTACTTCCCTGTCCATACTTCCTTTTGCGGCTCTCTATCTGCTGCTGCTTGCCTTCAATCATAAGAGCCCTGTCTACCAACTCCTGGTAGTTAGTGAATGTTGCCACCATCAACTGCATACTCAGCTCGTCATTCAGCCCTTCCATAAACTTCTCCTGCTTCGCGGCATCTGTGGCCACATCATCTGGGGCATAGCGAGCTAACTTGCTGAACTCATCCACGTACTGCCCCACGGTACGATTTCCCTGGCGTAAGTTGCGAAACTAACGCTTCTTTATGCTCATAGCTTCGGTTGAGACGTGTGCAGTGCGGAATGCTTGCTGGAACTGATCCCAAGTGACATTGGCTATGGGGAAAGTGGCTGTGTAATTCGCCCACCATGAGGCTGCGGGTCCATCCAGTTGATGTGCGGCAAAGCGCACCTTCTCAGCATCTGTGCAACTTGCGGTGGTCAGCTCCCTTCCAATCCTGTGGAGCCAATCATCAGCCACAATCGGTTTGGTGCTACTAGAGAACACCGGCGGATTCAACCTTAGGAAACGGGCTAAATTGTCAACTGGAGGTGGTGGCGGTGGGTTGTTGTTGTTGTTGCCTTGATTCTGATCTAGCAACTGCATCAAGGCATTCTGCTGTTGGATCAACTGAGTGAGCTCCGGTGGGAAGACAAATCCGGGGTCACGTCTCGGAGGCATCTGATAGGTTTAGAGGGGTGAGAATAGAATAGAGTGAGGTCTAGAGAGAAATCACTACCATATGCACATGAGACAAACACATTCATTTCACACCACTCAATTCAAACAAGATCATACAATCGATCTAAACTACCATTACAAAATGCTCGGACTATTACTATATACATGGGAGATTACTACTGATAATATGGTGGTCGACTAGAAATTTTGATCGGTTGATGACTCCATGATATCTGCTCCAGCTTCATCTTCATAATCATCATCACTATCGGGGTCGGAGTCGGTGTCATCGATTATGATATAGTCTTTAGGATGGTTGTCTTCCTAGGGTTCGGGATCTCCCATGAATATTCCTAGCTTCTTCTTCAGATCTTCATTCTTCTCCAGTAGTACTGCTATTTCCTCTTCATATCCATCGCGTGTAGACTTGAGTTCCTCTTCTAGCTCCATGTTCCTGGTCATCACTTTCTTCATGTCTATCGTGCTGGCGCACATCTCGTTCTCCTAACGACGAATGTGCTGATTTAGCTCCTGGATGTAGGCTGCAATGGATCTATCCTTCCTGGTGCAAATCATCTCCATTGCTCTTCTCAGCGTCCACATATTTGGTAGATGGTGTCCTTAAGATCCTTGTGGTATACCTCGCCTATGCGTCCAATGGCGATGTGAGCGGCCATGCTCTTTCCTAGACTCCAGGTTGGTGCATCAAAGGAAAACTCCATGGGCTCAGTAACTGGTATGAATGTCCTTCCTGGAACATGAACTCGAATCATCCAGCGCTCTTCCTCAGGTAAAGTGGCAGTGTAGGTCCCTGTGAAGCTTGGTATTCCGATGCTTAAGTACCTAGTGACTTCCTTCAAGTGTCGTCCAAAAGGGGTGTCTTCATCCGGTTGAGTGAACTTGTTCCTCGGGTCCGCCATCTATAGAGTAGAAAATGGAGAGGAGTCAGAAATGAGTAGAGAAGAGTGTCCTATGGCTTATCCTAGTGGTCGCGTCCTACAGTCAGCGTGTGCTCTGATACCATCTTGTAGCGACCCGACCTCAGACGGTCAAGTGTCTGTGCTTAAGTGTCATCCCTGGATCAGTATTGCTGACACACACAGTACTCGAGGATCTATAACAGAGTTCAATCACACACTTATTACATCGAATGTCTCAAAAGAGAACTTATTACAATAATAGGGCTGAAGGCCATCTAAATAAGATAACAGCGGAAGCTTCGAAGGTAGAAGAGTCCATCCAACTCCACGGCAAAACTGAGTGCATGACAACGACCTAGCGCACCTTACTCTTCGTCTGAAAACTCTACAACATAATACGTTGCAGCCTGTGTAGGTCAGCACATGGAATATGCTGGCAAGATAACACTATAGAGCAATGAACAGATAACAGCTATCACTACATGCATATATGGCTGGTGGAGGCTCTACGATTATCATTTGCATAAAGCTAATTTTTTCCTACAACAAAGGAATATATTTTATTTAACTACAAAGTTTGTTGAAATTATTGAGAAGGTTCCTCCAACTCAATCGCAAAATAATAATTATAACCCAAAAAATTAATTATGTAAAGTGATGAGATCAAATCAATAATTCAAGTACCAGATACTCAAGATGTCCATAACCGGGGACACGGCTAACCATGATTAGTTTGTACACTCTGCAGAGGTTTGCACACTTTTCCCCACAAGACTCGATCTCCTCCGTTGGATTTCTCGCACTACATGGTGTTTGAGAAATGGATGACCGAGACACAGTCTTTCAGAAGCATTAACTCTTTACTCTGGGTAGACAGTACCACCTACATCCCCTACATCTGCTAGCCTACCACTGAAAGAGGTCACACAACTTACTCAACTATGCCAGAGCCCATAATGGCTTGTGACTGCACACGGAAGTTTCTAGCATGAATAATCTTATGACCCCTTTGAGCCTGGGTGGCAAACCATAGGATGATCACACGGGTACTCCGAGATATCCTAGGACAACACTGGATTGCTCCAGGTGCCCGGACAACCACTGGGTGCTCCAGGGTGCCCCAACCAATCCACCCAGATGTGTATTAAAGTAGCCACCTTAAGTTTAACCATTAATTAATAATAACTCTCACATCTATCATGGATCACTCAAAACCAAACCACGTCTACGAGCATAGCATAGCAGTATAAGCATAACGTAGAACTCCCAGGGTTTGATATAAAAGGCAATAGGTTCCTACCTCATCAACTACTTCCCAATACCCACATGTTAATCAAACCTACTCATGCAATGTTTGAGGGTTGAAAACTAATGCATAAAAACTGGGTAATAAAGGGATATGATCAAAGTGTTACTTGCCTTGCTGACGATCTGAAAACCCTAGTGACTCGTAGTAGCACGCTTCGCACTCCGAAAACTCTATCGTGAGCAAACAATAGTATACATAAGCACTCAAGCATAAGATGCAAAGGTAAAACCCAAAAGAAAAGATCCAAACTAAAAGTTCAAGTGAAGAGCTTCGATTTGCAAAAAGAATCAATTAAATCGGAGCTACGAAACTCAAACTACGATCAAAAGAAATTCAAAAACAAATCTGCTTGAAATCAAATTTTAAGTTGTCAAAACCATGTTCAAGTTGATTATTTGGAAAGAGGGGAACAAGATGAAGATTTTGGCGTTAGTTTCACTGGATTTGGATAAACGAGTAAAAAGTAACGAGGGTTTGAAGATCAGGGACTAACCTGTGATAAAAGAATTCGCGGATAGGTCCCTGGCCGAAAATTAAAATAAAAGAAAAATCTATCAGACGAACGTCCGCTAACAAAGGCTAACGAACGAATTCATTCGTTAACAGAGAAGATTGGGTGAACGTTCGCTGATTTGCGAACCCTAAAAAAATAAACCGAGATTAGAGAAAAAAACCGGGCGGGGTTTTCTCGGTTTTTACCGGTTCGACGGTTTTCGTCGGAAAACCGGCGGATAAAGGTGGCGGCGGGCTGCCCCCCCCCCCCCCCCCCCCCCCCCCCCCCCCCCCCCCCCCCCCCCCCCCCCCCCCCCCCCCCCCCCCCCCCCCCCCCCCCCCCCCCCCCCCCCCCCCCCCCCCCCCCCCCCCCCCCCCCCCCCCCCCCCCCCCCCCCCCCCCCCCCCCCCCCCCCCCCCCCCCCCCCCCCCCCCCCCCCCCCCCCCCCCCCCCCCCCCCCCCCCCCCCCCCCCCCCCCCCCCCCCCCCCCCCCCCCCCCCCCCCCCCCCCCCCCCCCCCCCCCCCCCCCCCCCCCCCCCCCCCCCCCCCCCCCCCCCCCCCCCCCCCCCCCCCCCCCCCCCCCCCCCCCCCCCCCCCCCCCCCCCCCCCCCCCCCCCCCCCCCCCCCCCCCCCCCCCCCCCCCCCCCCCCCCCCCCCCCCCCCCCCCCCCCCCCCCCCCCCCCCCCCCCCCCCCCCCCCCCCCCCCCCCCCCCCCCCCCCCCCCCCCCCCCCCCCCCCCCCCCCCCCCCCCCCCCCCCCCCCCCCCCCCCCCCCCCCCCCCCCCCCCCCCCCCCCCCCCCCCCCCCCCCCCCCCCCCCCCCCCCCCCCCCCCCCCCCCCCCCCCCCCCCCCCCCCCCCCCCCCCCCCCCCCCCCCCCCCCCCCCCCCCCCCCCCCCCCCCCCCCCCCCCCCCCCCCCCCCCCCCCCCCCCCCCCCCCCCCCCCCCCCCCCCCCCCCCCCCCCCCCCCCCCCCCCCCCCCCCGAGTTGCTTAAGATTTCTAGGATCACAACCAAATGCAAATAAAAATATGATATGCATATAATGACCTATGTATAACATCCAAATTGAAAATTGGGATGTTACAACGGGGTGGCTTCCTCCAACCTGTTTTTCTGCTTGACAAGCACTGCACAATCTATCCTTGTCAAATATAACGTCTTTCACTCCAAGGTTATGATCACCTTTAATAAGCTTATCAAGATTTCGCATGCCCAAATGACCTAACCTTCTATGCCATAACCAACCTTTAGAAGATTTAGCAATTAAGCAAGTTCTAGGTTGAGCCTTTTTAGTGAAATCAACAATGTATAGATCACATTTACGTATACAAGTAAAGACCATATTATGATTATCTCTTTGAAACACTTGGCATTCTACTTCAGTAAATAGACATTGAAACCGAAGTCAGCTAGTCTAGATAGAAGTAAATTATAGCCAAGAGATTCAACGAGCATAACATTTTGGATGGATCTGTCATGTGAGATGGCCACCTTACCAAGGCCAACCACCTTACCCTTTGAGTTATCACCAAAGGTGACATATTTTCGAGGGCCGTCATTTTCAGCAAGCTCACGAAACATATCCTTGTCTCCGATCATGTGATCGGTACATCCACTATCAAGAACCCATTCTTTTCCTCCAGCCATGTAGCCGCGAAGGTTAGCCATAAGACCAAAGTGTCTCATAGACTCATCGAGATCGAAGTCACTATCATCATCCTCATCATAGTATCCATGTTCAACATCGTCTTGTGATTGATCATCACCTAGAGAGAGTGATTCATTAGTTTCATGATCATGACAATGTTCATCCTTATGAATTCTAATGCCTTCCGAGATGATGTTACTAATGATTCCAACATCTCCTTTGGCACGCATAAGGTCACGAAGCTCAAATAAACAATCACCAAACTTAGGATCTTTAGGATTCATCTTATTTAAAGCAATGGACTTATGAGGAATCACATCTAGATTTTGCAAGGAATAGTTCGGAAATCATTCCTCAAGAAATCTCCATATGGTGTAAGCACATTCAAGAGTAGGCAAGCAAACAACCAAATTTCTAGGCAATCCTCTAATGATAAGTGATACATCTCCAACGTATCTATATTTTTTGCTTGCTCCATGCCATTATATTATCAGTCTTGGATGTTTTATAATCATTTTATATCATTTTTTGGTACTAACCTATTGACATAGTGCCAAGTGCCAGTTATTGTTTTCTGCATGTTTTTTACATCACGGGAAATCAATATCAGACGGAGTCCAAACACAACGAAACTTTACGGAGATTTTTTTGGACCAGAAGGAACGTAATGGATCCTAGCTGCGCCTGGGGGGTGCCTCGAGGAGGGCACAATACACCAGGGTGCGCCAGGAGGCCCAGGCGCGCCCTGGTGGGTTGTGCCCACCTCGGGTGCCCCCCGGACCGCCTCTTTGCTCTATAAATACCCCAATATTCCAGAAACCCTAAAGGCATCGACAAAATATTCATCCAGCCGCCGCAGAGTCCAGAACCACCAGATCCAATCTAGACACCATCTCGGATGGGGTTCATGATACGTCTCCAACGTATCTATAATTTTTGATTGTTCCATGCTATTATATTATCCATCTAGGATGTTTTATATGCATTTATATGCTATTTTATATGATTTTTGGGACTAACCTATTAACCTAGAGCCCAGTGCCAGTTTCTGTTTTTTCCTTGTTTTTGAGTTTTACAGAAAAGGAATACCAAACGGAGTCCAATTGACCTGCCAATTTTTGTGGATTTTTTATGGGCCAAAAGAAGCCCCCGAAGTAAAAGAGTTGGGCCAGAAGAGTCCCGAGCCATCCACCAGGGTGGAGGGCGCGCCCTACCCCCTGGGTGCGCCCCCCTACCTCATGGATGACTCGGAGACCCCCCTGACGTGAGACCGACGCCAAAAATTCCTATAAATACATAAACCCCCGAAAAGAAACCTAGATCGGGAGTTCCGCCGCCGCAAGCCTCTGTAGCCACCAAAAACCAATCGGGACCCTGTTCCGGCACCCTGCTGGAGGGGGGATCCATCACCGGTGGCCATCTTCATCATCCCGGCGCTCTCCATGACGAGGAGGGAGTAGTTCAACCTCGGGGCTGAGGGTATGTACCAGTAGCTATGTGTTTGATATCTCTCTCTCTCTCTCTCTCTCTCTCTCTCTCTCTCTCGTGTTCTTGATATGGCACGATCTTGATGTATAGAGAGCTTTGCTATTATAGTTGGATCTTATGATGTTTCTCCCCCTCTATCTTCTTGTAATGGATTGATTTTTCCCTTTGAAGTTATCTTATCGGATTGAGTCTTTAAGGATTTGAGAACACTTGATGTATGTCTTGTGTGGGATACCCATGGTGACAATGGGGTATTCTATTGATTCACTTGATGTATGTTTTGGTGATCAACTTGCGGGTTCCGTGACCTTGGGAATCTATGCATAGGGGTTGGCACACGTTTTCGTCTTGAATCTTCGGTAGAAACTTTGGGGCACTCTTTGAAGTTCTTTGTGTTGGTTTGAGTAGATGAATCTGAGATTGTGTGATGCATATCGTATAATCATACCCGTGGATACTTGTGGTGACATTGGAGTATCTAGGTGACATTAGGGTTTTGGTTGATTTGTATATTAAGGTGTTATTTTACTACGAACTCTAGGGTTGTTTGTGACACTTATAGGAAGGGGGGGGGGGGGGGGGGGGGGGGGGGGGGGGGGGGGGGGGGGGGGGGGGGGGGGGGGGGGGGGGGGGGGGGGGGGGGGGGGGGGGGGGGGGGGGGGGGGGGGGGGGGGGGGGGGGGGGGGGGGGGGGGGGGGGGGGGGGGGGGGGGGGGGGGGGGGGGGGGGGGGGGGGGGGGGGGGGGGGGGGGGGGGGGGGGGGGGGGGGGGGGGGGGGGGGGGGGGGGGGGGGGGGGGGGGGGGGGGGGGGGGGGGGGGGGGGGGGGGGGGGGGGGGGGGGGGGGGGGGGGGGGGGGGGGGGGGGGGGGGGGGGGGGGGGGGGGGGGGGGGGGGGGGGGGGGGGGGGGGGGGGGGGGGGGGGGGGGGGGGGGGGGGGGGGGGGGGGGGGGGGGGGGGGGGGGGGGGGGGGGGGGGGGGGGGGGGGGGGGGGGGGGGGGGGGGGGGGGGGGGGGGGGGGGGGGGGGGGGGGGGGGGGGGGGGGGGGGGGGGGGGGGGGGGGGGGGGGGGGGGGGGGGGGGGGGGGGGGGGGGGGGGGGGGGGGGGGGGGGGGGGGGGGGGGGGGGGGGGGGGGGGGGGGGGGGGGGGGGGGGGGGGGGGGGGGGGGGGGGGGGGGGGGGGGGGGGGGGGGGGGGGGGGGGGGGGGGGGGGGGGGGGGGGGGGGGGGGGGGGGGGGGGGGGGGGGGGGGGGGGGGGGGGGGGGGGGGGGGGGGGGGGGGGGGGGGGGGGGGGGGGGGGGGGGGGGGGGGGGGGGGGGGGGGGGGGGGGGGGGGGGGGGGGGGGGGGGGGGGGGGGGGGGGGGGGGGGGGGGGGGGGGGGGGGGGGGGGGGGGGGGGGGGGGGGACAAACCTCTGCACCTAGAGGCCCAACAACGTCTACAAGAAGAAGGTTGTGTAGTAGACATCACGCTCTTTTCTGGCGCCGTTGCCGGGGAGGTTAGTGCTTGAAGGTATATCTTTAGATCTTGCAATCGAATCTTTTTGTTTCTTGTTTTATCACTAGTTTAGTCTATAAATGAAAACTAAAAAAATGGAATTGAGGTTGCCTCATATGCTTCATCTTTTTAATATCTTTTTTGAAAATGATGGAAAGAAAAATTCTGCTCAAGTGTTAGAAGAAGAATGCATTAAAATGTTTGGCACTAAATATTTGAATGATGAGCATGATTGCAGTGTTGTTAGTATGAATTCTTTGAATATCCATGATGCTAATGATATGCAAAGCCACAAGCTTGGGGATGCTATGTTTGATGAAGATGATATTTTTAGTCCCCCAAGTTTTTATGAGCAAATTTATTATGATGATAGCATGCCTCCTTTTTATGATGATTATGTTGATGAAAGTGGTTTCGGAGAGGTCATGACTTTATTTAGTGATGAATCCACTATTTCGCAAGAGGTTCCAATTGATTATGAGAACAAAGTTGCTATCTATGATGATTATTGTGATGACACGTATGCTATAAAGAATAGTGATAACCATGAAACTTGTCATCTTGATTTTATTTTTCAATTGGATTATGCCTCACATGATAGTTATTTTGTTGAGTTTGCTCCCACTACTATTCATGAGAAGAAATTTGTGGAGAGTAATAAAAATTCTATGCTTGTAGATCATGAAAAGAATGCTTTATGTGATGGTTATATTGTTGAATTCATTCATGATGCTACTGAAAATTATTATGAGGGAGGAATATATGCTTGTAGGAATTGCAATAATATCAAGTTTCCTCTCTATGTGCTTAAAATCTTGAAGTTATGCTTGTTTTGCTTTCCTATGCTAGTTGATTCTTGTTCCCATAAGTTGTTTGCTCACAAAATCCCTATGCATAGGAAGTGGGTTAGGTTTAAATGTGCTAGTTATATTCTTCATGATGCTCTCTTTATATTTCAAATCTTATCTTTTATGTGAGCATCATTGAAATCATCATGCCTAGCTAGAAAGGCATTAAAGAAAAGCGCTTGTTGGGAGACAACCCAATATTTACCCCTACTGTTTTTGTGTGTCTACATAATTAAGCTACTGTAGTAATCATGTTTTATAGCTTTTGTTTCAATAAAGTGCCACCCCCCCCCCCCCCCCCCCCCCCCCCCCCCCCCCCCCCCCCCCCCCCCCCCCCCCCCCCCCCCCCCCCCCCCCCCCCCCCCCCCCCCCCCCCCCCCCCCCCCCCCCCCCCCCCCCCCCCCCCCCCCCCCCCCCCCCCCCCCCCCCCCCCCCCCCCCCCCCCCCCCCCCCCCCCCCCCCCCCCCCCCCCCCCCCCCCCCCCCCCCCCCCCCCCCCCCCCCCCCCCCCCCCCCCCCCCCCCCCCCCCCCCCCCCCCCCCCCCCCCCCCCCCCCCCCCCCCCCCCCCCCCCCCCCCCCCCCCCCCCCCCCCCCCCCCCCCCCCCCCCCCCCCCCCCCCCCCCCCCCCCCCCCCCCCCCCCCCCCCCCCCCCCCCCCCCCCCCCCCCCCCCCCCCCCCCCCCCCCCCCCCCCCCCCCCCCCCCCCCCCCCCCCCCCCCCCCCCCCCCCCCCCCCCCCCCCCCCCCCCCCCCCCCCCCCCCCCCCCCCCCCCCCCCCCCCCCCCCCCCCCCCCCCCCCCCCCCCCCCCCCCCCCCCCCCCCCCCCCCCCCCCCCCCCCCCCCCCCCCCCCCCCCCCCCCCCCCCCCCCCCCCCCCCCCCCCCCCCCCCCCCCCCCCCCCCCCCCCCCCCCCCCCCCCCCCCCCCCCCCCCCCCCCCCCCCCCCCCCCCCCCTGATATGTGTTTTGCTTGGAGCGTCATTTTATTTTCTTTTGTTTTGCTTGCTGCTTGAATAAAATACCAAGATCTGAAATTCTTAAATGTTAGAGAGTCTTCACATAGTTGCATAATTATTCGACTACTCATTGATCTTCACTTATATCTTTCGGAATAGTTTGTCATTTGCTCTAGTGCTTCACTTATATCTTTTAGAGCATGACGGTAGTTTTATTTTGAAGAAATAGATGAACTCTCATGCTTCACTTATATTATTTTGAGAGTCTTTAGAACAGCATGGTAATTTGCTTTGGTTTTGAATTTAGTCCTAATATGATGGGCATCCAAGAGGGGTATAATAAAAACTTTCATATAAAGTGCGTTGAATACTATGAGAAGTTTGATTCTTTATGATTGTTTGGAGATATGAAGATGGTGATATTAGAGTCATGCTAGTAGATTAGTTGTGAATTTGAGAGATACTTGTGTTAAAGTTTGTGATTCCCGTGGCATGCACGTATGGTGAACCGTTATGTGATGAAGTTGGAGCATGATCTATTTCTTGATTGTCTTCCTTATGAGTGGCGGTCGGGACGAGCGATGGTCTTTTCCTACCAATCTATCCCCCTAGGAGCATGCGCATCCCCCCCCCCCCCCCCCCCCCCCCCCCCCCCCCCCCCCCCCCCCCCCCCCCCCCCCCCCCCCCCCCCCCCCCCCCCCCCCCCCCCCCCCCCCCCCCCTTCCGCCATTGCTAGCCTCTCTAGTACCGCGCAACTTTCGCCGGTACCATAAAACCACCACATATCCTTCCTCAAAACAGCCACCATACCTACCTATCATGGCATTTCCATAGCCATTCTGAGATATATTGCCATGCAACTTTCCACCGTTCTGTTTATTATGACACGCATCATCATTGTCGTATTGCTTTTGCATGATCATGTAGTTGACATCGTATTTGTGGCAAAGCCACCGTTCATAATTTTTTCATACATGTCACTCTTGATTCATTGCACATCCCGGTACACCGCCGGAGGCACACATATAGAGTCATATTTTGCTCTAAGTATCGAGTTGTAATTCTTGAGTTGTAAGTAAATAAAAGTGTGATGATCATCATTATTAGAGCATTGTCCCAATGAGGAAAGGATGATGGAGACTATGATTCCCCACAAGTCGGGATGAGACTCCGGACAAAAAAAAAAAGAGGCCAAAGAAGCCCAAATAACAAAAGAGGCCAAAGAAGCCCCCCCCCCCCCCCCCCCCCCCCCCCCCCCCCCCCCCCCCCCCCCCCCCCCCCCCCCCCCCCCCCCCCCCCCCCCCCCCCCCCCCCCCCCCCCCCCCCCCCCCCCCCCCCCCCCCCCCCCCCCCCCCCCCCCCCCCCCCCCCCCCCCCCCCCCCCCCCCCCCCCCCCCCCCCCCCCCCCCCCCCCCCCCCCCCCCCCCCCCCCCCCCCCCCCCCCCCCCCCCCCCCCCCCCCCCCCCCCCCCCCCCCCCCCCCCCCCCCCCCCCCCCCCCCCCCCCCCCCCCCCCCCCCCCCCCCCCCCCCCCCCCCCCCCCCCCCCCCCCCCCCCCCCCCCCCCCCCCCCCCCCCCCCCCCCCCCCCCCCCCCCCCCCCCCCCCCCCCCCCCCCCCCCCCCCCCCCCCCCCCCCCCCCCCCCCCCCCCCCCCCCCCCCCCCCCCCCCCCCCCCCCCCCCCCCCCCCCCCCCCCCCCCCCCCCCCCCCCCCCCCCCCCCCCCCCCCCCCCCCCCCCCCCCCCCCCCCCCCCCCCCCCCCCCCCCCCCCCCCCCCCCCCCCCCCCCCCCCCCCCCCCCCCCCCCCCCCCCCCCCCCCCCCCCCCCCCCCCCCCCCCCCCCCCCCCCCCCCCCCCCCCCCCCCCCCCCCCCCCCCCCCCCCCCCCCCCCCCCCCCCCCCCCCCCCCCCCCCCCCCCCCCCCCCCCCCCCCCCCCCCCCCCCCCCCCCCCCCCCCCCCCCCCCCCCCCCCCCCCCCCCCCCCCCCCCCCCCCCCCCCCCCCCCCCCCCCCCCCCCCCCCCCCCCCCCCCCCCCCCCCCCCCCCCCCCCCCCCCCCCCCCCCCCCCCCCCCCCCCCCCCCCCCCCCCCCCCCCCCCCCCCCCCCCCCCCCCCCCCCCCCCCCCCCCCCCCCCCCCCCCCCCCCCCCCCCCCCCCCCCCCCCCCCCCCCCCCCCCCCCCCCCCCCCCCCCCCCCCCCCCCCCCCCCCCCCCCCCCCCCCCCCCCCCCCCCCCCCCCCCCCCCCCCCCCCCCCCCCCCCCCCCCCCCCCCCCCCCCCCCCCCCCCCCCCCCCCCCCCCCCCCCCCCCCCCCCCCCCCCCCCCCCCCCCCCCCCCCCCCCCCCCCCCCCCCCCCCCCCCCCCCCCCCCCCCCCCCCCCCCCCCCCCCCCCCCCCCCCCCCCCCCCCCCCCCCCCCCCCCCCCCCCCCCCCCCCCCCCCCCCCCCCCCCCCCCCCCCCCCCCCCCCCCCCCCCCCCCCCCCCCCCCCCCCCCCCCCCCCCCCCCCCCCCCCCCCCCCCCCCCCCCCCCCCCCCCCCCCCCCCCCCCCCCCCCCCCCCCCCCCCCCCCCCCCCCCCCCCCCCCCCCCCCCCCCCCCCCCCCCCCCCCCCCCCCCCCCCCCCCCCCCCCCCCCCCCCCCCCCCCCCCCCCCCCCCCCCCCCCCCCCCCCCCCCCCCCCCCCCCCCCCCCCCCCCCCCCCCCCCCCCCCCCCCCCCCCCCCCCCCCCCCCCCCCCCCCCCCCCCCCCCCCCCCCCCCCCCCCCCCCCCCCCCCCCCCCCCCCCCCCCCCCCCCCCCCCCCCCCCCCCCCCCCCCCCCCCCCCCCCCCCCCCCCCCCCCCCCCCCCCCCCCCCCCCCCCCCCCCCCCCCCCCCCCCCCCCCCCCCCCCCCCCCCCCCCCCCCCCCCCCCCCCCCCCCCCCCCCCCCCCCCCCCCCCCCCCCCCCCCCCCCCCCCCCCCCCCCCCCCCCCCCCCCCCCCCCCCCCCCCCCCCCCCCCCCCCCCCCCCCCCCCCCCCCCCCCCCCCCCCCCCCCCCCCCCCCCCCCCCCCCCCCCCCCCCCCCCCCCCCCCCCCCCCCCCCCCCCCCCCCCCCCCCCCCCCCCCCCCCCCCCCCCCCCCCCCCCCCCCCCCCCCCCCCCCCCCCCCCCCCCCCCCCCCCCCCCCCCCCCCCCCCCCCCCCCCCCCCCCCCCCCCCCCCCCCCCCCCCCCCCCCCCCCCCCCCCCCCCCCCCCCCCCCCCCCCCCCCCCCCCCCCCCCCCCCCCCCCCCCCCCCCCCCCCCCCCCCCCCCCCCCCCCCCCCCCCCCCCCCCCCCCCCCCCCCCCCCCCCCCCCCCCCCCCCCCCCCCCCCCCCCCCCCCCCCCCCCCCCCCCCCCCCCCCCCCCCCCCCCCCCCCCCCCCCCCCCCCCCCCCCCCCCCCCCCCCCCCCCCCCCCCCCCCCCCCCCCCCCCCCCCCCCCCCCCCCCCCCCCCCCCCCCCCCCCCCCCCCCCCCCCCCCCCCCCCCCCCCCCCCCCCCCCCCCCCCCCCCCCCCCCCCCCCCCCCCCCCCCCCCCCCCCCCCCCCCCCCCCCCCCCCCCCCCCCCCCCCCCCCCCCCCCCCCCCCCCCCCCCCCCCCCCCCCCCCCCCCCCCCCCCCCCCCCCCCCCCCCCCCCCCCCCCCCCCCCCCCCCCCCCCCCCCCCCCCCCCCCCCCCCCCCCCCCCCCCCCCCCCCCCCCCCCCCCCCCCCCCCCCCCCCCCCCCCCCCCCCCCCCCCCCCCCCCCCCCCCCCCCCCCCCCCCCCCCCCCCCCCCCCCCCCCCCCCCCCCCCCCCCCCCCCCCCCCCCCCCCCCCCCCCCCCCCCCCCCCCCCCCCCCCCCCCCCCCCCCCCCCCCCCCCCCCCCCCCCCCCCCCCCCCCCCCCCCCCCCCCCCCCCCCCCCCCCCCCCCCCCCCCCCCCCCCCCCCCCCCCCCCCCCCCCCCCCCCCCCCCCCCCCCCCCCCCCCCCCCCCCCCCCCCCCCCCCCCCCCCCCCCCCCCCCCCCCCCCCCCCCCCCCCCCCCCCCCCCCCCCCCCCCCCCCCCCCCCCCCCCCCCCCCCCCCCCCCCCCCCCCCCCCCCCCCCCCCCCCCCCCCCCCCCCCCCCCCCCCCCCCCCCCCCCCCCCCCCCCCCCCCCCCCCCCCCCCCCCCCCCCCCCCCCCCCCCCCCCCCCCCCCCCCCCCCCCCCCCCCCCCCCCCCCCCCCCCCCCCCCCCCCCCCCCCCCCCCCCCCCCCCCCCCCCCCCCCCCCCCCCCCCCCCCCCCCCCCCCCCCCCCCCCCCCCCCCCCCCCCCCCCCCCCCCCCCCCCCCCCCCCCCCCCCCCCCCCCCCCCCCCCCCCCCCCCCCCCCCCCCCCCCCCCCCCCCCCCCCCCCCCCCCCCCCCCCCCCCCCCCCCCCCCCCCCCCCCCCCCCCCCCCCCCCCCCCCCCCCCCCCCCCCCCCCCCCCCCCCCCCCCCCCCCCCCCCCCCCCCCCCCCCCCCCCCCCCCCCCCCCCCCCCCCCCCCCCCCCCCCCCCCCCCCCCCCCCCCCCCCCCCCCCCCCCCCCCCCCCCCCCCCCCCCCCCCCCCCCCCCCCCCCCCCCCCCCCCCCCCCCCCCCCCCCCCCCCCCCCCCCCCCCCCCCCCCCCCCCCCCCCCCCCCCCCCCCCCCCCCCCCCCCCCCCCCCCCCCCCCCCCCCCCCCCCCCCCCCCCCCCCCCCCCCCCCCCCCCCCCCCCCCCCCCCCCCCCCCCCCCCCCCCCCCCCCCCCCCCCCCCCCCCCCCCCCCCCCCCCCCCCCCCCCCCCCCCCCCCCCCCCCCCCCCCCCCCCCCCCCCCCCCCCCCCCCCCCCCCCCCCCCCCCCCCCCCCCCCCCCCCCCCCCCCCCCCCCCCCCCCCCCCCCCCCCCCCCCCCCCCCCCCCCCCCCCCCCCCCCCCCCCCCCCCCCCCCCCCCCCCCCCCCCCCCCCCCCCCCCCCCCCCCCCCCCCCCCCCCCCCCCCCCCCCCCCCCCCCCCCCCCCCCCCCCCCCCCCCCCCCCCCCCCCCCCCCCCCCCCCCCCCCCCCCCCCCCCCCCCCCCCCCCCCCCCCCCCCCCCCCCCCCCCCCCCCCCCCCCCCCCCCCCCCCCCCCCCCCCCCCCCCCCCCCCCCCCCCCCCCCCCCCCCCCCCCCCCCCCCCCCCCCCCCCCCCCCCCCCCCCCCCCCCCCCCCCCCCCCCCCCCCCCCCCCCCCCCCCCCCCCCCCCCCCCCCCCCCCCCCCCCCCCCCCCCCCCCCCCCCCCCCCCCCCCCCCCCCCCCCCCCCCCCCCCCCCCCCCCCCCCCCCCCCCCCCCCCCCCCCCCCCCCCCCCCCCCCCCCCCCCCCCCCCCCCCCCCCCCCCCCCCCCCCCCCCCCCCCCCCCCCCCCCCCCCCCCCCCCCCCCCCCCCCCCCCCCCCCCCCCCCCCCCCCCCCCCCCCCCCCCCCCCCCCCCCCCCCCCCCCCCCCCCCCCCCCCCCCCCCCCCCCCCCCCCCCCCCCCCCCCCCCCCCCCCCCCCCCCCCCCCCCCCCCCCCCCCCCCCCCCCCCCCCCCCCCCCCCCCCCCCCCCCCCCCCCCCCCCCCCCCCCCCCCCCCCCCCCCCCCCCCCCCCCCCCCCCCCCCCCCCCCCCCCCCCCCCCCCCCCCCCCCCCCCCCCCCCCCCCCCCCCCCCCCCCCCCCCCCCCCCCCCCCCCCCCCCCCCCCCCCCCCCCCCCCCCCCCCCCCCCCCCCCCCCCCCCCCCCCCCCCCCCCCCCCCCCCCCCCCCCCCCCCCCCCCCCCCCCCCCCCCCCCCCCCCCCCCCCCCCCCCCCCCCCCCCCCCCCCCCCCCCCCCCCCCCCCCCCCCCCCCCCCCCCCCCCCCCCCCCCCCCCCCCCCCCCCCCCCCCCCCCCCCCCCCCCCCCCCCCCCCCCCCCCCCCCCCCCCCCCCCCCCCCCCCCCCCCCCCCCCCCCCCCCCCCCCCCCCCCCCCCCCCCCCCCCCCCCCCCCCCCCCCCCCCCCCCCCCCCCCCCCCCCCCCCCCCCCCCCCCCCCCCCCCCCCCCCCCCCCCCCCCCCCCCCCCCCCCCCCCCCCCCCCCCCCCCCCCCCCCCCCCCCCCCCCCCCCCCCCCCCCCCCCCCCCCCCCCCCCCCCCCCCCCCCCCCCCCCCCCCCCCCCCCCCCCCCCCCCCCCCCCCCCCCCCCCCCCCCCCCCCCCCCCCCCCCCCCCCCCCCCCCCCCCCCCCCCCCCCCCCCCCCCCCCCCCCCCCCCCCCCCCCCCCCCCCCCCCCCCCCCCCCCCCCCCCCCCCCCCCCCCCCCCCCCCCCCCCCCCCCCCCCCCCCCCCCCCCCCCCCCCCCCCCCCCCCCCCCCCCCCCCCCCCCCCCCCCCCCCCCCCCCCCCCCCCCCCCCCCCCCCCCCCCCCCCCCCCCCCCCCCCCCCCCCCCCCCCCCCCCCCCCCCCCCCCCCCCCCCCCCCCCCCCCCCCCCCCCCCCCCCCCCCCCCCCCCCCCCCCCCCCCCCCCCCCCCCCCCCCCCCCCCCCCCCCCCCCCCCCCCCCCCCCCCCCCCCCCCCCCCCCCCCCCCCCCCCCCCCCCCCCCCCCCCCCCCCCCCCCCCCCCCCCCCCCCCCCCCCCCCCCCCCCCCCCCCCCCCCCCCCCCCCCCCCCCCCCCCCCCCCCCCCCCCCCCCCCCCCCCCCCCCCCCCCCCCCCCCCCCCCCCCCCCCCCCCCCCCCCCCCCCCCCCCCCCCCCCCCCCCCCCCCCCCCCCCCCCCCCCCCCCCCCCCCCCCCCCCCCCCCCCCCCCCCCCCCCCCCCCCCCCCCCCCCCCCCCCCCCCCCCCCCCCCCCCCCCCCCCCCCCCCCCCCCCCCCCCCCCCCCCCCCCCCCCCCCCCCCCCCCCCCCCCCCCCCCCCCCCCCCCCCCCCCCCCCCCCCCCCCCCCCCCCCCCCCCCCCCCCCCCCCCCCCCCCCCCCCCCCCCCCCCCCCCCCCCCCCCCCCCCCCCCCCCCCCCCCCCCCCCCCCCCCCCCCCCCCCCCCCCCCCCCCCCCCCCCCCCCCCCCCCCCCCCCCCCCCCCCCCCCCCCCCCCCCCCCCCCCCCCCCCCCCCCCCCCCCCCCCCCCCCCCCCCCCCCCCCCCCCCCCCCCCCCCCCCCCCCCCCCCCCCCCCCCCCCCCCCCCCCCCCCCCCCCCCCCCCCCCCCCCCCCCCCCCCCCCCCCCCCCCCCCCCCCCCCCCCCCCCCCCCCCCCCCCCCCCCCCCCCCCCCCCCCCCCCCCCCCCCCCCCCCCCCCCCCCCCCCCCCCCCCCCCCCCCCCCCCCCCCCCCCCCCCCCCCCCCCCCCCCCCCCCCCCCCCCCCCCCCCCCCCCCCCCCCCCCCCCCCCCCCCCCCCCCCCCCCCCCCCCCCCCCCCCCCCCCCCCCCCCCCCCCCCCCCCCCCCCCCCCCCCCCCCCCCCCCCCCCCCCCCCCCCCCCCCCCCCCCCCCCCCCCCCCCCCCCCCCCCCCCCCCCCCCCCCCCCCCCCCCCCCCCCCCCCCCCCCCCCCCCCCCCCCCCCCCCCCCCCCCCCCCCCCCCCCCCCCCCCCCCCCCCCCCCCCCCCCCCCCCCCCCCCCCCCCCCCCCCCCCCCCCCCCCCCCCCCCCCCCCCCCCCCCCCCCCCCCCCCCCCCCCCCCCCCCCCCCCCCCCCCCCCCCCCCCCCCCCCCCCCCCCCCCCCCCCCCCCCCCCCCCCCCCCCCCCCCCCCCCCCCCCCCCCCCCCCCCCCCCCCCCCCCCCCCCCCCCCCCCCCCCCCCCCCCCCCCCCCCCCCCCCCCCCCCCCCCCCCCCCCCCCCCCCCCCCCCCCCCCCCCCCCCCCCCCCCCCCCCCCCCCCCCCCCCCCCCCCCCCCCCCCCCCCCCCCCCCCCCCCCCCCCCCCCCCCCCCCCCCCCCCCCCCCCCCCCCCCCCCCCCCCCCCCCCCCCCCCCCCCCCCCCCCCCCCCCCCCCCCCCCCCCCCCCCCCCCCCCCCCCCCCCCCCCCCCCCCCCCCCCCCCCCCCCCCCCCCCCCCCCCCCCCCCCCCCCCCCCCCCCCCCCCCCCCCCCCCCCCCCCCCCCCCCCCCCCTGGCACAAAACGGTTGTGACCCAACCTGAGGTAAGTCGATGTCAGGCACAATGGCACAGGAGGAGAGCACCAGACGCAATGCAAAGATGGTTGCCGAGGGATTTGTGGCAGGGAAGAGTACGCAGCTACATCACACCACACTCATGCATATGCTAGAAATTCTCCACGTCCTAGTAAAGATCTAGAAAATCACAATTTATTAATATGTCGGTGTCATCAAGATTCATCGTATTAGCTAACATGAATCGTTGACCTTAAGATTGCTCCTAAAGAACTGAAAATACATGCACATGACAAAGAAAATGAAAACTGCATCAACTGGGGATTTAGGGATGAGATAACATAGCCTGGTCTTCCTGGTCGGTCTCGTCGGCGAGCTCCTTATTGCCGAGCTTGGCAGCGACGGGTCATGGCCAGAGCTTCTTCCGCTGAATTGCCGTCGCTCTGCTTATTAAGACCTCCAATCCTCGTTTCTTAGATCTGGAGGGGAATTCCATCTGGAGTTTGCTTTGTTCATGCTTGCAGTGGAAGCTGAGCGCACATGAGGCGATGGTATATCATTGCAGGGGACGCATAAGGGGATGGAGAGGGTCAGAGGAGAAGCCATGAAGATTTATGGAGGAGAGGAAAAGGAGACGCACTGGTGCCATCAGTGGGGAGAGGATGGGACATGGCCGTTCAATTAAATCTAACAGTTTCTTGCACATTTGCTGGAGTAGTGGATAGAGAGTTGATGAATGTTGTCGTTTCATGTGCGCTGGAGGTACATTGTGGCCGGGAGATCGCGTCAATCTTTGCGGCGGCTGGCAGAAGATAAAACGATTGTAGTTTTCTATTTTAGTACTACTATATAAACCACACGGCCAGCAGCTGGAGAAAATTAGCCATGATTAAGCCTCGCGGTTAACAGCGGAAGACCAGCAGCAAGAAAGGAAGAGGCGTGATTCATTTTTGAAACCGAAGGAAAGTATGGCCACGGTGCGATACCCATCTGCAAGAAGTACACAATCACGATGGTTGCATGCAGATGTACACGATAAAAGAGGATGATGTGGCTGCATGGGAAATAATTAGTGGTTGTGTGGGACATAGATGATGAGGTGGATAGGCTGCATGTCAAGAGAAATAGGGTAGTGGGGATGAACTATTTATGTATTATAGATAGGTTAATCCCAAAAATCATATAAAATAGCATATAAATGCATATAAAACACCCTAGATGGATAATATAATAGCATGGAACAATTAAAAATTATAGATACGTTGAAGACGTATCAAGCATCCCCAAGCTTAATTCCTGGGGGGGGGGGGGGGGGGGGGGGGGGGGGGGGGGGGGGGGGGGGGGGGGGGGGGGGGGGGGGGGGGGGGGGGGGGGGGGGGGGGGGGGGGGGGGGGGGGGGGGGGGGGGGGGGGGGGGGGGGGGGGGGGGGGGGGGGGGGGGGGGGGGGGGGGGGGGGGGGGGGGGGGGGGGGGGGGGGGGGGGGGGGGGGGGGGGGGGGGGGGGGGGGGGGGGGGGGGGGGGGGGGGGGGGGGGGGGGGGGGGGGGGGGGGGGGGGGGGGGGGGGGGGGGGGGGGGGGGGGGGGGGGGGGGGGGGGGGGGGGGGGGGGGGGGGGGGGGGGGGGGGGGGGGGGGGGGGGGGGGGGGGGGGGGGGGGGGGGGGGGGGGGGGGGGGGGGGGGGGGGGGGGGGGGGGGGGGGGGGGGGGGGGGGGGGGGGGGGGGGGGGGGGGGGGGGGGGGGGGGGGGGGGGGGGGGGGGGGGGGGGGGGGGGGGGGGGGGGGGGGGGGGGGGGGGGGGGGGGGGGGGGGGGGGGGGGGGGGGGGGGGGGGGGGGGGGGGGGGGGGGGGGGGGGGGGGGGGGGGGAGTTTAATCACTGGGGGACCCACATGTCATAGGGTAGCCACTAATTAACCTAACTACTAATTAGCTCCTAAGCTAATTGGCACAAGGCCGGCCACACACACAGAACACACACGTACACACACACAGAACACACACTCACGCACACACACTGAACACACACTCACGCACACACACACACAGGACGCACACCACACAGCACCACACACACAGGCGCACACACTCAGCCACGCACACGGCCATGGCCATGGCCGTGGCTAGCAGCAGCAGCCGCCGCTAGCAGGAGCAGTTAGCACAGGCGGCAGCAGGCGAGCGTGGGAGCAGCGGGCGAGGCACAGGAGCCGCGGCCATGGGCAGGAGCAGGCGACAGCAGCAGCAGCAACAACACATACGCGTACGCGAAAGCGAAGCTCCGGCCATAGCCGTGGTACGACAACATACGATAACGGATCGAAGGGGAAAAGAGGGGGAATAGGCAGAGGAGCTCACAGCGATGCTCGTAGACATGGTCAGGAGGCGCGAGGGTGGCCGGTCGTGGCGAACGCGACGACGAGGTGCGGCGGCCGTGGTGGGAAAACGGCTCGATCCCGAGCGTGCGGCACGGCCCAGCTCGGTTTCTTCGATGGAGATGAAGGAGACGACCGCAGGGAGGCTCATGGACATCTTGGCGCGGCGAGGGAAGGCCGGTGGCCGCGGGATCGACGAACTGCGTGACGACAGTGGCTTCGGGCGACGAACAGAGGAATGGAATGAATGAGAGAGAGAGAATGGGGGGACTAGGGTTTGTCTATGGGGACGGGGGCTATCTTATCCAGCTAGGGGTGTCGTGGATGCTCGACACGAGCTCATCGGACGCGTGGACGTCGTGCGCCGTGGCCACGCCATGGCTCTGCCTTCCTCTCTGCACGTGAGGGAGGAGAAGGCCGGTTGTGGCTGGGCCGTGCTACTTTGGACTTTGAAGCCCAGCCACACAGTAGGTCTAGTTCCTTTCCATTTTCTTTTTCTGTTTCATATTTTGTCTCTGTTTTACAATTTCTTTTGACACCGACTGATTTTTGTAAAATGCGTAACTTGCCACATAAATATGATGCAATGCTATGAGTATGCTCAAAAAGTTTCAGGGCCATAGCTTAACTTATAACATTTTGTTCAAATCAATTTAATCTATTTAATTGTTGTTGGCTTGGTTTTGTTGATGCTAGGGTCACTTAGGGAATTTTTGTGATGTTGTTTTCCTGAACATAATTAGTTATGAATTATGTGCTATTTAATGAACATTTTTATTTCCAAATTGGAACAACTTTTATTTTCCACTTTGAATTAAATTGGAGTTTGAATTAGGAGTTGAAATGCAATATGATGCAAATGATGACTAGGCACGGTTAAACTAGCTGACATGGCATGATTAGGAGGTGATCACTGTAGTGTGATGCTGGGGATGTTATACAAACCAACACAAAGAGCTTCAAAGAGTGCCCCAAAGTTTCTACCGGAGATTCAAGCCGAAAACGTGTGCCAACCCCTATGCATAGATTCCCAAGGTCACGGAACCCGCAAGTTGATCACCAAAACATACATCAAGTGAATCAATAGAATACCCCATTGTCACCACGGGTATCCCACGCAAGACATACATCAAGTGTTCTCAAATCCTTAAAGACTCAATCCGATAAGATAACTTCAAAGGGAAAACTCAATCCATTACAAGAAGATAGAGGGGGAGAAACATCATAAGATCCAACTATAATAGCAAAGCTCGAGATACATCAAGATCATGCCATATCAAGAACACGAGAGAGAGAGAGAGAGAGACCAAACACATAGCTACTGGTACATACCCTCAGCCCCGAGGGTGAACTACTCCCTCCTCGTCATGGAGAGCGCCGGGATGATGAAGATGGACACCGGTGATGGATCCCCCCTCCGGCAGGGTGCCGGAACAGGGTCTCGATTGGTTTTTGGTGGCTACAGAGGCTTGCGGCGGTGGAACTCCCGATCTAGGTTTCTTTTTGGGGGTTTCTGTATTTATAGGAATTTTTGGCGTCGGTCTCACGTCAGGGGGGGTCTCCGAGTCATCCACGAGGTAGGGGGGCGCGCCCTCCACCCTCGTGGATGGCTCGGGACTCTTCTGGCCCAACTCTTTTACTTTGAGGGCTTCTTTTGGTCCATAAAAAATCCACAAAAATTGGCAGGTCAATTGGACTCCGTTTGGTATTCCTTTTCTGTAAAACTCAAAAACAAGAGAGAAAAATACAGAAACTGGCACTGGGCTCTAGGTTAACTAGATAACACCCCGCGCGTTGCTGCGGAATGTGTGCATTGATTAAATTAGTGAACAGTTGGAAACTAATGGGAAATAGAAATATTGTCATACTATAGTAAATATTGGTCACTACAAATAATAATTGCATGTGGACATAAAAATTATCTTTAGTAGGAAAATACCGGCATGCAACAACACATAATCGGAGGTGATACAATGCATTCATCGATGTATCATTTACATACAGCACACTCATCCGATTTATTATACTTCCACGTCCAATAGACCAAAATACAGTCATGCTTGTGTGTGCAGAAAGGTTCAGGAAGAAAATACAACCACAACAAAATCTAAGGTGATAATTACTAAGAAAACACAACATATATACAGAAAATGACCTATTACATAAGATTGGTGAGTCAGATTCTGCAAAAATAAATTAGAAAATAGATTGTTGACTGACAGCGGCATCTCATAGTTGAAGGTGTAGATTTGTTCAGTCACGTACATCCGAAAAGAAAACATTTACTTCTTTGACCTTTTTCCTCCATAATAGGAAAAGGATGCAACTACTTCGATTGGATTTCTACCACTACCATACGTTGTGCAAGTGTATAAATAATCATGCAAATATCAAGTGAGTAGACAATACCAACTCTATGTCAGGTCAACTTCGATATCCGCAATTAATATTGAATCACAAAACACATACTGCATATTAAGCATAACCAATTTTAGTTCTTGCTTCTTCCTTCTAATATCTGGTGAACCCAAGCATTTGTTGATTCTCGATTTGATATATAAAAAAGATAAGATTATCAAAGGAGCCAGGAATGATAGGAACACCATCCCCTAAAAGATAAATACATATCCCCTCCAAATAAAATTCTAAAATACATTACCGAGTTATGAGGTTGGAGACGGTATATGTAACCTGTGAAAAACAGACCTGTTATAAAACTGAAGTGTTTATTTCCTTGCTAACCCTCTGCAAGAACTTAAAGTGTATGTAAAAGAATTGAATATTGTACCCCCCCCCCCCCCCCCCCCCCCCCCCCCCCCCCCCCCCCCCCCCCCCCCCCCCCCCCCCCCCCCCCCCCCCCCCCCCCCCCCCCCCCCCCCCCCCCCCCCCCCCCCCCCCCCCCCCCCCCCCCCCCCCCCCCCCCCCCCCCCCCCCCCCCCCCCCCCCCCCCCCCCCCCCCCCCCCCCCCCCCCCCCCCCCCCCCCCCCCCCCCCCCCCCCCCCCCCCCCCCCCCCCCCCCCCCCCCCCCCCCCCCCCCCCCCCCCCCCCCCCCCCCCCCCCCCCCCCCCCCCCCCCCCCCCCCCCCCCCCCCCCCCCCCCCCCCCCCCCCCCCCCCCCCCCCCCCCCCCCCCCCCCCCCCCCCCCCCCCCCCCCCCCCCCCCCCCCCCCCCCCCCCCCCCCCCCCCCCCCCCCCCCCCCCCCCCCCCCCCCCCCCCCCCCCCCCCCCCCCCCCCCCCCCCCCCCCCCCCCCCCCCCCCCCCCCCCCCCCCCCCCCCCCCCCCCCCCCCCCCCCCCCCGTCTTCGATGGTGAAGTAGTCGACCACCAGGGCATCGTCGGCGGTCTCGGGGTCTACCGGAAAGAAAGAGGGAGAAGAAACAAGTAAATACACAGTAACAAATGCAATCACAAAGCATGGCTACGCAAGCAACTACGCTAGGGTGGTCTAACGCAGTGTTGCCGATAACGAAGAAGGGGAACCCATCCGGGAAATATTCCCGGTTCCGGACGTCTGTCAGACAGATGAACCGGAGGGGGACGGTTGCACGTTTGCGGTGTTAGAGGCAAGTGATAGCTAGGGTGCAGTGCAGGGTTGCCTAAAGACCTATCTAAGTCATTTAGTTATGTTAGGAATTTGTTTGGATTTATTTTGTTAAAGTTGAGCACTATTCATTTATCGAAAACAGGCCGAAAGTTCCATGTTCATCTAGCTAGGGGCATCTGACAGGAATACGGAGGGCGTATTTAGATTCGTATCGAAATTCTGAGCAACTTTCATATATAAATTATTTTCATCGGAGTTACGGTTTATTTTATATGATTTTCTAAAGTTTTAAGTATTTTCTAGAATTTCTAGATTTAATAATAATTCGAGTTGACCAAGTCAACATGTGACTAGTCAGCAGTGGGTACTGTTCAGCGGAGCCCAGATGTCATTGACTGTAGTTGAATTGATTTTGCCTATTTAGTTTAATCACTGGGGGACCCACATGTCATAGGGTAGCCACTAATTAACCTAACTACTAATTAGCTCCTAAGCTAATTGGCACAAGGCCGGCCACACACACAGAACACACACGTACACACACACACACAGAACACACACTCACGCACACACACTGAACACACACTCACGCACACACACACAGGACGCACACCACACAGCACCACACACTCAGCCACGCACACGGCCATGGCCATGGCCGTGGCTAGCAGCAGCAGCCGCCGCTAGCAGGAGCAGTTAGCACAGGTGGCAGCAGGCGAGCGTGGGAGCAGCGGGCGAGGCACAGGAGCCGCGGCCATGGGCAGGAGCAGGCGACAGCAGCAGCAGCAACAACACGTACGCGTACGCGAAAGCGAAGCTCCGGCCATAGCCGTGGTACGACAACATACGACAACGGATCGAAGGGGAAAAGAGGGAGAATAGGCAGAGGAGCTCACAGCGATGCTCGTAGACATGGTCAGGAGGCGCGAGGGTGGCCGGTCGTGGCGAACGCGACGACGAGGTGCGGCGGCCGTGGTGGGAAAACGGCTCGATCCCGAGCGTGCGGCACGGCCCAGCTCGGTTTCTTCGATGGAGATGAAGGAGACGACCGCGGGGAGGCTCATGGACATCTTGGCGCGGCGAGGGAAGGCCGGTGGCCGCGGGATCGACGAACTGCGTGACGACAGTGGCTTCGGGCGACGAACAGAGGAACGGAATGAATGAGAGAGAGAGAGAATGGGGGGACTAGGGTTTGTCTATGGGGACGGGGGCTATCTTATCCAGCTAGGGGTGTCGCCCCCCCCCCCCCCCCCCCCCCCCCCCCCCCCCCCCCCCCCCCCCCCCCCCCCCCCCCCCCCCCCCCCCCCCCCCCCCCCCCCCCCCCCCCCCCCCCCCCCCCCCCCCCCCCCCCCCCCCCCCCCCCCCCCCCCCCCCCCCCCCCCCCCCCCCCCCCCCCCCCCCCCCCCCCCCCCCCCCCCCCCCCCCCCCCCCCCCCCCCCCCCCCCCCCCCCCCCCCCCCCCCCCCCCCCCCCCCCCCCCCCCCCCCCCCCCCCCCCCCCCCCCCCCCCCCCCCCCCCCCCCCCCCCCCCCCCCCCCCCCCCCCCCCCCCCCCCCCCCCCCCCCCCCCCCCCCCCCCCCCCCCCCCCCCCCCCCCCCCCCCCCCCCCCCCCCCCCCCCCCCCCCCCCCCCCCCCCCCCCCCCCCCCCCCCCCCCCCCCCCCCCCCCCCCCCCCCCCCCCCCCCTATTTTCCACTTTGAATTAAATTGGAGTTTGAATTAGGAGTTGAAATGCAATATGATGCAAATGATGACTAGGCACGGTTAAACTAGCTGACATGGCATGATTATGAGGTGATCACTGTAGTGTGATGCTGGGGATGTTACAAATCTCCTCCACTACAAGAAATCTCGTCCCGAGATTTAAGTAGGGAAGTAAAGGGTAACTTCGGAAGAACTGACCTTCGTAGGGTCGAATATTTGGTGGACAATTTAGGGAATGTGGCAGGAAGTATCTCTCGAGCTGAAACTTAAGAAAACATCGAGAGCAAAGTACGAAGGTGCGATAAGAAGTTTCAAGCGAATGGATATCCGATCGATTCCTGAACAGAGGGTGAGAAGGGGGTTCAGAGCATCGGGGATAGTTCAACTCTCGGAGGGTGGCTCGTGATAACACACAAGGCCAAGCGCAACGGAAACTTCGGAATCAAAGAGGTTTAGAAGAGTCAGGTTCCGATCCTGTGGAACTGTGGTGAGTGTCGATCGAAAGTAGGGGGAATGGTGATACCAGGGTCACGACAATAAGGCATGTCAGAAGATAGCTTGTCAGCTATGTCGGCAACATCATCGGCACCAAGGGCGAGGGACGAAGAGAACCATTTTCCTGCTCGTTGAACGAGGCGGACCAATCGGCAAGGTTCTCGTCCATCGGTGGCTACCGGAATATCCTCAACAATAGCAACGGGGTCTTTCTGACAGAGTTGTACACCGAGGTGTTTTATAAGTAGGGAATTATTTCTGCTTACAACATATAGATCACAAGAAAGGTTAAACAAAACAATGGAAAGGAAAATGTGTTTACACACAAGAATTGGGAGTATATCCTGTCCAAGGAAAAGCGAAGCATGATATACATGATGGGACAACAAGTTCAAAAGCTTTTAGGTAAAGGGGCGAGGGAAAATTCATGATGTTTACCTGAACATCGGTGTTTGGATAATAAATCAAGATTCATTTGGAAATGCGCTTCCAATGTTCATGATGGTGTTCGGAATACCACAGCCATGCTTTGAGGTAGCAGTAACATGGTGTTTCAAGTACGGGTTGGATCTGAAGATCACAAGAGATACAAAGGAACTTTTCCAAGATTAACTCGGAACGTAAGGATTAACCAAACACAACCAGGTCTGTGTTGGCAGAAAGTCAAGGATGTCATCGATGATATCACAGATCATCGAGGGACAGGGATGGTATTTATAGCCATGAATTAAATTGACATCTCTGAAGAAGTCAAAGTGTTGACGGTGATCACGACAAATTTTTGTCGAGAGACTCCATGAAGATGCCATCGAGCAGCGACGACATCAAGCAAAAGGAAGGATGAAGTGAAAGGCTATGAGAACCACGGATGCAACACAAGCTCGAAATCAGGCTTGTTGTTTGAGGAGAAATGATAAGATGAGGAAGATCGACGTAAGCTTAGCTCGTCGTCGGAAAATGCTCCGGGCATAAGGACCAGGTAGCACAGATAAAATTAGCACGGTAATAATATAGCCGATTAGGTTAGGAATGACTTGAAGGGTTATTAAGCTCGTAAGTAGCGAAGATTGCCTAGAGTTTTTGGATCAGAGTGCGGAATCGATTCACCTACCGGGGTTCTCGGGTGACAATCAACTCAGAACCCGGGGAAAATTGGAGTTGGTGATCAATGATAGTGGATGAAGAACTCATAAGAAATTATGTAGTACCTGTGATATCCTCGGGATACCAAGGGTAATACTCAAAGGTAAATCAGGGTAGAGGTTGGACAGGCATATTGATTCGCGGAAGACAAGTGATTTAACTTGTCCGGGAATGGGATTACGGGAGAACAATCATAGTCGGTACCACTGTTGCGAAAGATCAAATCCCTGATACAAGATGAACTTATGCTAAGGGAACGATTGATTTTAAGAGAAGCTTCCATGATCAGTTCTGCATCGTGTCCACGGGCATGGACACAAAGGTTCAAGGTCGACTCCCACTTCTTCAATGCATAACCTTTCATTCACTTCTCGTCTTTGAAGGAGTTGTAGGGTTGAAAACTTTATCTGGTGAGGCACCAGATGAGTATAAGTCATAGAAGTTTCTGAGTTCTCGTAGATGACAGAAGCATAGATACAACCCATCGGGACAATTTTACGAATCCATACAACCATCATCCAAAGCCAGGAGTGACAATTAGTTCACCTGGGCAGAGGGACGAGTGATTTGTACATACTTAGTTGGACAATCAACCAATGCTTGATTGGCCGAGAACCAGCTCATGTCCGGAATGATGACTGAGTCGGAAGACGAATTCATAATAATCAACTGATGTTTGCGAGTATTCGCAATAGACTAGATCAAGGAACTCAAATGGCATTGAAGAGGGATGTCAACGAAGATTGCTAAACGTATGGAATTAACCATAAGATAAGCAGGTAAGAATTTCAAGAGCAGTAGCTTGCAAAGGATTCTCGGGAGATCAGATAATATTTCAAAGTACTTTAGGAATCACAGGAACGACTGAGGATGAATACATGAGTAACTGGCCATGATGCTATAACTGCAAGGATGTGTAGACATCCACGGGAATTATCGGTGTTAGTAAACTGCAAAAGCAGCAGGCAAAGGGTCTCGAAAAACTTCGAGGAGTATCTTCGGAGTCTTCTGATGATGACACGCCATCTTCTGGAATGAGGGGGCTCTCCGGGAGAAAGCGGTTACGAGAACCTAATGTTGGAGTTAGCAAAATCTTTAACCCGAAAGAAAGAGAGTTCAGAGTCCCAGAGTATAGACGAGGAGTAAAAGATGCTATACCACCCAGTTGGCGACGTGGGCCCGTAAGCCACACAGCCAAGTTAGAAAAACATTTTTGGACCTCTAGACTCAACTTCGGCCAAGGAGTTGGAAAGGGGGATGCCTAAGGGCAGTCGGCTCTGATACCAACCTGTGACGACCCCGGCTTAATCGTGCACTAACCATACACACAAATGCACACGATCAAGCCTAGGACTCACTTGAAGATATCACAACACAACTCTAAAACATAAATAAAGTCATACAAGCTTTATATTACAAGCCAGGGCCTCGAGAGCTCGAATACATAGCTCGATGCATACAAGCGTCAGCGGAAGCATCAGAGTCTGAGTACAGACTATTACATAGAGAAAGAGATAAGCCTTCACAGAGGCGGGGTAAAATAAAAGACTACGATCGAAAGGCGTGGACCTCCTGCCCTGGACCCTCCGATCCTACTCCTGGTCGTCAGTCGGCTCCTCGTAGTAGTACTCGCCGGGAGGGTAGTAGTAGTAGCCGTAGTCGTCGACAGGGGCAGCAGTCTCAGGGGCTCCGTCGTCTATCGGCATCGAATGGATAGGGGGGAAAAAGAAAGTAAAGCAAACGTGAGTACTCATCCGAAGTACTCAGCAAGCAAGGATCTACACTACATATGCATCCCCCCCCCCCCCCCCCCCCCCCCCCCCCCCCCCCCCCCCCCCCCCCCCCCCCCCCCCCCCCCCCCCCCCCCCCCCCCCCCCCCCCCCCCCCCCCCCCCCCCCCCCCCCCCCCCCCCCCCCCCCCCCCCCCCCCCCCCCCCCCCGACAAGTGGGTCTCTATCATGGCTCTACCCATCCTATGCTAAGCAGTTTAGGATAACAGGCAGGTATCAAATGCAGGTTACAAGTGAACAGGCTATGCAATAGAGTAGGTAAAGCAGTAGCAGTGCAATTCTAATGCAAGCAATAGAGAGAAGAGAGTAGGCGATATCGGAATGCTCAAAATGGGGGTGCTTGCCTGTCTGCTTAACGGCAAAGGCAGGGTCTTCGATGGTGAAGTAGTCGACCACCAGGGCATCGTCGGCGGTGGCCTCGGCCAAACAATACGCCGCAACCCGACCAGAAACTTAATGAGAGGTCAGCACGCTGGACTAACCTATGCCCCCGGGGGTCTTGGGCCTTCGCCCCGGACGCTCCAATGCGTTGCGAGGACGCTTCGGAAGCAGACCTAGCAACCCCTTATACAAGTGCAGTTGCATTCCCAGTCCAATCCAAAACGGCCCGCTCCTCGCTGACGTCAATTAAGCTCCGGCTGATGTATACGACGCAGAGCACCCACTCACACCCACGTGATGGTTAGTGCTATCGGGCCAGAGGCCCCTCGGATCAAATATCCAAACCGCTCGTGGATTAGGAGAGCGCGGTAACGAGCAGAGACTCACGATCGATGTGACCCCGTCGCCCCGTCTCGAGGACTTGCGGCAAGGGCTAGGAATGCCCGGCCACGCCTCGTCATTATCTCGCGGGCACCTCTCAGGTCAACCCGTCTCCACATCACTTCGCTTAACAGCTCGCGCGGGTACCCCTCAGGGCCGACCCGTCTTTAGTATCATGTATGTGTCCAGTCATAGTATCCAATGTAACTGTGTGTCTGGCACCAAGGGGAAATCCTGAGGGATCACCCTCGAACAGTGTTCCACCTGATGCTGTCATCAAGGTGGGCGGAAGAGGATTCACCCTCGAAGCCCACACTTGAGCAGTTGCGAGACGGCGTCGGTTTCGGGGGTGGTGTAGGAGGAGATCACCCTCACGTACCACGACCGAATAACTAACCCACAAGGCTAACATCAAACGTGCTAGAGAGGCCCCCCCCCCCCCCCCCCCCCCCCCCCCCCCCCCCCCCCCCCCCCCCCCCCCCCCCCCCCCCCCCCCCCCCCCCCCCCCCCCCCCCCCCCCCCCCCCCCCCCCCCCCCCCCCCCCCCCCCCCCCCCCCCCCCCCCCCCCCCCCCCCCCCCCCCCCCCCCCCCCCCCCCCCCCCCCCCCCCCCCCCCCCCCCCCCCCCCCCCCCCCCCCCCCCCCCCCCCCCCCCCCCCCCCCCCCCCCCCCCCCCCCCCCCCCCCCCCCCCCCCCCCCCCCCCCCCCCCCCCCCCCCCCCCCCCCGAATGGGCGATATCGGAATGCTCAAAAGGGGGGGTGCTTGCCTGTTTGCTTGGCAGATGAAAAAGAAACTCCGACGGTGTAGTAGTCGATTTCCAGGTCATCATCAGCGGCCTCGGGGTCTACCGGGAAGAAAGGGGGAGAAGAAACAATATAAATACACAGTAACAAATGCAATCACAAAGCATGGCTACGCAAGCAACTATGCTAGGGCGGTTTAACGCAGTGTTGCCGATAACGAAGAAGGGGAACCCATCCGGGAATTATTCCCGGTTCCGGACCTGTGTCGGACAGGTGACCGGAGGGGGAGAAAGTTTTGGGTTTGCGGTGCTGGTGGTATGTGACAGCTAGGATGCAGTGCAGGGTTTCCTAAAGATATGTCTAACTCATTTTAGTTATTTTAGGATTTTAGTAGGATTTTCTAACCGGCGTATAAGCACTATTCATCTACCGGAAACGGGCGGAAAGTTACGGGTTCGCCTACGTAGAGAGTCCCGTCAAGGAAACAGACAGCACGGTCTGATTCGTCTTGTCGTTCTGATCAACTTTCATGTATAAAGTTTCTCCATCCGAGCTACCGTTATTTTTCTATGATTTTCGAAGTTTTAAATTATTTTTCCGAGATCGCTGAAATTTGCTAAGTCCTCGGGTTTTAACAACATTTAGCTGTTTTCCAGAGCTTGTAGCTATTGCTCTATTCATCATAGGGGTTAGTGTCCTATACCAATCTTGACCAATTTTCTGTGATCTGCAAGATGGTAACATTTGCATCTATGTTAGACCACTACAACTTGTTAATTTTCTGCTCCAAATATAGCTATCCCATTAACTCTGTTTTTAGTCTCTCCTATTAACAGAAATTGCACTTTTGTCATTTTTGAAGCATTTAATCTATGCATCAAATAAAGTTGGTCCAATGGGATGCAATAGAGTTTGCCAAGTGTACTATCTACACATTTTATTTTTACTCATATTGCAGTTTGACTAGTGGGGGTTTAGAGGCTGTTAAAAGGGGTAATCGGTGTGGTTTACAAAAAGCTAACCACGCCTACAGTGCACGTGCTACAGTGCACGCGCTACAGTACTCTGCAGCGGAGCAGCGGCAGAGAGCTGCGGTGGACGTCGCCGGCCGGCCGTTTCCGGCAACGGCTGGACGCGTGGGTGGTACCGCTGGGAAGCTGGAGCTGGCGCGGTTCGGATGGTGGTGTCGGCTGGCGCCGGGGGAGGCTACAGAGGCGACGGCGGTGAGCTGGGCGGCTGCCGGCGCTCGGCCTCGCGCGGGCGCGGGGCTCCAGCCCGATGCATGCCAAACGGGGCGGCGCAATCGATCGCGGGGAGCTCCAGGAGCTCTCGCAAGTGCTCGAACGCGACGGATGCTCGCTAAAATGATGGCGGTGACAACGACCACAGCGACGGTCACAAGCTCGTCGGCGGCGAGCAGAGCACGGATGCGGCGGCGGCTAGCTACGGCACGCGAAGAGGCTAACGGAGGGGAGAAGGAGACGGAGGAGCTCACCAAGCGGCTCACACGGTGGCCCTTGGGGGTTTAGTAGCAGCAGAACGGCGGGGCTCGTCGGAGAAGCGCCGGCGATCCGAGGAAGAAGACGGGCTCGATCCGAGGCTGTGGTGGCGTAGAGCTCGAGCTCGAGGTCGGGGAAGTAGCAGCGGAGCTCGGCGGAGCTCGTGGACGACCTGGCGAGGCACGGGGAGCCATGTGGCCACGCGGACGACGGCGAACGGCGGCGACCACGCTCGGGCGCCGATGGAAACGAGGGGAAGAGGGCGTGGGGAGAGGAAAGGAGTGGATGAGGAGGCCAGGGGGAACGCACGGGCCTCGGCCTTATCCTCCCCGCCAACTGCCCCGGCGAGGTGGCGAGAAATGGCCGGAGAAGGCGAGGCCAGCCACGGCGGCCGTGACATGGAAGGGGAGCAGGTAGGGGAAGAGAGATGGGCCGGCTTGGGCCACGCCTGGGCGAAAGATAAACCTCTCCTTTTTCTGATTTCGCTTTAGTTCAAATCCAGTGACTGAAAATAATTTTTGGTGGGCCACCAAATGAGCTAGGGAAAATATGAAACTTGGCTTAATAAATGCTTTGAAAATTTAGTCACTGTCTCAAAATGCTTGGGAGCGTTTAGAATTCATTTGTAAATTTTTATAAATGGGTAAGCATTTTAAAAATGCTTTTTGGCACTGTTAAAATAGAGTATGGCCAACTTGACAGAGCAAATAATGTTGGAAGAAATTTTATAATTGCCCTGGTATTATTTGGATCATGTTGAGCATTTTACAATCATTGCTGAGCAACTTCAAGTTTCATTTTTGAATTGAATTTAATTTCTGAGAGGAATTTGAAATGAGATATGAATTCATTGTGATCTTGCACGGTTAATTCAATATGACTTGGCATCGATCATGGGAAATTACTGTGGCTAGATTAGTGGGGTGTTACAACCGTAGTTTGAGGAGTTCATGTATTCACTATGTGTTAATGCTTTGTTTTGGTTCTCTATTAAAAGGAGGCCTTAATATCCCTTAGTTTCCTTATGGACCCCACTGCCACGGGAGGGTAGGACAAAAGGTGCCATACAAGTTCTTTTCCATAAACACGTATGACTATTTACGAAATACATGCCTACATTATATTTATGAACTGGAGCTAGTTTTGTATCGCCCTAGGCTATGACTGTTATATGATGAATATCATCCAACGAATTCACCGATCCAATGCCTACGAGTTTTCCACATATTGTTCTCGCTAAGTTACTACTGCTTCTGTTACTGTTATACTTGCTACAAAACCATTACTATTACTGTTACTGCTACTGTTACCGTTACCACTGTTATCAAAACTATCATACTATTGTGCTACTGATCACTTTGCTGCAGATATTTAATCTCCAGGTGTGGTTGAATTGACAACTCAACTGCTAATACTTGCAAATATTCTTTGGCTCCCCTTGTGTCGAATCTATAAAATTGGGTTGCATACTCTACCCTCGAAAACTGTTGTGATCCCCTATACTTGTGGGTTATCAGGAGTACCCAAAGATAATCACCTAAACGAGTGGCATAAATTCCACAAGAGAAATCTCCATCTAAAGCATTATTATGTAACCGACGTGCAATGATAGCCCCCAAATTATATTGTTTATCGTTCATTACCGCGCTCTTGAGGGCACTTAAATCAGGAGAACAAAGGTGGCTATGGTCATGTTTCCCATTAATGCACCTACCTATAAACAGAGCAAAATAATGTAAAGCAGGAAAGTGAATGCTCCCTATAGTAGCTTGTGTTACGCTTCTAGTTTCTCCCATAGTGATGCTAGCAAGAAATTCAACACGATCCGATTTACAAGGTTCGGTATAAATGCCCCATTGTGGAATTTTGCATGTTTCATTAAATTCTTCAAGGTCCATGCGAAATGATTTATCATAAAGATCAAATAAAATAGAATTTGTGTTTCGATGGACTGAATACTTAAATCTCCGCACAAAAGAATCAGTAAGATTGTAGTATTGCAAGCACTTGTCTGACAAGAAATCCGTCAGGCTGGCGTTGTGCACGTACATATCAAATTCTTCCTTGAAACCTGCACGAGTCATGAAATGATCCGACGGTCATTCGCAAGGTTGCACTAGAGCTTCCCACGGTGGTTCAAGGTCCGGCTTACGTATCGCGAGCCTTGGGGATTTCTTCTTCGAAGAACCACCTTGGAACACTTTCCTAAACATTTCCTCACTCTGAAAATTTCAGAAAATTTTTAGTGACTCAAAATAAAAGTGAACAAAACTCAATAAAATTAAAATCAACTACTCCTACAAGTGTCTAAAGGCCATATCATGCAACAAAACTACTTTGAATCATATAAATTTGACATGCAAGCTCAAGAACATGGTCACCACAACAACAAAAATTTGCAAATAATAAACCATTAGAACAAAAACTAATTGGACCAACGGAGGAGTCACATACCGATGAGCAATCCCCCAAAACAGTTTTGGAAATGGAGCTCCGAGCAAGGAGATAAAAAATGGCAGCAAAATGAGCAAGAACACGGGTTTGAGCAAGAGGGTGATTTTTTCTGGAGGAAGAAGATGTGGATGGGTGGCTGGAATAAGTGAGGGGGCCTACGTGGGCCCAACAAACTTGCATGGCGCATCTAGGGGGGTGGGCATGCCCGTGAGCTTGTGGCTCACATGTGCACCCCCTGGTGTGTGTTTGGTGCCAAAAAAATTCAAATATTGCAGAAAAAATCATATTAAATTTTGAGGGCATTTGGAGAACTTTTATTTTCTGGTCATTTTTTATTGCACGAAAAGTTCAGAAAACAAAACAGTCATAGCATCTATACTCTATTGATTCTAAATAACAGAAAGTAAAAAGTGGGTACAGAAGGTTGTGTTTACTAAATTCATCGACCACATGCCCGTCAAAAGGAATCCATTAATAAGGTTGATCAAGTCTTATTAACAAACTTCTTCCGAATTACATGAAACTGGAGAATCTTCATATAGCACTAGGTTACCTCAACGGGGAAATGCATGTCCCCAACAATAAGAATTTCATATTTCTTTTTGACAATAGGAAGAGGGAATTGAAAACCTCCAATAGTAATCATTGAAATTTTTCTAATAGAATGGATACTATTCACTTGGGGTTGTTTCTTCGGAAAGTGTGCCGTATGCTCATTACCATTGACATGAAAAGTGACATTGCCTTTATTGCAATCAATAACAGCCCCTGCAGTATTCAAAAAGGGTCTACCAAGGATGATCGATATACTGTCGTCCTCAGGTATATTAAGAATAACAAAGTCCGTTAAGGTAGTAACATTTGCAACTATGACAGGCACTTCCTCGCAAATGCCGATGGGTATAGCAGTTGATTTATCAGCCATTTGCAAAGAGATTTCAGTTGGTGTCAACTTATTCAAATCAAGTCTTCGATATAAAGAGAAGGGCATAACACTAACACCGGCTCCTAAATCACATAAAGCAGTTTTAACATAGTTTCTTTTAATGGAGCATTGTATAGTTGGTATTCCTGGGTCTCCTAGTTTTTTGGTATTCCACCCTTGAATGTATAAATTGCAAGCACGGTGGAAATTTTAGCTTCTGGTATCTTTCTTTTATTTGTAACAATATCTTTCATATACTTGGCATAAGGAGACATTTTCAAAATATCAGTCAAACGTAAGCGCAAAAAGATAGGTCTAAGCATTTCAACAAAGCGCTCAAATTCTTCATCATCTTTGTTCTTTGAAGCTTTAGGAGGAAAAGGCATGGGTTTCTGAACCCATGGTTCTCTTTCTTTATCATGTTTCCTAGCAATGAAGTCTCTCTTATAATATCTTTTAATATTAGGTTGTGGGTTATCAAGATCAAAGGCAGGTTCTATCTCCACATCATTATCATTACTAGGTTGAGCATCAACATGAACATCATCATTATCATTGTTACTAGGTTCATGTTCATCACCAGATTGTGTTTCAGCATCAGAAACAGAAATATCATTAGGATTCTCAGGTGTGTCTACAGTAGGTTCACTGGATGCATGCAAAGTCCTATCATCTTTCTTTTTCTTTTTAGATGGACTAGGTCCATCAATATTAATTCTTTGAGAATCTTGTTCAATTCTCTTAGGGTGGCCTTCAGGATACATAGGTTCCTGAGTCATTTTACCACCCCTAGTCACAACTCTAACAGCATGATCAGTCATCTTATTGTTCATCTCATTAAGCAAATCATTTTGTGCCTTGAGAACTTGTTCTACTTGAGTTTTTATCATGGAAGCATGTTTACTCACAACTTTGAGATCATTAACAGTTCTAGACATATAGTCACTCAAGCGTTCAATCATATAAGCATTTCGTTTCAATTGTCTACTAACATATGCATTGAAGTTTTCTTGTTTAACAATAAAGTTATCAAATTCATCCAAGCATTGACTAGCAGATTTAGTATAAGGAATATCACCTTCATCAAATCTATGGAGAGAATTTACCTCTACTACCTGTGTCGGGGTATTAAGACCATGTATTCCTTTGATAGGTGGTAAATTCTTAACATCTTCAGCTTTAATACCTTTTTCTTTCATAGATTTCTTTGCCTCTTGCATATCTTCACGACTGAGAAATAGAATACCCTCTTCTTCGGAGTTGGCTTGGACGATGGTTCGGGAAGAGTCCAATCATTATCATTACTCAATATACTATTAAATAATTCTTCAGCTTGTTCAACAGTTCGTTCCCTGAAAACACAACCAGCACAAGTATCAAGGTGGTCCCTAGAAGCATCAGTTAGTTGATGCGGCTTGAACTACGTCGGTATTTCCCCAAAGAGGAAGGGATGATGCAGCACAACTACGGTAGGTATTTCCTTCAGTGGTGAGACCAAGGTTATCGAACCAGTAGGAGAACCACGCAACACCACGTAAATAGCTCCTGCACACAAAGAATAAATACTTGCAACCCGACGTAAGAGAGGGGTTGCCAATCCCTCACGGGTAAAAAGATAGGTAAAATTGTAGTAGATTGGATAAATAGATCTCGCGGGAATGCGAGATAAAATAAATAAATAAAAATTCCAGTAAGGTATTTTTTGTGTTTTTGGATTAATAGGTCTGAAAATAAAAGCAAATGAAAATAGATCTCTAAGGCAAATATAATAAAGAAGAGACCCGGGGGCCGTAGATTTCACTAGTTGCTTCTCTCGAGAAAAATAGCATATGGTGGGTAAACAAATTACTGTTGGGCAATTGATAGAACTTCAAATAATCATGACGATATCTAGGCAATGATCATTATATAGGCATCACATCCAAGATTATTAGACCGACTCCTGCCTGCATCTACTACTATTACTCCACACATCGATCGCTATCCAGCATGCATCTACTGTATTAAGTTCATGTAAAAATAGAGTAATGCAATAAGAACGATGACATGATGTAGACAAGATCTATTTATGTAGAAATAGACCCCGTCTTGTTATCCTTAATAGCAACGATACATACCTGTCGGTTCCCCTTCTGTCACTGGGATCAAGCACCGTAATATCGAACCCATCACAAAGCACCTCTTCCCATGGCAAGAAAATCGATCTAGTTGGCCTAACTAAACCAAAGATTCGAAGAAGAAATACGAGGCTATAAGTAATCATGCATATAAGAGATCAAAAGACTCAAATAACTTTCATGGATAAAAACATAGATCTGATCATAAACTCAAAGTTCATCGGATCCCAACAAACACACCGCAAAAAGAGTTATATCAAATAGATCTCCAAGAGATCATTGTATTGAGAATCAAATGAGAGAGAGGAAGCCATCTAGCTACTAACTACTGACCCGTAGGTCTACAATGAACTACTCACGCATCATCGGAGAGGCACCAATGAGGATGATGAACCCCTCCGTGATGGTGTCTAGATTGGATCTGTGGTTTCTGGAACTTGCGGCGGCTGGAATTGATTTTCGTCGACTCCCCTAGGGTTTCTAGAATATTGGGGTATTTATAGAGCAAAGAGGTGATGCGGGAGGCCCCCGAGGTGTGCATAACCCACCAGGGCGCGTCTGGGCCCCAGGCGCGCCCAGGTGGGTTGTGCCCCCCTTAGGGCACCCCTCTGGTACTTCTTTGGCCCATTTGGTGTCTTCTGGCCCAGAAAAAATCACCAAAAAGTTTCACTGCATTTGGACTCCGTTTGGTATTGATTTCCTGCGAAGTAAAAAACAAGCAAAAAACAGCAACTGGCACTGGGCACTATGTCAATAGGTTAGTCCCAAAAAATGATATAAAGTTGCTATAAAATGATTGTAAAACATCCAAGAATGATAATATAACAGCATGGAACAATCAAAAATTATAGATACATTGGAGATGTATCAGGATCCCCAAGCTTAATTCCTGCTTGTCCTCGAGTAGGTAAATGATAAAAACAGAATTTTTGATGTGGAATGCTGTCTAACATGTTCATCACATATTCTTTTCTTTGTAGCATGGATATTTGGACTTTTATGTGATTCAAAGCAATAGTCTAGTTTTGACATGAAGATTTCAATACTCAAGCATATCAACAAGCAACCATGTCTTTCAAAATATCAACACTAAAGCAAGTTATTCCTAGCCCATTATGCTCAATCATTGACCCATTCATGAAACACACTCGCATATTAGCTACACCCAATGCTCAAGTATGATCATAGTGCCCCTTAGTTGGTGCTTTATAAGAGAAGATGGAGACTCAAATAAAAAAAATTGATAAAGTAAAATAAAGGCCCTTCGCAGAGGGAAGTAGGGATTTGTAGAGGTGCCAGAGCTCAAAGTGAAAAAGGTAGAGATAAAACATTTTGGGTGGCATGCTTTTCCTGTCAGCGAAAACAATCGAGTAGTTCCCAATACTTTCCATGCTAGATATATCATAGGCGGTTCCCAAACAGAAAATAAAGTTTATTACTTTTTCCACCATACTTTCACATTCCACGGCTAACCGAATCCACGGGTTCCGTCCATACCAACACTTTCCAAGGAATTTATTATTTGACAACATAAAGTAAATTCATTTTTCATTTCAGGACTGGGCATCCCTAATACCTTTGTCGTACTCTCGTGCAATGACAAGTGAGTACACACTCATCTTGAGAATAACACATCTAGCATGAAAAATATCAGCCACCCCCTACCGTTTCATGAGCGGTACGGGCACACCAAAGAGAAATTTATTTTGAAAATTAGAGATGGCACATACAAATTTGCTTAGAACAGCACGGAAATACCGCATATAGGTAGGTATAGTGGACTCATGTGGCAAAACTGGGTTTAAGGATTTTGGATGCACAAGTAGTGATCATACTTAGTGCAAATGAAGGCTAGCAAAAGATTGGGAAGCATCCAACCAAGAAACGAAAAATCTCATAAGCGAGCATTAATCATAACTAACACCGAATAATGCACCACAAGTAGGATATAATTTCATTGCATAACTATTGACTTTCGTGCTTGCATAGGGAATCACAAACCTTAACACCAATATTCTTACTAAAGAATGATTACTCATCAACATGACTCACATATTATATCAACATATTGCAAAAATATTACAAGGAATCAAGTTTATTTTCTCCAATGATCTTCATGAAAGTTTTTATTATATCCCTCTTGAATATCTATCACTTTGGGACTAATTTCATATGTTGCTTTTGATAGCTCAAACAAATCTAAGTGAAGAACATGAGCACAAAATTTTCTTCTCTCAAAATAATTGAAGTGAAGCAAGAGAGAATTTCTTAAAAAATAATAAGGCACACCATGCTCAAAAAGATATAAGTGAAGCACTAGAGCAATTCCATAGCTCATAAAGATTTAAGTGAAGCATAGAAAGCAATTCTAACAAGTCATAGCATAATTTGGCTCTCTCAAATAGGTGTGTCCAGCAAGGATTCATGACTAAAAATAAAAGGCAAAACAAGAAAAGACTCAAATCATACAAGACGCTCCAAGCAAAACTCATGATATGTGACGAATAAAAATATAGCTCCAAGTAAAATATCGATGGTCGTTAGAAGAAAGAGGGGATGCCACTCGGGGCATCCCCAAGCTTAGTTGCTTGCTTATCTTTTAGATAATAGCTTGGGATGCCATGGGGAATCCCCAAGCTTAGGCTCTTCTTACTCCTTATTCCTTCATCCATCGTGATCTCACCCAAAACTTGAAAACTTCAATCACACAAAACTAAACAAAACCTTCGTGAGATCTGTTAGTATAACAAAACAAATCACTACTATAAGTACTATTGCAATTCCATTCATATTTAATTTTGGCATTATATCTACTGTATTCCAACTTTACTATAGCTTATACCCTCCAATACAAACCATAGATTCATCGAAATAAGCACACAACGCAAAGAAAACATAATCCGTCAAAAACAGAACAATCTGTAGTAATCAGGGAACTTCGTATACTTCTGTAACTCCAAAAATTCGAAAAAATTAGGATAACATGGGAAATTTGTATATCAATCTTGTGTAAAAATATTCAGAGCAAAAGCACATTTCTGTGATTTATGAAAATTATTTTTCTGAGTGCAAAAGTTTTTGTTTTTCAACAACATCAAATCAACTATCACCCAACATGATCCCAAAGACTTTGCTTGGCACAAACACTAATTAAAACACAAAAAAACACAATCATAACAGTAGCATAATTGTGCAAACACTCAAGAACAGAAAGAAAAAGACAAAAATAAATTTTATCCATTGGGTTGCCTCCCAACAAGCGCTATCGTTTTATGCCCCTAGCTAGGCATAATGCATAGATCTAAGTTCTAGATTCATACGATGCCCTCATGATTGATTCATATGGTGGCTTAATTCTAGTTCTAGGGAAGTGTTCCATACCTTTCCTTAGTGGAAATTGAAATTTAATATTGCCTTCTTTCATATCAATCACGGCACCAATAGTACGTAAAAATGGTCTACCAAGAATAATTGGACAAGACGGATTGCAATCAATATCAAGATCAATAAAATCTATGGGCACATAATTCCTATTTTCAAGAATAAGAACATCATTAATTCTTCCCATAGGCTTTTTAATAGTAGAATCCGCCAATTGCAAATTTAAAGAACATTCTTCAATATCGGTAAGACCAAGCACATCACTTAAAGATTTCGGAATTGTAGAAACACTAGCACACAAGTCACATAAGGCAAAACACTCATAATTTTTAATCTTGACTTTGATATTAGGTTCCCATTCATCATGTAATTTTCTAGGAATTGAAACCTCTAGTTCCAACTTTTCTTCTAAAGCTTTCATCATAGCATCAACGATATGTTTAGTAAAAGCTTTATTTTGTTCATAAGCATGGGGTGAATTTATCATGGATTGCAACAAAGAAATACAATCAATCAAAGAGCAATTATCATAATTAAAGTCTTTGTAATCCAAAATAGTGGGCACATCATTAGTTAAAGTTTTGACCTCTCCAAACCCACTTTTATCAATTTTCTCAACAAGATTTTCACCCTCCAAATTATCGGGACGCGTTCTAGCTAAAGTTGACTCTTCTCCAGTCCCTTTATCATCAATTTTAATTTTACTAAACAAGGAATCAATTGAAGAAACACCAATCATTTTAAGATCTTCATCACTTTTATGAAAACAATCACTAGAAAATGCTTTTTCTAAAAATTCTCTTTTAGCTCTAAGCATGGCGGTTCTTTTCTTACTTTCATCCATAGAAACATATAAAGCTTTAATTGATTCCTCAACCTTGGGCACAAAAAAATTTCATCTTGAGATTTTCTATATCATGAGAAATTCTATCAATACTTCTAGACATATCATCAATCTTATTCAACTTTTCTTCTATCGTAGCATTAAAAACTTTTTGAGTATTGATAAATTCTTTAATATTATTCTCAAGATCAGAGGTGTTCATATTATTATTATAAGAAGGATTACCATAATTATTAGAGGAATTACTAGGAAAAGGCCTAGGATTAAAATTACCTCTATAAGCATTGTTATTGAAATTGTTTCGAGAGATAAAATTCACATCTACGGCATCACTATTTTGCTCAATCAAGGTAGACAAAGTTACATCATTAAAATCAATAGGAGCACTTTTATTAGCAACCAATTTCATAAGAGCATCAACTTTTTCACTCAAAAAAGAAATTTCTTCAACAGAATTAACTTTTTTACTAGTAGGAGCTCTTTCGGTATGCCATTGTGAATAACTTGCCATAATATTGTCTAGCAATTTAGTAGCTTCACCCAAAGTAATTTCCATAAAAGTACCACCCGTGGCGGAATCTAAAAGATTTCTAGAAACAAAATTCAATCCCGCATAATTTTTTTGTATGATCACCCAAAGATTTAAACCATGAGTAGGACAATTTGTTAGCATCAATTTCATTCTTTCCCAAGATTGCGCAACATGTTCATGCTCAAGTTGCTTAAAATTCATGATTTCTGTCCTAAGAGAAATAATTTCCGTGGGCAGAAAATACTTAGTAATAAAAGCATCCTTGCACTTATCCCAAGAATCGATACTATTGCGAGGCAATGAAGAAAACCAAATTTTTGCACGATCTCGCAAAGAAAATGGGAATAATTTCAACTTCACAATATCATTGTCCACATCTTTTTTTCTTTTGCATATCGCATAATTCCACGAATGTGTTAAGATGGGACGCGACATCCTCACTAGGAGTACCGGAAAATTGATCTTTCATAACAAGATTCAACAAAGCGACATTAGTATCACAAGACTCTGCACTAGTTGCGAGAGGAGCAATCGGAGTGCTAATAAAATCATTGTTGTTGGTATTGGAGAAATCACACAACTTGGTGTTCTCTTGAGTCATTGTGACTACGCAACTAGATTGCACTCAAAAACAGATCTGACAAAAAAACGGCGAACGAAAAAGAGGTTGAATAAAACGGCAAATTTTTGTGAAGTGGGGGAGAGGAAAATGAGAGGCAAATGGCAAATAATGTAAATTGCAAGGAGATGAGATTTGTGATTAGGAACCTGGTATATGTTGATGATGTCTCCCTGGCAACGTCACCAGAAATTGGCACGTGGCCGGGAGACTATCTTGACTTGATCCTCCCCGGCAACAGCGCCAGAAATTCCTTTAGATACGGCTTGAACTACGTCGGTATTTCCCCAAAGAGGAAGGGATGATGCAGCACAACGACGGTAGGTATTTCCCTCAGTGTTGAGACCAAGGTTACCGAACCAGTAGGAGAACCACGCAACACCACGTAAACAGCTCCTGCACACAAAGAACAAATACTTGCAACCCGACGTAGGAGAGGGGTTGCCAATCCCTCACAGGTAAAAAGATAGGTAAAATTGTAGTAGATTGGATAAATAGATCTCGTGGGAACGCGAGATAAAATAAATAAATAAAACTTGCAGCAAGGTATTTTTGTGTTTTTGGATTAATAGATCTGAAAATAAAAGCAAATGAAAATAGATCTCGAAGGCAAATATAATAAAGAAGAGACCCGGGGGCCATAGATTTCACTAGTGGCTTCTCTCGAGAAAAATAGCCTACAGTGGGTAAACAAATTACTGTTGGGCAGTTGATAGAACTTCAAATAATCATGACGATATCCAGGCAATGATCATTATATAGGCACCACGTCCAAGATTAGTAGACCGACTCCTGCCTGCATCTACTACTATTACTCCACATATCGACCGCTATCCAGCATGCATCTAGTGTATTAAGTTCATGGAAAAATGGAGTAATGCAATAAGAATGATGACATGATGTAGACAAGATCTATTTATGTAGAAATAGACCCCATCTTGTTATCCTTAATAGAAACGATACATACCTGTCGGTTCCCCTTCTGTCACTGGGATCAAGCACCGTAAGATCGAACCCATCACAACGCACCTCTTCCCATGGCAAGAAAAATCGATCTAGTTGGCCTAACTAAACCAAAGATTCAAAGAAGAAATACGAGGCTATAAGTAATCATGCATATAAGAGATCAAAGACTCAAATAACTTTCATGGATAAAAACATAGATCTGATCATAAACTCAAAGTTCATCAGATCCCAACAAACACACCGCAAAAAGAGTTACATCAAATAGATCTCCAAGAGACCATTGTATTGAGAATCAAATGAGAGAGAGGAAGCCATCTAGCTACTAACTACGGACCCGTAGGTCTACAATGAACTACTCACGCATCATCGGAGTGGCACCAATGAGGATGATGAACCCCTCCGTGATGGTGTCTAGATTGGATCTGTGGTTTCTGGAACTTGCGCCGGCTGGAATTGATTTTTGTCGACTCCCCTAGGGTTTCTGGAATATTGGGGTATTTATAGAGCAAAGAGGCGGTGCGGGAGGCCACCGAGGTGGGCATAACCCACCAGGGCGCGCCTGGGCCCCCAGGCGCGCCCAGGTGGGTTGTTTCCCCCTCGGGGCACCCCTATGGTACATCTTTGGCCCATCTGGTGTCTTCTGGCCCAGAAAAAATCACCAAAAAGTTTCGCTGCATTTGGTATTGATTTCCTGCGAAGTAAAAAACAAGCAAAAAACAGCAACCGGCACTGGGCACTATGTCAATAGGTTAGTCCCAAAAAATGATATAAAGTTGCTATAAAATGATTGTAAAACATCCAAGAATGATAATATAACAACATGGAACAATCAAAAATTATAGATACGTTGGAGATGACGTAGCATTAGTCCATTATAAAAGATATCAAGTATTTCATTTTTCTTGAGAGGATGATCAGGCAAAGCATTAAGTAATTGGAGAAGCCTCCCCAAGCTTGTGGGAGACTCTCTTCTTTAGTTTGCACAAAGTTAAATATTTCCTGTAGAGCAGCTTCTTTCTTATGAGCAGGAAAATATTTTTCAGAGAAGTAATATATCATATCCTGGGGACTACGCACACAACCAGGAGCAAGAGAATTATACCATGTCTTAGCATCACCCTTTAATGAGAAAGGAAACAACTTAAGAATATAGCAATAACAATTTTTTTTCCTCATGAGCAAATAGGGTGGCTATATCATTCAGTTTAGTAAGATGTGCCACAACAGTTTCAGAATCATAACCGTGGAAAGGATCAGTTCAACCAAAGTAATTAACTCGGGATCAACAGAGAATTTATAATCCTTATTAGTAACAAAGATGGGTGAAGTAGCAAACTTAGGATCATATTTCATTCTAGCATTCAAAGATTTTTCTTTCAACTTGACTAGCAACTTTTTAAGATCATCTCTATCCTTACAAGCAAGAAAGTCCCTAGCTACCTCTCTATCCATAACATAACCCTCAGGTATATCAGGCAATTCCTATCTAGGAGTGCTAGGTCTAATAGGTGTTTCAAAGTGTTCAGTTTCAATAATTTCATCAGTTTCAGTAATCTCATCAGTTTCAGTGTTCTCATTTTCTTTAGCTCTAGCAAGTAGTTCATCAAGAAATTCACCCAGTGGCACAGTCTTATCAAGCAAAGTACTAGCATCATTATAAGTAGGGCCAATTCCAGTTGTGCCCCTAACTTGAACCCACTACTTAGTTTTGCCCCTAATTTTCAGGTATGCTCAGTTTTGCCCCTCCGCCGCTAGTGTCACTTATAGAAATGCCCTTTTGCGCTGTTACCGTCCGGTCAAAGGACTTTGACCATCCAGAAAAAAATAGCAAAAAAAAATCAAAAAATTCTAAAATTTTGTGGGATCGAAGATAGTCATGTCCGCAAGGCGCGTGCAAATTTTTGTGTTGGTTGGACACTCCAGGAGCTCGTGGCAAAGGAAAACAAAAATAATTTATGCCTATGAACAGTAAATTTGAAAAAATAGCAACAAAATTCAAAAAAAATTGAATTTTTTTGGCTTCAAAGAGGCTTGAGTGCACAAGGTGCTTGCAAGTTTTGGTGATCAAATGACGTACGAGGCGCTCTAGAGAAAAAAACAAAATAGTGCATTTTTTCAAAGTTGTTTTGAGCTAAATTTTGTTTTTTTCTCCACGAGCTCCTATGATGTCCAAACACAACAAAAATGTGCACACATCTTGTGCACCTGAGTATCTTCAGTCCTACAAAATTTCATTTTTTTGAATTTACTGTTCACATACGTACAAAATTTATGTTTTCCTTTGCCACGAGCTCCAAGGGTGTCCGAATGGCATGAAAATTTGTACACACCTTGCAGACATGAGTATCTTCGATCCCACAAAGTTTCAATTTTTTTTATTTTTTTTGCTATTTTTTCAGGACGGCCAAAGCCCTTTGACCGGACGGTAACGACATAAAAGGTCATTTCTATAAGTGAAACTAACGGCGGAGGGGCAAAACTGGGCATACCTAAAAATTAGGGGCAAAACTGAGTAGTGGGTTCGAGTTAAGGGCATAGATGTAAATGTCCCTTATAAGTATCATTCATAGTAGAAGTAGCATCATCAATTACTTGCGACATATCAGGATTAATAGCAGGTGTAGGTGTTGCAAGCTTACTTAAAACATAAGGTGAATGAAGTGCAGAGTGTGATGGCAGTTCCTTACCTCCCCTCGTCCTAGAGGGAACGATCTTGGTTCTCGTATCTTTCAGATTCTTCATAGTGATCAACAAATACGAGTCCCAAGTGACTCAACAAATAGAGCTGTGCTCCCCGGCAATGGCGCAGGAAAAAGGTCTTGATAACCCACAAGTATAGGGGATCGCAACAATTTTCGAGGGTAGAGTATTCAACCAAATTTATTGATTCGACATAAGGGGAGCCAAAGAATATTCGCGAGTATTAGCAGTTGAGTTGTCAATTCAACCATACCTGAAAGACTTAATATCTGCAGCAAAGTATTTAGTAGCAAAATAGTATGATAGTAACGGTAATAGTGGCACTAGTAGCAGTAGCAGTTTTGTAGTGATTGTAATAGTAGCAACAGCGAAAGTAACGTAGTAAAGATCAATATGTGAAAAGCTCGTAGGCATTGGATCAACGATGGATAATTGTGTTGGATAATATTCATCATGTAGCAGTCATAACCTAGGGCGACACAGAACTAGCTTCAATTCATCAATGTAATGTAGGCATGTATTCCATATATAGTCATACGTGCTTATGGAAAAGAGCTTGCATGTCATCTTTTGTCCTACCCTCCCATGGCAGCGGGGTCCATAAGGAAACTAAGGGATATTAAGGCCTCCTTTTAATAGAGAACCTGAACAAAGCATTAGCACTTAGTGAATACATGAACTCCTCAAACCACGGTAATCACCGGAAAGAATCCCAATTATTGTCACCTTGGGGTATGCGGATCATAACTCGTAATAGGTGCCTACAACTTGCAAGATAGGATCAAGAACACAAATATATTCATGAAAACATAATAGGTTTAGATCTGAAATCATGGCACTCGGGCCCTAGTGACAAGCATTAAGCATAGCAAAGTCATAGCAACATCAATCTCAGAACATAGTGGATACTAGGGATCAAACCCTAACAAAACTAACTTGATTACATGATAAATCCCATCCAACCCATCACCGTCTAGCAAGCCTACGAAGGAATTACTCACTCCCGGCAGTGAGCATCATGAAATTGGTGATGGAGGAAGGTTGATGATGATGAAGGTGACGGATTCCACCCTCCGGAGCCCCGAACGGACGCCAGATCAGCCCTCCCGATGAAGAAGAGGAGGTGGCGGTGGCTCCGTATCATAAAACACGATGAATCCTTCTCTCTGATTTTTTTCTCCGTGAATAGGTGTATATGGGGTTGGAGTTAGGGTTGCCAGAGGTCCAGGGGGCACAAGGCTGGGAGGCGCGCCCTGGGGGGTAGGCGTGCCTCCGGAGCTTGTGGCTCTTGGGTGGTCCCCCTCTGATATCTTTTCCCGCTAGTAGTTTTTATATATTCTATAAAAATTCCTCGTAATTTTTCAGGTCAATCCGAGAACTATGATTTCTGCACAAAAATAACACCATGGCAATTCTGCTGAAAACAGCGTCAGTTGGGGTTAGTTCCATTCAAATCATGCAAATTAGAGTCCAAAACAAGGGCAAAAGAGTTTGGAAAAGTATATATGATGGAGACGTATCAGGATGATGAGGCAATAACCAACACACGAAGAATGAAACTATCGTTCATTAACTTGCAAGCAAAAGGGTTGCTAGAAGTTTTGAATTTACACATCACAGTACATTGGTCGGTATTCCGGTTAGAAACAACACGGGGACCAAGAAATGAATGGTGATGGCGAGAAGTACCACTATAGCAAGAATTCTTAAGAGGTGGCGCATATCTCACGACATTCTTGACAGAAAATATGGCAATACTCCAAGGCAAAGAAGAACAGATGCTGGATAGCAAGGAACTCAAGGTTCAATCAAAACATGAACACGTTTGTGTTGAGGGAAGGCAAGGGTGTTGTCAATGATAACACAAATCATCGAGGGGCAAGGATGGTATTTCTCATCATGAATTCAATTTACATCTTGGAAGAAGTCAAATGTTGACGATGATCATGACACATTTTTGTTGAGAGGTTTCATGAAGATGCAATCGATTAGCGACGGCATCAAGCCAAAGGAATGTTGAAGCTAAAGGTTACTGGAACCACAGATAAGATGCAAGCTCAGAATCAGAGCTGCCTTTTAAGACAACCAATGTGATGTTGAAAGCTCAACGCAGCTTAGTGCATTGTCAGAATTGTGTTCCGAGGATGAAGGATTAGCCAGCACCGTCAAGCATTAGCATGACGATGATGAGGTAGCCAATCAAATAAGAATGACATCATTGAGTACAAACTCGTAAGCAACGAAGATCATTAAGAACTATTGAACTGTAGTGCGAACTCGATTCACTTATTGGTGTTCTCGAGTTACAAACAACTCAGAAACCATGGAAAAACTGAAATATGTGAGAAGTAATACTTGACGAAGAACTCACAAGAAGCAACGCACTTCGTAATATTCTTGACATACCAAAGGGTAGTACTCGAAGGTTGACCAGAATAGAGGTTGGACCGGTGTATTGATCTGTGGAAGACAAGTGCTCTAACTTGTCTGACAAAGGGAATCAAAGGAGAACATCATGGCCAGAACCATGATTGAAAAGGACCAAAACATAGATACAAGATGAATTATACCAAGGGGATGCTTATTATTACGGGAAGCTTCCATGATAAGATCTACATCGTGTCCATGGGCATGAACGCAAAGGTTCAAGGCCGATTCCCACTTCCTCAATGCATAACCTTCCATTTACTTCTCGCTTTTGATGAAGTTATAGTGTTGAAATTTTATCTGGCGTAACACCAGTAGAGTATGACCAGTGAAAACCTTCGGGTTCACACAGTTGGCAAAAGCATAGATCCAACCCATCTGGGCATTTTAGGAACCTATACAACACATTTATAGAAGCAACAGATATTAGCTCAAAAGCAGAGGGGTGACGACACTGAGTAGGTGATACAATTTGCTAAAGGCATTTGTATCAGGGGAACTTCATCATAATTTAGAACACGAAGGAGCTATAGATAGTAATCCACCAAAAGGTCAGGTGGTCTACAAAGAATCTAGTGTGAGTATCGATACTCAACCAGAAGAAGAAAGAATGCAAAGCGATGAGATTATAGAAACATCTGAATAATTTGAAAACTTAAACGCAAAGGAATTATGACTTCCAAATCAGGGGATAAGAAGCAAATGCTCTGATCAAACCTGAGTAAGTTGAATAAATGCTTAGATGGGCAATCAATCAAGGTTTGATTTGCTAAGAACCAGCTCATGTCCAGAATGACGTCTGAGCCAGAAAGACGAATTATAGGTTTGATCGATGATTACGAGTACTCGCAGACATATTGAATCATTAGGCTCAAAATAGTAATGATAAGGGATGTCAACGAAGATTGTTAGACATATGGAGTTAACCACAAGAGCAGTCAGGCAAGAAGAATCTCAAAAGCAGTAGGCTGCAAAGGATTCTTGGAAGATCGGATAGCACTTTGAAGTATTTGGTGAGACACGTGAACAACTGGGGGTGAACAAATCACCGGTAAGTGTGAGGAATTATTCGTGGTGTATTCATATGGAAAGGAGCTGCAAGGCAGTTGTCACAAAGGATTTTCGGAATATCGGAGAGTATCTCATGGTATCTTGTAATAACAAGAGCTACTGGGAACAAGTGTATGAAGTTATCCATAAGGATTTACCGGTGGTAGGGAATTGCAAAGGTGGTGGGCACAAGAGTCTCTGGAAAACGTTGAAGAGTGCTTCGGAATGTCTTCATATATCAAGGATGACCTGTAATGAGTGGCTCTCCAGAATGAAGTTGTTGCGTGATCCTAGAGTTAGAGTTAGTAAAAATTTAACCCGAAGAGAAGAGTGATCAGAATCCCAGAGTAAAGGAGCGGAATAAAAGATCCTAATCCCACCCATAGGTGATGTGGGCCCATAAGCCACACAACATAGTTAGTAAAATAGTTTTTTCTTTCAAATCTAGACTCAACATTGATCAAGGAGTGTGGAAGGGGTTCCTACATGCAGTCGGCTCTGATACCAAATTGTGACGCCCTCGATTCAATCGTGCACTGATCATACACGCAAACATGCACGATCAAGATCATAGACTCACATGAAGATATCAAAACACAACTCTACAACACAAAGGATAAACTTAAGTCTTTATATTACATGCCAGGGGCCACGAGGACCCGAATACATGAGTCATCAAGCAAATAGTATCTGAGTACAAACATAGTTAGACAAGTTTTGCCTTAAGAAGGCTGAGCAAAACAACGCCACTAGATCGAAAGGCAAGGCCTCCTGCCTAGGACCTCCGGACTACTCCTGGTCGTCGGTCTCCACGTAGTACGCTCCACTGGGGGGACCTCCATCTGCGGCGCCATCATATGTTGCGAATATCCAGGTCAAAAGAAAAAGGGGTAACAAAGCAATCGTGAGCACTCATCCAAAGTACTCGCAAGACTTACATCAGATCTACACTACATATGCATCGGTATCAAATGAATGGGGTTGTATCTGTGGACTAAACTACAGAAATGCCAGAATAAGGGGGGAGAAGCTCATCCTATCAAAGACTACGTCTTCTGGCACCCACCATCTTGAAGCAATAGAAGAGAGTAGCTGGAATGGTAACAAGTATCATCGTATAGCAATAATCCTACCCGGAGATCCTTTCCTCGTCTCCCTGAGATAAAGTGATCACCGGGTTGTATCTGTCACTTATCTCGGTGTGTTTTATCAAGTATCCAATTTTAGTTGTAAGAGGTCGGGATACAACTCCAAGTCGTCCTGTTACCGTGGACACGACTATTCGAATAAATTACTTCCCTGCAGTGGTGCACCACATTACCGATATGCTCGATTACCTCTGGCCGGACATACTTTCCTGGGTAATGTCCGGCCTCGGATGATCAACACACCGTAGTCCTACCTAGGCTCTCCAGAGAGTTCAACACGTTGGTCTAAATCCAAAGCGCTCAGGGGTCTTGGGCCCATCGCCCTTTGCACTCCTGCATGTTGCGTGACTGGCCGGGGACCAGACCTGGCTACCTCTTTATACAAAGCAGGTGCTTACGCAGACCACCCCAACAATTAGCCACATCTCTGAACTGTGACATCTGGATCGCTTTCGGAAGGAACATACGATGCCGAGGGTCCCATAAACCATTATCCCACGCGGCGGTTAGTGCGTATAGGCCAGCGGCCAACTCAGATCAAATACCCAATCTCGTTAAGCGTGTTATTCAGGAATAACCACGGACACCGACCAGGAACCAGGCCAACCTCTCTCCTAGGTGGTCTCAACCTGCCCTATCGCTCTGCCACAAAGAATCACTCAGGGGGGCCGTCGGGATAAAAGCCCTTTCAGCCCCCAGTCCATGAATCACTCGCGGGTACTCTACGAGCCGACCCGACTTTAATCATATCAGGTATCATGTATAGTATGTATATATATACCCTTGATCATCGCCCGAAGGGATCACGGTTCGATAGTATAGCATGGTAGACGGACAAGAATGTAGGGCCACTGATGGAATACTAGCATACCTATACTAAGCATGTAGGATAATAGGTAAGTATCAACAGTAGTAGCAAGGACAGGCTATGCAGTAGTATAGGATCAACTGATAAGGCAGTAACAGTAATACTACTCTAATGCAAGTAGTAGAGGGAAAGAATAGGCGGTATCTGCATGATCAAGGAGGGTTTGCTTGCCTGAAAGCTCTGCGGAGAAGGACGGGTCATCGTCGATGTAGTCGTACTGGGTGTCACCGGCAGTCTCGGGGTCTACCGAAAGAATAGGGAAGAGGGGGAAACAAATAAATAATGCAGCAGACAAATGCAGCACAAAGCATGTCATGGTAGTATGTGATGATAAAATGCTCTAATGCAAGCAACCCTAGGCATTTTAAAAGAAGAGGGAAAACAATATATTGGTCCAGGGGGAAATGTTGATGTTCGCTATGTTAGAGGCGTGTGGCAGGTATGTGGATAGCATAAACACATTCGTTATATTTTTTTGATCAATTTTCATATATAAATTATTTTTATCCGGGTTATAGTTTATTTTATATGATTTTTCAAAGTTTTAAATGATTTTCTAATTTTCTGGATTTAATTTAATTCAGAATTAAATTAATATTTAATTGCTATGGGTACACAGAAGTGTACCCAGCAGTTTGTACTAGTGGCTGACAGTGGGGCCTGGTGGTCCAGTCAGCAGGGTCAACAGCAGTTGACCAGTCAACGTTGACTAGTCAACAGGGCCAGGGGGCCCACCTGTCATAGTCTAGGACTTTTCCTTTCCTTTTCTTTTTCTTTAACTGGAAACTAATTGAGGGTTACCCCTCTAATTAAACTGGGCTTGGCCCCATTAGGCAGTGGCAAGAGGCCACAAAGGGGAGTGGGCGTGCACGCGCGTGAGCGCGGCAGGCCGGAGCAGCGGCGGGCGGTGGGCGAGCGGGGTGAGCGGCGGGCGAGGCTGCGCGGGGAGCGGCGGCTGGAGGCGTAAGGCAGGGGCGGCGGCCATAGCGCGGGCACACATGGGCAGGGGGCACGGGAGCGGCGACAGGGCGCGGGCGGAGCAGAGCGAGCGGCTGTGGGCAGCGGCGGGCGGAGCGCGACAGCAAGACGGCGAGCAGCAGCAGGCCGCAGCAGGAGGTGGAGCTAGGCATCAGCAGCAGAAGTAGAGCAGCGGCAACAACGGCAGCAGCTGGGCAGGCACGGGAGCGGGCGAGCGGCGCGGGAAGAGGGGGAAAGCGGGGGATCCGAAGGAGGAGGCTCACCGGGAGCATGCTGGCGAGCTAGAGGAGGCCTGGGTGGTCGGAGTCGAGGGGATCGACAGCGAGGCGGGGCGGCCGAAGCTTGGGAAGGCGGTGCGGGTGACGTGGAGGCGGGCTCCTAGCTCCGATCAGATGGTGAGGAAGACGAAGGAGACGGCGACGGAGCTCCTGGACGTGGTTGTGCGACGCGGGGCAGCCGGTGTCCGCGTGAACGACGGTGGTACGACGACAATGGCGTCGGGTGGGTAGTGGGGGAGAGCAAAGCGGCGCGAGGGGAGGGAAGAGGGAGGACTAGGGTTCGTCCAGGGGTCAAGGGAGTATTGTAGGCGCCGAGGGGGCGTGGATGGCCGCCACGCACGGCCATCGCCTGCGGATGGGCGCCACGACCTCCCCTGCCTCATGTAGAAGGAGGAAGGAGACATGTGGAGGGGTGTGGGCTGGGCCTCAGTGCACTGTGGCACTTAGGCCCAATTGCACAGTAGCGTTAGGCCCCTTTTATCTTTACTAGCGGGAAGAGGCGCGGCACACGCCGCGCCCATCAGAAAGCCTGTGTGTGCGCCTATGTTGCTTATTTCAGTGAGGGAAACAGAAATAATGCATTCGAAAGCCAGCTGATGGCGTGAAAGTATATGGGTATTTAGCGAGTTGATGCAGGTCCTTGTACTTTCTTATTTATAGAAGCTAGGGAAGTCATATCAACATGCAAGGAAGTTATTTTCCACATGAAAGAGCATGGTGTCATGGCTAACTATGCCAAGGATCCGGACAACATTGCTACCGCCAGCAGGAAGGAGTTGGGACAGGAAGATGGTTGGTTGTGCCATTGGAAGTTTGGTAGTGTGCTTGTTGGTTTGCTTGTTATGTGAAGTGAAAGAGCGTGAGAGATGTGTGTTATAGGTCTTAGCCACTGGCACCTCTATTTATATATACCCATATATATTTCCAGTTCCAGTCAATACTACACCAGTTTGAAAATTGATCTTAGCCACTGATATTTGTTTCTATTTGTTTATGGACATAACACGACCATGTACATTCATACATGCAAGGGAAGAGTTTGATTAGCAAGAGATCCTAGAAAATTTTACTGCCAATCTACATGCACACAAATTTAGAAGTTTCATAGTCCATCAGAAATGTCTTATAGCCAAATAAAATAATAGTTCCATATGTTCCAAGCACCAATACTTTCTCTAAGGAACTCACATATCTTTTTACACAATCAAACTACCATTTAGCCCCCATTGTAAAAAAAAACTAAGAAGAATATGAAAGGGAGACAAAGAAGAGGTAAAACATCACTAAACACGAAACTGGGACGGGGAATGAGGCCACATCTGCATCAACTATGCACTTACTTAAGCAAAAGTCGACTACTGCTAGCAACTGCAGAACTTCCAAAGGAAACCAAGAATGAATATATAATACAAATCTCAGATATAGTATAAACCTAAAGAGGCACGTAAAATTGTAGGATCAATGAATATCATGTGAAGAAAATAGACCTCGGCAATTATGCATATGTAAATAGCTTGTAGTACACTTAGCCAAGGATGACCATGTCCATAAGGATAAGGAATTCCCATCCAATTTCTCCACCTTCCAGCCATCTATTATGAACTGGAACAACCTGATCCCATTTGCACAGAGGAATTCAGGTTTGGTCTCCAAGTACGCCTCGAGGCAGAAGCACCTAGGGCATAGAAAACGAATCAGAAGAACGACACCTCAAAGAATAAACTACATATGTAGCCGAATAACACACAACGGTGCGCTGCTTCCTTCCATGGCCTCCGATGTCGCACGCCAACAACCTTGGCCATGGTGTTTCATTCACGAACACCAATGTCGTGGCCTCCCACCTGGATATCAAGCCGAGTAGCGTGAAGAGCAGGGCCGAGATAAACAATGCCTATTGTGAGTCTCGTCCAACGAATGAAAGAGTCTGCAGTTCGCCTGTCATGAAGATTTGTTCGAGGGGAGGGCGTAGCCCGGCAAATCGAGGGCGACGCAGTAGAATGCAGAGGAGAAAGACCGGGACAACACAAGGGCTATTAGTTCATCCAACGCCACTTGAAGTTCGTGGTCCAGGAAGGTGCAGGTTGCAGGTCACAACATGGCGGCTGGGTGAAGGCGTGGTTGTGTGTTGCTGGAAACATCAGAGGAGATACGTCGCTGGACGCATCTACTGCCTCGGCCTATTGTGTATGTGGTGTTGCTGTTTACTGTGAGAGAGAGAGAGAGAGAGAGAGAGAGAGAGATTTTAGGGAGGCAGAATAAGCAAGACATGGAAGTTACCATTAAACCGTGAGAAAACCCCGGGTCAGTCAAAACCACAAATATATGTGGTAATAGGTAACTATTAAGCGGTGAGAAAAACTTGAATCAGTTAAAACCACAAATATTCGGGATAATAAGTAACTATGCCCATGATTAGACCTATGGAAGACGTGGCCAGAAGCCAGACGTAACACGGAACCCAAATACGTAGCATACACGTGAACCAACCTGTAGTTGGATGGTTAGGAGAAAAGTGGTATTTTCAACCCACCGGGGTTTAAGTCCTAGACTTGTACTGGTGCTCACATTTTTTTGGATTTATTGTAGTCTTTCTGGAGATATGCGTTCAGTGGCAAAAGGCGTTCCCGTCGTACGAAGATGTCTATGGTGACTTCGTGAATCTCAAGATGATGTGTCGGCTCAGTCTCTTGTAAGTGCTCATAGGGATAGGGTGTGCGCGCGTTCATTTATAGAGATGGATAGTGCGTATGTATGAGGGTCTGTGCCTGTACGGTAACATTCAGTGGCAAATTCCAAGGCCTGTAAAAAAACAGAAAAACAAATGCTTTATATGTGTACACGTGTCGCAGGAAGAGCAACCATCTCTCAGCACTGGGAACGCCTAGGAGGGCTTCTAGCTTAGCCACTTTTATTTTCTTATATATTCTTTTTCTATTATTCTTTATTTATTTTCTGTTTTGCATTTCTTTTATACAGTGTTTGATTTTTGCTGAACTTAAAACTTAGCACATAAACAGTATGCAATATTTGGAGTTAGTACAATTAGTTGCAAAAATATTTGGAATAGTATACGTATTTATTTATATTAAATTGGTTAAATAAAATGCTTATGGGTCAGTTATAAATAGCTTAGGGGCATCTAAATACTTTGAAAAATGTTGGTACATTCATAACAATTAGTTAGTGAATATTTGCAACCCAACCTACATTTTTATTTTACCTTTTGAATTTTTAATTATTCAACTTGCATTTGAATTTGAATTTGAATTTGGTTTTCAACTAGCGGCAATTAAGCTTAACAAAAAGTTGCGACATGGCATCATTAGTCAGAGATCACTGTAGCTTAATTACAGGGGTGTCACAATGAAGATCCACAATAAGATTAATGATTAAACAAGTCTCAATCTCCAGATGAATACAAATACTGTTATACACCCTAATCTTACAACTTGGAATTCCTCTTACAATGGTGATGATGAAACGAAATGAGTATGAAGGTGGAAGAACAAACTAGAAGGATCTCCGGTGGTTCTTCTTCTCCAGATCTCTTCTCTCTCTGTTCTGGATGGTGTGGCGGTGGCTAGGTCTCTCTAATGGTGTGTTCTCCTTTACGGGAGTTGTTCTTGTAGATGATGGGGATCCTGTTGCCCCTCATACGACTGTCCATACAAGCGCATACGCTCGTATGGTTGGCCGTCTTGCGCTGTGGTGCGCCTGATGGTGAATCCTCCAACATGGAAAGTGTTCCATTTGGCTTGATTTGGAGTAATACTCCTTGATTTCCTTCCATATATGCTTTTTTGCCAAACTATGGAAAAAAAGTTTTCTTCTCTCTCGAAGGATTAACGTTAGAAATAACCGAGAAATAATCAAAACTTGATGAAAACCAAGTCAAAACTCCTTATAAAAAGTCACAAATTCTAAAGCCATCACACAAATACGGAGTCCTTGTCTTGAGCGGCAAGGCTTCTTGATTTTTCTTGTAGATCTCCATGGGCCGCCCAAAGTGGTCTCGACTAGAGCCGACATAGGGGTCCTCAGCCCGACCCACCAGGCCCAGAGTTGACATGGTGAGAGCCCCCTAGATAGGACACCGTCAATAGTCTCTGAACCGGTCTTAACTGTGGTCGCACCATGGTTTATCCGAGCTACTCATCATCTTCGATCGCCGGTCATGAAGCTGGTCCTACGAGAACTTTCCCCGACCCGTATCTTCTTGTAGCCGAGCTCTGATGTCAGACTACATCCGAGATGACGTAGAACACCTCGGTATTCTAAAAATGTTGAAGCAGTGGGACCGAGCTGCACACCGAAAAAGTCTCCCGCGCAGCCAGCCGCTCGCAGCCAACCTCCATGTTGGACTATTTCCGAAGTGGCGTGCACCACCTCGATCTTGAGTTGTCGATGTAGATGGTCAGCCTCCCAGGGAAAAAAGTTGTCCAGACAAGCCGACTTCCGCGAGCCGATTTTTCATGAATATTTTCGAATTGGTGCAATTTATTCTCTGTCGAGATATACAACCAGTATCCATAAAGGTGTGCGTCGGCTTAAAATCTGGTATGCACCTGAAGGATAAAATAAAACCACTGATCCCAGTAACCCCCGAGACTCAGGTCGGTTCACAAAATCGCCCCGAGGATTGAATTCTCACTTGGCAACATACTTTAGAAAAAGAGGTGTGCAGTAGCCCCCGAGCCTCAAGTTGGAGCGAAGGCTGATTGAACCCAGCTATTGTCGGCTTGAGCCCCCAAGTACTTGAGCCCCTGAGGATTGAATGCGGCTATTGTACTTCCCAAAGACTTGGACTGATTGCCTTAAATTTAAGTGGCAAAAGAAGTAAGGCAATCCGGCTATTAGCCGAGTACTTGAGCCTAAATTTAAGTGGCAGAAGAAGTAAGGCAATCCGGCTATTGGCCGAGTACTTGAGCCGACAAAGGAACAATAGGAAAAGGCTTCAGAATGACTTAAGAAGAAAACACTTAGACTGTTATGACACAGATTAAAGTGAAGGATTTAACAACCCCCAAGTCTGCCTTGACTTAGGTAAATTACTTAGAACGATCAAAACGAACAGGGAGAACAACATATTTATTCAACACATATAAAGCATGACCAAACTAAACAAAAACTGAAATTTGTAATCTTTTAAGCATGAAAGCGACTTAGCTGGTTTTACGCTCGCAGTGTTGATGATGCGGTCGAGGCTTGCAGATCTCCTGTATCAAAATCTAATGACCCATCATCCATTTCCTCCTTCAAATAACCACCGCTATTCCTCTTCCCCCTCCAGACGCGCACGTCTTTCTCCCTCCTCCCACATTCCACCAACCAGACCGCCTACTCACGTCCCCATGTGGCTAGAGGTGCTCCTGCATGAGCCTCGTCACCTTCCGCCGCCTTGGCCATCCATCTAAACCTTGACGACACCGGATTATCTCCGGCGAGCCCGCGCCCCACCCTCACCACACATACACAAACACACACACACACACACGCGCGCGCGCGTCTGAATCTTCAACCCTTGCCCTCCCCCCTTCGCCTGGGATGCCACTACCGCATCGTCCCCAACTTGTAGTTGTTCCCATCCGAGCCTAGCCGTCGTTCCCGCACCTCACTGCGATTAGCGTTGTCTTGGCGCTAATGCCCAATTCAACTGATGCGAAATCTGTTTTAGGTAATACTCCCTCCATCCCACATTTTTGCAAGCTACCAAGCTATGTGTGTTAGCTTACAAAAACGTCTTATATTATGGGACGATGGGGGATATTTTTTAGCCATATAAAATCAATGACATAAGACTTTAATGTGCAATACTTAGGGCACATCTAGATGTGCTTTAGCAAAACCGATTTTTTAGAGTCGTTTTCACGTACTCCCTCCGTTTCTAAATATAAGTCTTTTTAGAGATTTTCATAGGGACAAAATACCGATGTATATAGACATATTTTAAAATGTAAATTTACTCATTTTGCTCCGTATGTAGTCTATATTAGAATCTCTATCTAAAAGGACTTCTATTTAGGAAAGGGAGTTTTTTTTGAGCGGTAGGAACGGAGGGAGTACATGAGAAATAGCAAGGGAGAAAGGAAAGAGTTTGAACTTGCTCTCAATGTGATAGTTTAGTCCAAAAGGACTTCTATTGTAGAATATCTATCTAAAAGCACCAGGAGTCCTAGAACTTGCTCTCAATGTGATAGTTTAGTCCTACAACTTGAAATTTGACCCTACCCAGTCCCTGAACTTGCTCTCAATGTGCAAATCTAGTCCTGACGAATCAGAGAGCGCCATGTGGACGTGTGGGTGTATACCCGGTCAGCGCGTGGCATTTTGCAAAGAGCCCCCTGGCGTTGCTTCTAATCAACCCGCAATACCAGCACGGGAGCACCTGAATTTATTAACCTCATTTATTCTGTCGAGGGGGAGGAACTCCTGTGGCCTATCGCAACTCATTCTTCTCCATCTTTGTCTCTGTCGGCGCTCGAGCGGCCGTTGCTGACGTCAGCAACAATGGCTGCCTCGCCGGAGCTGTTCGGCGGTCCAGTGCCGCCTCCATCGGCTCATCTGGTCCGGCCGCCTGCAGTCTTTCCTCCAGACTATGGTGAGCTCCTCTTCTCTGCACCTTCTCTCCCCTGTTCCGTTTCTTGCATTGGCCGGGCGCAGTACGGCCTCGTACGGCGGATCCGTGCGATTTGGAACCTGATTCAAAGTTTGTGAGTTGCTGTGATCTTGCAAAGTGGCAATCTTATCATGAATGCAAGCTAGGGTTATGAGCGATGCATTTGGTCTAGGGTTTCTGCGTCAAGTTATGGGTTTGGAGAAGAAGGTGGGGTTTTGGACATGAAGCTAGGGTTATGAGCCTTGCTGTAGTTCTTGTGTGAGATTGCTATTTTGTGTTCTGTAGATTCGCTTACCATGTTAGGGTTTTGATGAAGAAGGTGGCCCCAGTAGATATAATCAATCTGAATGTGTAATTTATCTGAATTTGTTTTGCATGCAGTACATGTTCAGTTAAGTTTTACTGAATTTTTAACTGAATTTGTGCAGTTAATGTTAAGTTAACTGAATTTTGCACTGAATATATGTCTTTTTTTTGTATGCAGTACATGTTCAGTTAAGTTAACTGAATTTTTAACTGAACTTGGGCAGTTCATGTTCAGTTAACTGAATTTTGCACTGAATATCTCTCTTTTTGGTATGCAGTGTGTGACTCAGCAATGGGACAGAGTGTTCACACTCCTTTCTTTACACTGGAACTGGAACATGGTGGTCTTTTCTGTGGACCTATCAGTGCCCCAGAGTATTATAACTCATCTTTGGAGGTCCTTGACTATGTTGATGCTTGCACATTTTCATATGCAGTCTTAGAAGAACACCTAAAATGGTTGGGATATCCTGCCAATGAGCACATTATTTACTGGTGTTTACCTGAGAAAACAATTTCAGATGGCTTGGTGAGAATTAAGGGTGATGAGGATTTGCAGCATCTTATCACAGCTAGTGCTCAGCACAAAGTTCTTGCAATTATGGTTGACCATGCAGACTTCATCAGCAATTTCAGAGAAGATTTGATATTGAAGCTACCATCTGTTGCAAGCCCTGTCAGAATGGAAAACTCAATTGTTGGTGCAAGCAGTGCAGCATCTGCTCACAACATTATTTCTGTCAATGTTGAAGATCCACTTTCAAAGGTTGCAGTTGATGGGACAGAAGAAGATGATGTTCTGACAGATTTGCTTAATTCTGTTGCTGACCCAAATTTGCTGACATATTGTGCAGAGCCAGACCTGCTTAATGGTGGTGTTAACCCAAATTTGCTTAGTGGTGCAGAGCAAGACCTCCTTAATGTTGCAGAGACAAATGTGATGGTTGCTGGTGCAGAGCCAAATTTGCACCCTGAAAATGTTGTGCTGTCAGATTCAGACTTCAGTGACAGTGATTATGACATAGATGATGGAGATGATGATCTTTATGAAGACAACATTGACTTTGATGTTGATGAAGAGGCTGAGCAAGAGGAGGTAGGGGTTGAGCCTGACTATGTCCTTGAAGATGAAGATCTCAACCTCTCCATAGAAGCACAAGATCAACTGAAGTACAAATTCACAGCTTTCAATTCCAAGGTGGACATGAAATCCCCTGTATTTAAATTAGGTATGGTATTTGCTGATGTGGTTGAGTTGAGGAAAGCTCTCAAGGCCTATTCAATAAGGAACAGAGTGCAGATCAAGAAGCTTAAGAATGACAAGATCAGATTGGAGGCAGTTTGTCAGGGTGGTGGTTGCCCATGGGTGCTTAAGGCTGGAAATGACAACAAGACTGGAGGTTTTGTCATCAAGGCATACAATGGATTGCATAAGTGCCAGAAGAAGTGGAAGTTAAAGGATATGACAGCAAAATTCCTGTGCAACTTTTTCATTGATGAGTTCAGAGATGACCAGAAGATGTCCATTGGAACATTTTCAAGAAAAATAACAAAGGAATTCAATGTTACTCCTAATAGATGGAAGCTTGCTAGGGCTAGGAAGCAAGCACTTAAGGAGATACATGGTGATGAGGAAGAGCAGTTCAGCAGGCTATGGGATTATGGGCATGAGCTAAGGAGCAAAAACCCTGGGTCTACATTCCTGCTAACAACTACACTTGTCAAAGATACAAAATTTCCAATGGGCAGAAAATGTTTGAAAACATTATATTGGTCATATGATGCTTGTAAGAGAGGATGGCTAAAGGGCTGCAGGCCTATTCTCTTTATTGATGGTTGTCATATGAAAACAAGGTTTAAAGGAGTGCTCCTTAGTGCTGTTGGAATTGATCCTAATGACTGCATTTTTCCCATTGCAATGGGCTGGGTGGAAGTAGAATGCAAAGGTTCATGGGAGTGGTTTTTGACCACTCTAAAAGATGATCTAAACATTACAAACATAGCTCCTTTCACAGTTATGAGTGACAAGCAGAAAGGGTTAATAAATGCTGTGCACAAGGTTTGGCCAGATGCAGAACACAGGTTTTGTGTGAGGCATATTTACCAAAATTTTAATGAGAAGCACAAAGGAGAGGTACTGAAGCAAGATCTGTGGGCCATTGCAAGATCACCAAACAAGGTGAAGTGGAGAGAGAACTGTCAGAAAATGGATGATCACTACCAAGCTGCCTTCCACTGGACTGAGAGGCTTGAGCCAAACACATGGTGCAAGGCATTCTTCAGGGAATTTCCCAAATGTGACATCCTGCTGAACAACAACTCTGAAGTGTTTAACAGCTACATTCTTGATGGCAGAGAGATGGCAGTGCTTAGTATGCTTGAATATATCTTCTACAAGATCATGCACAGGCTAGTGAGTAAACAAAGGGAAGCTATAGAAAAGTGGGTAGGGCAGAGAATATGCCCAAAGATTCAGAAGAAATTGGATAAGAATACAGAGTTTGCTGCAAACTGCCATGTATCTGAAGCTGGCCAACAAATGTTCAAAGTATAGTCTGGTAACAATAGTTACACAGTGGATCTTGCTCTCCACACATGTGATTGCAGAAGATGGCAGCTGTCTGGAGTACCATGTGGTCATTGTATAGCATGTTGCAGGGAGGAGAGGATTGACCCAGTGACAATGGTTCATGACTGCTATACAGTTCAGACATATCTCAAGGCATATGGATACACTCTTGTTCCTCTTGCAGACCCAAAGCATTGGGAGAAACAGAATGGGTACAAGGTGCATCCACCAGTGTTTACTAAACAGTTGGGAAGATCCAAGAAGAATAGGAAGAAGGCACGAGAGGAGAAGATCAAGAATGGTGTTAGGGTTCTGAACAGAAAAGGTGTGACAATGCACTGCTCAATCTGTGGCAGAGCTGATCACAACAGAAAGGGGCACTACAAATGGCAGGAAAGTCTCATTCAAGATGGGATAGAGGTGGTTGATGAAAGCTATGATGACCCTACCTTTCTTCAGGTATGTGCTAGTTAACTGAATTGAACTGCATTTGTACTGTACTTATGTCATTGTAGAACTTAATGTGCTTAAATGAATATGTGCAGAACATTTTCCCAAACAATGTAGACCCTCTGTTGGATCCAATTGATTCACCAACAAGTATGGTTTTCACCATGGCTTAAAGGGAAATTGCTACAAGAGTTCCTCAAAGGGCATATGGCCCATTACCACAACAGTCTGCCTTTGTTGCTGCTGCTGGTGCAGCAATACCTCAGCCAGTGGTCACCACAGAGATGCTCATTGGTAGGCAGACAAGGGCAAACACAATAGCTCAAAGAGAAGAAGGAAGAGCAAATAAAAGACAAAGAAATGCACCTCCTGGTGCAGGCAGAGGAACAGGAGCAGATTCAGCTGCAGGCAGAGGCAGAGGTGCAGCTCCAGCTCCAGGCAGAGGCAGAGGTGCAGCTCCAGCTCCAGGCAGAGGCAGAGGTGCAGCTCCAGCTCCAGGCAGAGGCAGAGGTGCAGCTCCAGCTCCAGGCAGAGGAAGAGGTTCAACTCCAAATGCAGGCAGAGGAAGAGGTGCTGCTCCAAATGCAGGCAGAGGAAGAGGTTCTGCTACAGTTCCAGGGAGAGGAAGAGGTGCTGCTCCAGTTGCAGGGAGAGGAAGTGTTCCAGGTGAGAGGGCATGGTGGCTGTTGTTTGGAGATCAGATTGAGAGCCAAATACCTGATCTCAATGCACCTGCTGAAGATCTGAATGCACCTGCTCCCTGATTAGCTGGCTGTTGCAAGTGCCATTTTTTGTAAAGGCCTAGAGTGATGTAACTTTATGACTGGCCTGTCAAGTATGCCAAATAGTGGCATGAAGTGGCAAGATTTGCCTTCTTTTGGTGGCAAAACAGTGGAATTCATTGCCCTTTTTGTAACTTAACTTGCACTATGAGCTAAATGAGCTAGTTAATGCCTGAATGTGCTCAATGACCTAGTTAACTTAACTAAACTTGCCCTCATTGTGCTGTTCTAGTTAACTGAATTTTAATGCATGCTGTTCTAGTTAACTGAATTTTATTGCCTGCTCTTCTACTTAACTGAATGTGCACAATGATGTTGTTCAATAAAAAAAAATATTCTCCTACTTATCTGAATGTGCAAAATGAGCTAGCTAACTCAATGTGCACAATGATGTAGTTTCAAAAAATTGAAAATAAAAAAAAATTTGGCCCGGGGCTCGAACCCAGGACCTGGGGTTTATAACGCTGCGTGCAATGCCAGTGGGATAGAGCTAGTGATTTGTTCTAGTAGCACCTCCGGATGTACATATTGTTATTTTTGTGGTCCTGCAGTTAAGCGTGCGTTACGGCCTCTATCTGACGACCAAGGAAAAAACGAGCGTAGTCGTTTCGGTTTCCTCTCTTTAAGACGTGGCGACCTGCCGTTCTCCCTCTCCACTCACCGCTCGCACACCCCACTCCTCCCCCACTCCGCCAACCACCCAAGAAACCTCGCCACTCACCGTCTCGACGACCACGCCACCGCTACCGCCATGGACCAGAGTCTCGGATGGCAGAAAGCCGTCGAAGAGCTGGCCGGCGACAACCCGGAGCTTCGCGCGCAATACAGAGAGATCGCGCGGTGGTTCCCAAGTGTTCAGATGATGAAGATCCACGCGCGCGGTCTCGTCAAGGTGATGACGGATGCTGAGAAGCGTCGTGCCTTCCCCGGCGGCATCGACGTTCCTCCGGCGACCATCCTCCTCTGGGCAATGCGCGAGGTTCGGCGCTCCCCCGACCCCAGGCAGCGCGCCCGCTGGTGGATGTACCGCTCATCCACCGCGGCACCGGCCCAGCCGGATGCAGAGCGCGTTGCGTCCAGGACCGAGCACGTCCACGACTTCGTGCTTGCCCTGCCGGCGCCCGTCAACGCCACCTACTGGGACCGTCAAGGTCCATCTGTCCTCTTCGGGCCTGACGATGACTCCGACGATGAGTCATCTGACGAGGAGGTGCCGGAGGTCGTCGTGCTGTCAGACGATGAGCCGGAGGTGCAGATCGTTGCGCCGGTCGGAGCCGCTGTGGATGGTGGCCGCAACGTTCCCATTGAGGTGGACGACCTGCCAGATCTGCCTGAATCCGCTATCATCAAGCAGGAGGTTGAGGAGGAGGAGGTGCCGCCGGCTGTTCAGGAGGTTAACAAGAAGAAGAGAGCAGCAGTGAAGAGGGCAGCTGTTGTGGAGGTACGCCGCTCCGAGCGCCTGAAGCTGCTCAAGGACTGAAGAATGCTGGGTCTGCAGATGGTGCTGCTTAGGTATGCTGTTATACCACAGCATATAAGTTAGAAATATGATGTTGTTAGGTAGGTATGCTGATATATGTCACAGCATATAAGTTAGTAAGATCGAGTTGTTAGCTAGGTATGCTGTTATATCATCACAGCATATAAGTTAGAACTCTTTTGGACATGCTATGGTTAGGTGTGCTACTATATACAGCACATAAGTTATCTGTAATTATGTGGTTTGGAAAGTGGACTAAGGTTATGCATGCTGTTGGTATGCAACTGGAGTGCTTTTAACTCAAAATGCAGTTAAGTTCAAATGTGGTGTGCTGCACTGCTTTGCTGCAAATGTTGCATTCAGTAGTGCTTTTTTTGTTTCTTTCTGCATGTGGAATAGCTTGGTATACCAAATGGAGCACTTACTATAAAAAGCATTCTGTACTTGCATATGGTACATCATGCAGAAATTCAGGTAGCAAACTGAATTGTCATTGAAAATTCAGTTAAGATTCAGTTGAGTTAAGTTAAATTCAGTTAGGTTAAAATTCAGTTAAGTTAAATTCACTTTAGTTAGAGTTCAGATAAGTTAAAATTCAAGTTAAGTTCAAATGCAGTTAAGTTCAAATTTAGTTAAGTTAAAATTCAAGTTAAGTTCAAGATCAAGTTAAGTTACAATTCAGTTAAGTTTACTTAAAATTATCAGTCAAATTGAGTACAACTCATGAAAATTGCTCGACTAAGTAGGAAATGTGGGCCTAATAATGGGCTTGTTTATTACTGAAGAAACTAACATTTCACTCCAATATTGGGCCTACCTACCAGCATTAATCTACTGCCTACCTACCAGCCAACTCAATCTACTATATAAACCACCCCCCAATTGCCACAAACAACAGTCAAACCCAAACACAATCCCTTCTCCTCCCCCCAGCCGCCAGAGCAAACCCTAGGAGAGATGGATCTGGGAGAGGTCATCGATGAAGAAGAACAGGTGCCCAGGGTAGCCAGGCGTAGAGAGGCAAGAAGGAGGGAAAGAAGGCAACTGGCTCAGCGGATCCTTGCAGCACGCAACCGCAAGGACATGGAGCAGTTCCTGGAGGCATTCCCCCTTGGCTCCAACCCTACTGATGATGATATCATCTACTGGGCAAGGAGGAGGGCCAATTTCCATCCTTTTCAGGTCACTAGGATGAGGTGGAGTAGGATTCTGTATCCAGATGAATGAGATGTTAGCTGAAGTGATCTAGATCTACCTACCTTGCTATCTATGTATGAAATCTGTTGATGCATGCAATGTAATAAATCCTAGATGCTCCTTCTTCTCTGCTATCTGATGCAGTGTATGCAATGTATGCAGAAACTTAATGAAATGCTATATGCTATCTTTATGTGCTCCATGATGCAGTGTATGCAACTTTCAGTTAACTGAACAAAGAACAGTTAACTGAACCATATTGAGTTAACATTTGTATACAAAATTCCTGTTAACTGCCAAAACACAGTGTACAAATTTTCAGTTAACCTAAATTCAGATAACTGAATAATAGTTCAGTTAAACAGAAAAGCAATTCAGTAAACTGGCAGAGCAAATCAAAGATAAAATCCAAATTCACTTAACCAAATCAAAACTGACTTAACTGCCACAACATTGATAACTCAAATTCAGATAACATAGTGCATATTAGGTCATTGCAGCAAATAGTACAGTGCATCTGGATACAGGGCATCAAAGATAACCCAAATTTAAGCAGCAATTCACTTAATTAAACAAATCCACTGATCATCATTAACTAAATTCCATTAGAGCACCAATGGATCACTCAAATTCATGTAGCATCTCCCTAACCTTCCTTATCTTGCACTTGGTGTCCTCCTTATGCTTGAATAGGTCACCAATCATATACTCTAGCTTCTTTATCTCTTTCTTCAGCTCATCCCTTTCTTCCTTCAATTTGTCCCTCTCTTCCATCATTTTGTCCTTCTCTTGCTTCATCTCATCCCTCTCTTTCTCTGCCTTTGCCCTGACCACCTGATGAATGTTGGTCACTGATTTGTCAGCCATTCTCTTCTTCTCAAGTTCTACCTTTAGGTCAGACAGAGCTAGCCTTGTGTTGCCCAATTCAGTAATTGCCTGCTCTTTGTCAGCCACCATCTTAGCAAAATCAAGTTTAAAAAACCTCAGGTCTTTTTCCATGGCTTCCTTCTCTTTCACAACCCCAACATTTTCTTCAGCCTGAACAACAGCTTCCCTGATCCTGGATGTGACCTCATCTTCATACATGCCCCAAATCCTAGCTAGACTGGTCCTCAATTGTGGAGGCCACTCTGGGTCAACCCAATGCACATAGGGGCATTTAGGCCCATCCTAAAATTGTAGAGGAAATTCATAATTCAGTTAACTGAAGAATATACAGTAACACTGAATCAAAATTCAGTTAACTGGACAAAATTAAGTAAACTGAATCAAGATTCAGTTTACTGACAGCACATTCATGTTCTCTTTTCACACAGCCCTTTGAGCATTCCTGAGCTACTTAAACACTACATATTTGGACAACTAAATTAACTAATCTTCTTCTTACAGCACTATGAACATGGCACAACAGAGCAAGCTCAATCTCATGTGTAATTAAATGGCCAAATCATTTACAACTATGAACATGAGTACATGTACTACAGCACTACTATCTACATCTACAACTAAGAACATGTACTAACCTTTTGTGCACAACCCAGGAATCTTCTTCCACTGTCAACAGACTCAAATGCAACAAACTTCTCACAAACTGCTTGGTGCTCACACCTATGAGGTAGATCAGCAGCAAGGCCTGCCCAATCGGTGCTCTCAATGGTGCGAGGACCCTAAAACCAAATCTGGTAAGAAATCCCATTTTTTGCCTAACCCTAAATGCCAGATGAAGGTGGACAGGATCTCACCGGACTGGTGACCGAGTCGCCACCTGACGAGCACGAGCTGGATCCGGAATCACTCCATGAAACCATGGCCGCTAGCTTGCTTGGCGGCGGCGAGGAGCTGCGGCGAGGAGCTGCGGCGACGACCAGAGCAAGAAACAGGGCGGGGAGTGAGCTTTGCGGGTTGTCTGGATCGGGGGGGCAGACCATGGTCTCTTTTAATTAATTCAGGTGTTATGCTCGTAGTGCGGGTTGATTCACAGCAACGCTAGGGGCCTCTTTGCAAAAGAGCAGGCGCTGACCGGGTATACACCCACACGTCCACATGGCACTCTGTGATTCGTCAGGACTAGATTTGCACATCTGAAGCAAGTTCAGGGACTGGGTAGGGTCAATTTTCAAGTTGTAGGACTAAAGCATCACATTGAGAGCAAGTTCTAGGACTCCTGTTGCTTTTAACTCGAAAGGAAAATTGGCTGCTGCTACACTATTTGGAGAATCTAGTCCAGCAGTGAATGGTCACGTCACTTTCAAGGCCCAGTCCGGAAAGCACACGCCAGCCAACTCACCACCCAGAACCGGGCGCAGCTTCTCTGACTTAGCTTCAGCAAGGCCGCCTCTACCTTTCTTTTGCGCGTGCACTGTTTGCAAAGTACTGTTCACGAAACACTGTTCATACATCACTGTAGCGCGGGCGCTGTTCATATCCCTGTTGCAACAGATCTGGGCGGTCCGATCTCGATCCAACGGACGAAAGCGGGGGGAAAGGCAGGGTACTGTAGCCCATGGCAAGGTAGAGAATCCACAGCCCCCGGAACCAACCAAACTCCGACCACACGACCCAACCTTTGCTTCCCCTTCCTTCCAATCCACCAGATCGACGATTCGCCATGCTCCCCCGTGCACCACTCCGGCCATGAGCCTCGCGCTCCATGGCGCCGCCCCGTGCTCGCGCCCTCCTCCTGCCGCTAGCGGCGGCCACCGTCCTAGTCGCCTCCACCATCTTCCTCTTCGCCGCCGCCGGCGCCAGCCGCTGGCGCCCCGCCGACACCGGCCTCCCCGTCCCGGCCACCCCCGCCGACTTCTCGGCCGTCCCTATCGGTGTGAGTGTAACATCCGCCGCCAAGGGTAAAGAGCTCTCCTTTCTTGATGAGAATGGCCGCCCCGACGACCCCAGCTCCGGCTCGGCGGCGGCTGCTGAACCTGGGAGATGCGACCCCCGCGACGCCGCCGTCAGGGTGTTCGTTTACGACATGCCGCCGGAGTTCCACTTCGGGCTGCTCGGCTGGGCCCCACCTCCGGGGAACGGCGGCGGCGTCTGGCCTGACGTCAGGGGCGGCACAGTCCCACGCTACCCCGGTGGGCTTAACCAGCAGCACAGCGTGGAGTACTGGCTCACGCTGGACCTCCTGGCATCCTCGTCAGCAGCACCGTGCGGTCCGGCGGTGAGGGTTGCCGACTCTCGTGATGCGGACGTGATCTTCGTCCCCTTCTTCGCGTCCCTCAGCTACAACCGCCACTCCAAGGCCGTGCCGCCGGAGAAGGTAAGCAGAGACATGTCCCTACAGGAGAAGCTCGTCAGGTATCTGGTGGCGCAGCCGGAGTGGAAGAGGTCCGGCGGTGCCGACCATGTCGTCGTCGCGCACCACCCCAACAGCTTGCTCCACGCCCGATCCGCGCTGTTCCCAGCAGTGTTCGTGCTGTCTGACTTCGGGAGGTACCACCCCAGGGTTGCCAGCTTGGAGAAGGATCTCATTGCGCCATACCGACATATGGCGAAAACATTTGTGAATGACACGGCCGGGTTTGATGATCGGCCGACATTGTTATACTTCCGGGGAGCCATTTACAGGAAGGAGGTAATAATTGTGCTTACTAATCTGGTTCTGCACACTGCAAACTAAATTCTGTATATGACTATGAGACGCCAATCATGGCATACTATAATGGCACTGCTTTTCTCGCAGAAGCCTGCTAGTATTTGCCAAGTAGGTTTAGCTGATGCAGAGAATTGGTGAGATTTATATTGAGTGACATAATTCAGAATTTGGTAAATTGTCGTAATTGAATCATTAGGCTGAGACTCTATGATGGGTGGAGCGATCATTAGGCATTTCTTAGGTAAGATCCTAAGATTTCAGAATTCCAGCTTTGATGTGTTTTCAGTTTTAGCTGCACAAGTTACTGCTATAGTGCTACTACAAACTGCCATATTTTGAGTTGTGGCTGATGGTAGCAAATGTTATTAGTATTAAACCATGTACATTATGCACCAGCTAGTGCTTCTGAATACACGATGAGGCAAATTGGATAGCTTGGCGCCATCTAAAACTTAAAACCATCAAGGTGGTTCCCCTCACCTTGGTTGAGATGAATTAAATATACTCAGAAAATTTTCAGCCTTATGCATGAATCGGAACACAATTTGTGCATCTCCTTGATCGCTGGTAGATAGATGTTGTGCATAAGTTCTTATTTAAAAGATACTCCCTCCGTCCCATGATATAAGATGTTATTACAACCATATATTGGTTGTAATAACATCTTATGTTGTGGGATGGAGGGAGTAGTATATATTAATACATGTTGCAGATTTTAACCCCATTATGTCTGTATGTGAGAAAACTAGTGTTTGGTGCCATGATATATCACATCATATTTTCTTTTCCAGGGAGGAAACATTCGGCAGGAACTATATAATATGCTCAAAGACGAGAAGGATGTTTTCTTTTCCTTCGGAAGCGTCCAGGATCATGGTGTCAGCAAAGCCAGCCAGGGAATGCACTCATCAAAGTTTTGCCTAAACATTGCCGGGGATACCCCGTCTTCCAATCGTCTCTTTGACGCTATAGTAAGCCACTGTGTCCCTGTTATCATAAGTGACGACATTGAGCTCCCTTATGAGGATATCCTAGACTATTCAAAGTTCTCCATCTTTGTCCGTTCCTCTGATGCTATTAAAAAGGGCTACTTGATGAGACTAATTAAAGGCATAAACAAGCATCGATGGACAAGGATGTGGAAGAGGCTCAAAGAAGTGGATAAACATTTTGAGTACCAATTCCCATCTCATAAGGATGATGCGGTACAGATGATCTGGCAAGCATTGGCCAGGAAGGTGCCTTCGATCCGACTGAAGGCACATAGGTTTAGAAGATCTTCAAGATCTGAAAGAGGAAGCAAATAAACAGGAAGGAGGTGTATGTATTGATGGTGTGCTCCAGATGATAGGGCAAGCAGTGGCTAGGAAAGGTGCCTTCGGTTCGGACGAAGTCACATATGTTTAGAGGATTTTCAAGATCTGAAAGAGGAACCAAATAAACAGGAAAAAGTGTGTATGTATCTTGCTTCTAGGCTAATCTAACACAGCATTCACTGACACTGGCACATCAGTTGCATTTTCCCTTTGAGGAACATTGTAAATTAGAAGATTCAGGTTGAATGTTTGGTTATACCTTGGAACAAAAACAGATAGCTCAGACTTTTATTGGTCCAGTTGAATGTATGTTAGAAGGCAAATGCTTATTGTTAATGTAAGATATACTCCATCCGACAGATAGCTCAGAATGTATGTTTGCTCGGAGTTTATCCCACTTCTATAATTTACTTCAAAATAGTCCCCCCGTCCGGAATTACTTGTCGCTAGCTGTTTCCTTTGATGTTGTGACCAAAGCGATTGATCTCATGTGAATTTATGTTGTGTATTCAGAAAGGTCCAGCATAAAGGCAAATCAAAATGTTTGGGCTCCTTCGATTCAAAGGATTTTCATAGGAATTGTTGATGATTAGAATCCTTACAAAATTTTTCTATGTTGGTTGTTTGATTCATAAGATTGAGTACTATATGAACTTTTTCTAAGGATTTTTTATACCACTTCCCATTGAATTTTTAGCATTTACTCAAACCTTTTTGCAAAAATTTCTTCATTTTTCCTATGTTGCAATCAAACAACCCAAAATCCTTCCTGTACGTTGAGACGAGCGTGACATTCGAATCCAATCTTATGTTCTTCCTATTCCGGCATTTTTAGAATCCTGCAAATCAAAGAGGCCCTTAACATTACATGTAACCTCTGCTATACCACTCCAAAACCGCAGGCATATCTTTGAAACAACAAGACACAGATTTCATGATTCAGCACATATAACTGGAAAACGTTTACCCGTATCGTCAAAAAACATTCAAATAACATTTGAAGAGTCAACGAAGGATATATTATCATATATTTCACAGTATTAAGCTGAGACACAAGTATACAACGGGCTCGCAAAACATATTACAACGGCATTTCTTTGAATCTTTGTCACATACAAATACAATTCATACTATTACAACAGGATCCTCCACTAACAGGCTGAATCTGCATGGCAGCCGTCAACCAATCAGAGAAAGATTACAGCGCGCAGCTCCTAAAGAAATTAGACACCTTATTATAGATAAACTATACTATCACAGCCTCCGGGTCATGTATTCGTCTCAAACAGGAAAACTGGCACCTTCCCGCTTCGAAGAGAGCGATCAAAGACACCTGCAGAATAATAATAATCAGAATTCTGTGAAATTTCAGCAAATCAACATCCATAATAGCATATTACTTTCTACTATTATGGATGTTGATATATGTAGTATTGGACAAGAGATTAAACACGAATCCGCAAAAAAAAAAAAAACCCATACTACTTGATATGCACTTCCGCATGAAAAATATCCCACTCAACAAAAAACATACTACTGTACCCACTAAAAATATCTTCTTAGAAGAAACTTGGTTAGAACCCAAGAAACGGAGAACAATTTACTCAGGAATACAAATAGCAAGTACAAGAAAAACGAATAAAAAGAAATCGATCAAAAAAAAGATGAAAACCCTTCCAAGAAAGCAAGAAAGTAATGGAGATTGTTTTGTTTGTTGGGTGAGCCCGCGCGGCCATCATCGCGCGCGCTCCGACCGCGGGCAGTCGTCATCGCTCGCCGCCGGCAGCTCCCGCGGATGCCGCGTCTCTCAACCCAAACGTCGCGCGCCACCTTCCCGCAAGCCCATGGTGGACCACGGTGGCGGCGCGGCCGATGGGAGAGAAAACTCCGGCCGCCGCGGCGCCGTCGGACGGCTCGCTCGGATAAGATCAAGTAGTGTTCGGGTCGAAACCCTAATTTCCTGCTCCTCCCCCGGCACCCTCTTATCGACGACAACAACCCACCCATAGGCCACAGAACGCCCAGCACTTGGAGGCCCACATAAAGTCCAACTGATCAGCCCGGCCCATCACCTTCCAGCTTGGTCCCGCATGTCATAGAAAGTGCTGCGCGAGCGAGGCCGAAACCCTAACGCCTCCACGCTATATAATCATTCTCTCGCCGCCGTGATCCCCTCTATGCGCCGCCACCCAAAACCCTAGCCAAGCACACCGCCGCGCTCACAGCAGCCAAGCACACCGCCGCAGCCACCATGGCAGCCGTTCTCACCCGCCCTACGCCGGGCACCGTCCAGTGCTTTGGCCGGAAGAAGACCGCCGTCGCCGTGGCCTACTGCAAGCCCGGGCGCGGCCTCATCAAGGTCAACGGCGCGCCGATCGAGCTCATCCGCCCCGAGATGCTCCGCCTGAAGGCCTTCGAGCCGATCCTGCTCGCCGGCAGGTCCCGCTTCAAGGACATCGACATGCGTATCCGCGTCCGCGGCGGAGGGAAGACGAGCCAGATCTACTCCATCCGCCAGGCCATCGCCAAGTCTCTCGTCGCCTACTACCAGAAGTACGTCGACGAGGCGGCCAAGAAGGAGGTGAAGGAGATCTTCGGCCGCTACGACCGGACGCTCCTCGTCGCCGACCCGCGCCGCTGCGAGCCCAAGAAGTTTGGCGGTCGCGGTGCCCGCGCGCGTTTCCAGAAGTCGTACCGTTGAGCTCCGGCGAGATCTCTTGTTGGGTATGGCGGCGGTGGCCTACTCCTTGCCTGCCTATCAATCTACCTTTTACCGCTAGTAGTTTGTTTTCTTTTGGACCAATGAATTGGATATGATCTCTAAGAACTGTGAGTTGTCTGCAGTATCATGCCTAGTTGACGAAGGGGTTTTGTTATCATAATCTTATGTTAATGATGAAACTGAATGTTCTGTTTGAGCTTAACTGTTTGCGATTTGATATTTAGTTGAATAGGTAAAATGCAGCTTTATTTAGAATCTGTGAATGATATGCCCATCATTTCTAGTAGCAAGTATTGCACGAAATGTTTTGCATGTTGGAGGTGAACAAAACATGCATGGCCTCACGCCTCATGTTGTGATCGTACAGATTCTTAGAATATGGTAACTTATCTATGTGTACTTCCACTTCCAAGATTAAGCATCTCCTTCAGCTGCTGGTAATTGTTGAAGACCCTGCATGTTGCATATTGTACCTTCTTCTCCTCAACGTAGTGGTGGCTATCAAAGATCTGATCCACACGCATCTCCCACTCCAAATAACCATCGGGCTCAGTTTTCCCATTGAACGATGATATGGTAAGTTTGAATTTACCAATCCCATCATCTTCATGGTCAAGATGAGCATGCCCATGACCTCTTCCTCCCATGACAAAGCCTTCATGGCCTTCTCCTCGACGATCGTGATGAGTACGTCATGGTCGAGGCGCGTAGTAGTTTCGAGCATCATCGGAGTGGTCAATCCAATGCTCTGTGTGGTGGTCCTGTTGTATGGGGAGTTGTCGATGTCGACCCCGTGCAGCAAGCCCATCTCGTGGAGCAGACGGTGGTGCCCAAGTAGCACCTCGTTGGTCGTGACGAGCACACCGAGGTGGTGCGACATAGTAGTTATGGCATCGCCGGAGTAGACGTGGATAAGCTCTCCATGCCCCTCCTCAAGGTGGCGTTGGCCCTGCTGTTCGGGTAGTTATCGATGTCGACCCCATCCAGCGAGCCTATCTCGACAAAGTTCCTTGGTAAGGGAGATGATTCTCCAGCCAAGGTTAGTCTCCGCGGCAGATATGCGCCTCTCCACCCTGTTCAACGCATACTCTCGTGTATCCTCCAAAGCCAACACATAGGCGGGCTTCAAGCTAGGATCATACACGGGAAGCGGCAGTTCCTCCTCCTTGAGGTGGCTACCTCCATGCACACCATCAACACCGCTGGAACTCCTCGAACTCATGTGACGGTGTCCTGGATTGTGGGGGTCCTAACCTAGCCGGCCCATTCTCCTCGGGTTGGACCGATGGGCCCTCATTCGTGGTCAAGATGGACTCCGAAGACCGTACGCAGGAGGCGTGATCATGACTGCCTCCCCCGAAGACTTGACGTATACTCCAAGATCTCTGCCGCCACCTAGCTCCTAGCTACCAACTTTGTAACCCTAGATACCCTTCCTGGCGTGTATATAAGCCATAGGGTTTAGCCCGTAGAGGGGAGATCAACACAAAATCATTTACCTAGCCCTAGAGTTAGACCACACATTACGATCTCGAGGTAGATCAGCTCTGTACTTGATACATCTTCATCAATATAAACAAGAGCAGGACGTAGGGTTTTACCTCCATCAAGAGGGCCCGAACCTGGGTAGACATCATCTCCTCCGTTCCTGTTACCCTCGATCCGGGATCCACAACTCGGGACCCCCTACCCTAAGATCTACCGGTTTTGACACCGACACTAGTGCTTTCATTGAGAGTTCCACTGTGCGATCACCAGAAGGACCAATGGCTCATCTGCAGATCAACTGCTCCAACGGCCTCGGGAGCGTTTTCGCCCCCGCCCAGCTTTTTGTGTTCGGTAGCATGGTATTTTGCGCTGACTCGACATGTCATCTGGCCTCTGTCGAGAACTACGCCCCAGGTCGGACCATGACCTTTGGCGGCCTCGAGTACACTGCGGATTCCCGTGGTGAGCTCGTCCTGTCGGGATGGGCCCCCGGCCGAATTGAGAACTCATCTGGCTCCGGAGGCTCGACTCCGGAACCGATCTCCGTCGCGGCGTCACCAGAGACCCCTGACGTAACTACTCCGGTCGGTCCCCTTTCGATCTCTAGTCCGGACGTAGATCCGGCTCCCACTTCGGGAATTACATCAGGACTAGAACTGACCTCGGCATAGAACCCGAATCACCCCCAGATCCCCTCACTGGTACAGCGAGCTGTTATACAAACAGTTTTAACCCCTTTCCACGACAAAGTTTTAAACCGTCGCCTAGTGAGTGTGGGCAATAGGGGGGGTCCTTCCCACAGGACCCAGAAACCGTCGGGGATAGGGAGTAGCAATGCATATGTTTTGCATAACTAAGCGTATGCGTTGCCGGCATGTATCCCAAACGCGAGTCTTCAGACAACTGTTTGTGATATCTCGCATATCCCAAATGCTCCATCCTTGCTACTCGTTTGTGCTTGCATTACCATCGCAGTCGGTCTTCCGTGGTAAAATGTTTGCAATGCGCGCCCCATCACAAATAGTTCACTATTATAGAACGTGTATGATAAGCAGACAATCACACACATTTACTTTTCCTCGACTGTATGCGATTCGATGTAAGAGTGCATACAGTTATCCCTATAAAACTGTATGCGAAGTTTGAATATATCCGACACTATTTATCCGTCATACCCGCATCGAACGAGGGCCTATCGCACGCGTTCTTCTATGAGCAAACGTTTACGATGCGCACGACATCATAAACAGTCCATAATTGTCAAGCGTGTGTTATAATGTGAGTTTCATAAACATTTAATAAGAAGGAACTGTGTGCGCTGCTGTTGTTAATCTCGCAAATTTTTTCTTGGTTGATCGTGTGTGTAGTAGAGATTCATCGCACACGTAGTGGATCCGAGAAACATGTGTGGTCTCCATGTTTATCGCAGATGTTTTGCTTTCACAAACCGTGTGCAGTGTACTGGCCCGCAGAACCTAATTTATCCCTAATTTAATACCTGCATTTAAAAATCACAGATTTTGAATTTGAAAGTAGGCAATTACTTATTTCATATCGAACCATGTTTTACAAATATAGGTTCAAGCACGAATGCATAATTCGATGCACAGGTACATTTACTGAAGAACTATAGAAGCACCTAGTAAAGAATGATGAACCATAGTTGTACTAAAGCGGAATGCCCATATTGTGCCCTCCTCCATGCGTAATGCGCGCACGACTCTAGGCCAACCCCTTGTGATGGTTGCCCTCCCATCCTTCACTGTCTTCATTAGGACTTCTCGATGCTCATGGTAGTCTCAATGAAATACTTTAACCTTCATTGCGTGTCCACCAATCATGTACTTTGCGAGGTAATCTTGAGTAAACTGTTTTGGGAACCACTGCAAACGAAAAAGATTCAGACATTGTTGTCTAACAACTCATTATGGGCAGTAAAAAGAGAAGGCTACAGAGTTTCTAGTTACCATCCTACAGCTCACTGTTGTGTTGGATAGAGCGTAAACAAATAATTTGACCCCCCCCCCCCCCCCCCCCCCCCCCCCCCCCCCCCCCCCCCCCCCCCCCCCCCCCCCCCCCCCCCCCCCCCCCCCCCCCCCCCCCCCCCCCCCCCCCCCCCCCCCCCCCCCCCCCCCCCCCCCCCCCCCCCCCCCCCCCCCCCCCCCCCCCCCCCCCCCCCCCCCCCCCCCCCCCCCCCCCCCCCCCCCCCCCCCCCCCCCCCCCCCCCCCCCCCCCCCCCCCCCCCCCCCCCCCCCCCCCCCCCCCCCCCCCCCCCCCCCCCCCCCCCCCCCCCCCCCCCCCCCCCCCCCCCCCCCCCCCCCCCCCCCCCCCCCCCCCCCCCCCCCCCCCCCCTTGATTATATAGGTTTCTTGCATTTTTTAGTTTATGCAATTGTTGCTATTTAAATTCCCCCCCCCCCCCCCCCCCCCCCCCCCCCCCCCCCCCCCCCCCCCCCCCCCCCCCCCCCCCCCCCCCCCCCCCCCCCCCCCCCCCCCCCCCCCCCCCCCCCCCCCCCCCCCCCCCAAGTACAGCAACCTTAACATCAAACAAATATAGCCAAGGTAAACAACATCATCTCCAAATGATAGCTTGAATGTGTTGGTTTCAACATGTTTTGAAAGCGGATATAAAAGGGATAATTAATTTGGTGCCCTTAGTTGTGTCCCACTCGGCTGGTTTACCCCTAGTTTCCGAAAACACTTGTTCCTGCCCAAACCACTTTGCTCCTCTTATGCTTTTGCCTTTTGACCATTTGACCATCACTTTGAAAACTTCATAAAAAATTCATACTAACTCAGAAAAATTCAAATAAGATATCAAAATGTTCAGAAAACAATCACCTATATGTGCATGTCATTTGCATTCATGAAAAAAGTGTTGGCCAGTCCCCATCTCAGTTTTAGCTCATATGATCTTAGCATGAACAGTAAAATCTAAAAAAAAAATCAAAAAATTCTAAATTTTTTTGGTGGCAAACTTTGACCGATGTTTTGAGTGCTTGCCAAGTTTCATAAGGGAATGACATTCGTGGAAGTCGTGGTAAAAAAATTTTGAGCATTGATTTTTGTTTTTTGCCACGACTTCCACGAATGTCATTCCCTTATGAAACATGGCAAGCACTCAAAACATTGGTCAAAGTTTGCCACCACTTTTTTTAGAATTTTAGATTTTTTTAGATCTTACTGTTCATGCTAAGATCATATGAGCTAAAACTGATATGGGGACTGGCCAACACTTTTTTCATGAATGCAAATGACATGCACATACAGGTGATGCTTTTCTGAACATTTTGATATCTTATTTGAATTTTTATGAGTTAGTATGAATTTTTTATGAAGTTTTCAAAGTGATGGTCAAACGGTCAAAGGGCAAAAGCATAAGAGGTGCAAAGTGGTTTGGGCAGGAACAAGTGTATTTGGAAACTAGGGGTAAACCTGCCGAGTGTGACCCAACTAGGGGCATAAAATCAATTATCCCTATAAAATGGAAGGGAATGTTACCTACAACAGGCTTAACAGCCACCAAATATTGCAATTCAAACTGGTATTGTTGAAAATGAATAGAACGTAGCTCATGCTTAAACATCACACTGGATAAATGTGTAAAACTAAAATAAAGGGCATGTGTTAACTATACCAGGCATAACTGGAACCAAATATAGTCGTTCAAACTGGTATTGATGAAATCGAGCTGCACAGTTCCGACTTGCACATAATGAACATCACATTGTGAATGACTGAAATAAACAAGGCATAAATGACCAGTATAACAACCAAATATAGCCATTGAAAACTGGACAGGGGTTCACTGCAACCAACCTAACAAGCAAATATAGATAAACAGGGCATATGCTTGAAAACTGGACAAATGCTCACTGCAACCAACCTAACAAGCAAATAAAGATAAACAAGGCATCTGCTTGAAAACTGGACAAATGCTCACTGCAACCAACCTAACAATCAAATAAAGATAAACAAGGCATCTGCTTGATAACTGGACAAATGCTCACTGCAACCAACCTAACAACCAAATACAGATAAACAAGGCCTCTACTCACTATAAACAATCAAATATAGCCATTCGTGAAACTGAAGTGGACAATTCATACTTAAACATCACATAGCCCTATTGACCATTACATTTTTGCATAAGTGAAATAATTAATCACGGCACAGTTAAAACACCGCATGGCAAAAGCTACTACAACAAAGGGTGCGGGTTGGCTAGCTAGAAAAAGTAAGATTTGCTGATACGATGTTGCCTCACTTGTCATGGACAGGATTGATACGTCTCCAACGTATCTATAATTTTTTATTGTTCCATGCTATTATATTATCAACTTGGGATGTTTTATATGCATTAATATGCTATTTTATATTATTTTTGGGACTAACCTATTAACCAAGAGCCCAGTGCCAGTTTCTTCTTTTTCCTTGTTTTTGAGTTTTACAGAAAAGGAATATCAAACGGAATAAAACTTTCGTGATGATTTTTCTTGGACCAGAAGACATCCAGAGGACTTGGAGTCCAAGTCAGAAGATCCTCGAGGAGGCGACAAGCCACAGGGGCGCGCCCTTAGGGGGAGGGGTGCGCCCCCAGGGCTTGTGAGCCCCTCGGAGACCCCCTGACCTCCTACCTCGACCTATAAATTCAGAAATATTCCCAAAACCCTAGAAGCATCCACGAAAACACTTTTCCACAGCCGCAGGTCTCTGACCTCGTGAGATCCCATATGGAGGCCTTTTTCGGTACCCTGCCGGAGGGGGATTCGATCACGGAGGGCTTCTACATCAACTCTATTTCCGTTTCGATGAAGCGTGAGTAGTTTACCTCAGACCCACGGGTCCATAGCTAGTAGCTAGATGGCTTCTTCTCTCTCTTTGATCTTCAATACAATGTTCTCCTCGATGTTCTTGGAGATCTATCCGATGTAATATTCTTTGGTGGTGTGTTTGTCGAGATCCGATGAATTGTGGATTTATGATCAGATTATCTATGAATATTATTTGAATCTTCTCTGAATTCTTACATGCATGATTTGTTATCTTTGTATTTCTCTTTGAATTATCGGTTTGGTTTGGCCAACTAGATTGGTTCTTCTTGCAATGGGAGAGGTGCTTAGTTTTGGGTTCAATCTTGCGGTGTCCTCACCTAGTGACAAAGTAGGGGTAGCGAGGCACGTATTGTATTATTGCCATCAAGGGTAAAAAAAATGGGGTTTTCATCATATTGCTTGAGTTTATCCCTCTACATCATGTCATCTTACTTAAAGCGTTACTCTGTTCTCTTGAACTTAATACTCTAGATGCATGCTGGATAGCGGTCGATGTGTGGAGTAATACTAGTGTAACACCCCTCTGTAACCTAGCACTGTGACCATGAGTTAATCATGCCATGTCATGCTCATTTGCAATGCTAATCACAATGGCTAGATGATCCAATTCAAACTTCTATTTGAATTCAAATTTAAAACAAAAGTGCAAAATAAAGTTGCACCAAAGTTGCTGCAAAAATGTTCATCTTATCCACAAAATTCCCTAACAAATATTTGTTAAGGAAAACAACATCACCCTTCTGTTTAGTTGAGCAGTAGCATTTAAAACAATGCCATTTCAGCATTTGAAAATACTTTTGCATTTATGAAAAATCCAAACAGTTCTCAAAAATCTTGAAACTTGCTGGGGCACTGCCTAAAATCATTATGAATTTAATGGGACCCTTCCCATATTTTCTTAAAGTGGTTAGAGTGCCCAACTATTCATCTCTTCCCCTCTCTGTAAATAAATAAAAGAAAACAGAAGAAATAAATAGAAAAAGGGCAACAGCCCACTCACCTGCGACTGGGCCGCGGCAGCAGTGGGAGGCCCAGCCCGCTATCACCTGCTCCTCGTCCTCCTTCTCCCCCGTGTCGCCACCGCCGCATCTGCGCTCGCCTCGCTCCGGCCACGAGCCGCCACGGCGACGTAGCTGTTGGGGGAGAGGGATAAGGACTCCCCGTTCGTCTCCCCTCTCCCCTGGCTCGCTCTCTCCTCTTCCCTCGCCTCGCTTGCTCCTCTGCTCCTCGATCCCCTCTGCACAGAACGCCGCGAGGAACGGGCCGCCGGCGTAGACACGGCCCCGTGCCTCCCTCGCCTCCCCGAGCTCTCCATCAGCATCGCCTTCGTCTCCTCCGTCTTCTCCGACCATGCAAGCGAGAAGGTGACCACTGCACCACCGGAATTGGGCCGGTTCCCGCTTCTGGATCGCCGGCGAGCACCACCGTCCCCGGCCCCATTCTGCGCTCCCGACCACCCAAGAGGCCTTCGTGTGCCTGCGATGTGAGCTTTCCCTCTCCTCTCCACGCCTATTTCTCCTCTTGCGCGTCTGTAGCTAGCTGGCATCGCCGCCGTGTCCTGTCATCCGCCATTGCCAGCGTGGAGCTCGGTGCAGAGCTGGCCGAGCCCATCCGCCATGTCCTACGTGCTCCTGACGCTCGTAGTGACCCGTCTAGCCGCTTAACTCCTTCGAAAACGGCTCGGAGCCGCGAATCCGACCTCGCCCGAACGCCACCGCTGCCTCCCGTCGACGCCGGCGACGTTTCCGACCACGGCAGGTCACGCCACCACTCGCGTTGGATGCGGCGCTCTCCCCTCGATCGATCACCGCAAGAAACTCGCAAAACGGGCCAGTGTGCGCAAAATCCGAGCTCGCCGGAGCTTTCGGACGCGTCCGGCGCTCGCCGAAGCTGCCCCGACGCCGGCGTGCTGACATGGCGCCGTTGGGACCCACCCTCGAGCCACTGACAGTGGGACCCGCGGGCCCAGTTGACCGGTCAACTAGCCCGGTTGACCTGCTGACTGGGCAGTTGACTCAGGTCAACGGGGCCCCACCTGTCAGCCCCTCTGGCGCCTCTCTGGTGCACTGCACCGTGTGCACGTAGCAATTTTAGCCACTGTTTTGATTTAAATAAATCAATAAAATTCCAGAAATTCAAATAATCTTTAAAAATTCATAGAAAATAAACCGTAGCTCAGATCGAAAAACTTTGTACATGAAAGTTGCTCAGAATTTCGAGACGAATCCGGATGCGCGGTCCGTTCGTCTGTCACACGTCCCTAGCACCGCGAACACGCAACCGTTTCCTCTCTTTTCATCTGCCCGAAATGCCTGACACCGGGAAAACATTTCCGGATGCTTTCCCCCTTCACCGGTATCACCTAGCACTGCGATAGAACACCGCTAGCTCTGCGTGTTGTCTTGTCATGCACCTGTTGCTTGTATTTATATGTTTCTTCCCCCTCTTCTCTCCCGGTAGATCCCGACGTCGTCGTAGCTCCCGAGGCCGACGCCGCTCAGGAGCCAGACGTTACTTCTGACGACCTTGCCTTTGCCGCCAAGCAACCAGGCAAGCCCCCTCCCTTGAGCATTTCGATATCGCCTAATCTCATTTCTCCTGCTTGCATTAGATTTTGCTATTGTTACTATTTGATCCTATTCTGCTGCATAGCCTGTTTATTGTAACCTGTTGTTGATACCTGCCTGTTATCCTAAACTGCTTAGTATAGGCTGGGTAGAGCCCCATTAGTGACCCCACTTTATCCCGACTGCCCCGCTGGAGTTTCAGAAGACCCGATCAACGGGATTGAAGACCAGACCCCGCACCGCACCTCACTTTCCCCTTTGTTGCTCGACACTACTGGGTTACCGTCGCGTGACGAGGGTGACTCCTCTTTAGCACGTTTGATGATAACCTTGTGGGTTAGTTACCCGGGCATGGTAAGCGAGGGTGATATCCTCCTACACCACCCCCGACACCGACATCGTCGTGTAACACTTTCAGTGTGGACCTCAAGGGTGATTTCCTCTTACGTCCACCTGGATTCAACATCAGGTGGGAATCCTACGAGGGTGATTTCCTCAGGGTTCCCCTTGATACGGTGGCCTCACGGATGCCTTACATACTTGATACTTGAGAAGGCGGGTCGACCCTGAGGGGTACCCGCGAGAGATGGATAGTTACCCGTGATATATTCCACGAGGCGCGGCCGGGCATTCTTAGCCCTTGCAGCAAGTCCTCGAGACGGGGCGACGGGGTCACATCTTTCGTGAGTCTCTGCTCGTTTCCGCAAGCCCCCCCCCCCCCCCCCCCCCCCCCCCCCCCCCCCCCCCCCCCCCCCCCCCCCCCCCCCCCCCCCCCCCCCCCCCCCCCCCCCCCCCCCCCCCCCCCCCCCCCCCCCCCCCCCCCCCCCCCCCCCCCCCCCCCCCCCCCCCCCCCCCCCCCCCCCCCCCCCCCCCCCCCCCCCCCCCCCCCCCCCCCCCCCCCCCCCCCCCCCCCCCCCCCCCCCCCCCCCCCCCCCCCCCCCCCCCCCCCCCCCCCCCCCCCCCCCCCCCCCCCCCCCCCCCCCCCCCCCCCCCCCCCCCCCCCCCCCCCCCCCCCCCCCCCCCCCCCCCCCCCCCCCCCCCCCCCCCCCCCCCCCCCCCCCCCCCCCCCCCCCCCCCCCCCCCCCCCCCCCCCCCCCCCCCCCCCCCCCCCCCCCCCCCCCCCCCCCCCCCCCCCCCCCCCCCCCCCCCCCCCCCCCCCCCCCCCCCCCCCCCCCCCCCCCCCCCCCCCCCCCCCCCCCCCCCCCCCCCCCCCCCCCCCCCCCCCCCCCCCCCCCCCCCCCCCCCCCCCCCCCCCCCCCCCCCCCCCCCCCCCCCCCCCCCCCCCCCCCCCCCCCCCCCCCCCCCCCCCCCCCCCCCCCCCCCCCCCCCCCCCCCCCCCCCCCCCCCCCCCCCCCCCCCCCCCCCCCCCCCCCCCCCCCCCCCCCCCCCCCCCCCCCCCCCCCCCCCCCCCCCCCCCCCCCCCCCCCCCCCCCCCCCCCCCCCCCCCCCCCCCCCCCCCCCTCGTGTGCATTTGCGTGTATGGTTAGTGCACGATTAAGCCGGGGTCGTCACAACTAGTAGATGCAGAATCATTTCGGTCTACTTGACACAGACGTGATGCCTATATTCATAATCATTGCCTTGGATATCGTCATAACTTTGCGCTTTTCCATCAATTGCTTGACAGTAATTTGTTCACCCACCATATTTTTTTTTCAAGGGAGAAGCCTCTAGTGAAACCTATGCCCCCCGGGACTATTTTCCATCATATATTTTCAGATCTATAAACCAAAAAACCCAAAAATACCTCGCTGAGTTTTATTTACTTTTATTTTGTTTTATGGTTTAGTAATCTTTTATATCTATCTCTATCAGATCTCATCCTTGCAAGTGACCGTGAAGGGATTGACAACCCCTTTATCGCGTTGGGTGCAAGTGTTTGATTGTTTGTGCAGGTGCATAGATTGGAGACTTGCTTGTACCTCCTACTGGATTGATACCTTGGTTCTCAAACTGAGGGAAATACTTATCTCTACTTTGCTGCATCACCCTTTCCTCTTCAAGGGAAAAACTAGCGCAAGCTCAAGAAGTAGCAGGAATAATTTCCGGCGCTGTTGCCGGGGAGGTTCTACATCAAGCCTACCAAGTACCCACCATAAACTCTCATCTCTTGCATTACATTATTTGCCATTTGCCTCTCGTTTTCCTCTCCCCCACTTCTAAAACATTTTCAGAAAAACACAAAAATATTTTCCTTTTTATTTGTCTTCTTTCCGTTTGCCTTTATGTCTTACTTGGTTCGTTCGCTTGTTCGCTTGGCATAATTGTGTGTTTATTGGGAATCAAGAACAAAAAGCTTATGGATCCTCATCCACTTGCTAATCTTTTTGAAAGATCCAACTATGATGAACCTATTGCTAGTGAGTTGAGTGCACTAGATTACCTTTATGAGGTTTTGCTTGAAATTCGTGAATCTAAAAATTGTGATGAAGTGTTGAAAGAAGAAAATTATAAAGTGATTCACGATAGCTCCTTGAATGAAAAGCATGATGTTATTATAAATTCTATTAATTTCAATTGTGTTAATGATATGCAAAACCCTAAGCTTGGGGATGCTAGTTTTGCTATGTCCACTACTTGTTGCAATGATCATGATTGGGGTGATTCTTCTTATGATGTTTAAAATTTATTTAAGCCCCATGATGAATATAAGATTGATAATAATGTTTGCAATAATATTGAAAGTGGGTTTGGAAGAGTGTTAACTTTAGATCCCACATTTTTTTGAGAATATTCAATCTTCTGAAATTTTTGATAAAAGTGGGTTTGGAAAGGTTATGACTTTAGTTAATGATAATCCCACTATTTTGGAAGAGTGTCAACTTTGTATGCATGTGGATCATGTAGAGAATAATTTATGTGATAGCTATATTGTTGAATTTGAATATGATCCTACATGTAATTATTATGAGAGTGGAAAATATGGTTGTGGAAATTTCCATGTTAGTAAATCACCTCTCTTCATGTTGAGATTGCTATCGTCTCTTTCTTCTTCCTTGCATATGCTAGTTTTTGCTTGCCTTGATAATTTGTTTGCTTATAAAATGCCTATGCATAGGAAGTATGTTAGACTTAGATGTGTATGTCACGTGTTTTATGATGCTCTCTTTGTGCTTCAATTCTTGTCTTTCATGTGATCATCATTAAAATTATCAATGTCTAGCTAAAAGGTTTTAAAGAAAAGCGCTTGTTGGGGGACAACCCAATATTTTTCCTTGCTGTATTGAAATAAATTTATCATCTAGCCTCTGGTTAGATGTGTTTTCATGTTTTAATTTAGTGTTTGTGCCAAGTAAGACCTTTGGGATAGTTTGGAAGATTATTGATTTGATCTTGCTGAAAAACAGAAACTTTTGCACCCAGTAAAATAATATTCAAAAATCACAGAAGCGTGATTTTGACCTGAATTTTTTACAAAAGATTGATATACAAATTGTACAGGTTTTCCTAATTTTTCAGAATTTTTGGAGTTACATAAGTATACGAAGTTTCCTGATTACTACAGACTGTTCTGTTTTTGATAGATTCTGTTTTTATTGTGTTCTTTGCTTATTTTGATGAATCTATGGGTAGTATCGTGGGGTATGAACCATGGAAAAGTTGGAATGTAGTAGATTTAACACCATATTAAATAAAGAATGAGTTCACAGCAGTACCAAAGAGTGGTGATTTATTTTCTTATACTAACGGATCTAATGAGTTTTCTGTTGAGTTTTGTGTTGTGAAGTTTTCAAGTTTTGGGTAAAGATTTGATGGACTATGGAATAAGGAGTGGCAAGAGCGTAAGCTTGGGATTTCCAAGGAACCCCAAGGTAATATTCAAGGACAACCAAGCATCTAAGCTCGGGGATGCCCCGGATGGCATCCCCTCTTTCGTGTTCAATCCATCGGTAAATTTAGTTGAGGCTATATTTTTATTCACCACATGATATGTGTTTTGCTTGGAGCGTCTTGTATGATATGAGTCTTTGCTTTTTAGTTTTACACAATGATCTTTGTTGTACACACCTTTTGAGAGGGACACACATGAATTGTGATTTATTAGAATACTCTATGTGCTTCACTTATATCTTTTGAGCTAGGCAGTTTTTTGGCTCTAGTACTTCACTTATATCTTTTTAGAGCACGGCGGTGGCTTTATTTTATAGAAATTGTTGAACTCTCATTCTTCACTTATATTATTTTGAGAGTTTCTAAACATCATGGTAATTTGCTTGGATTATGAATTTAGTCCTAATATGACGGGCATCCAAGGGGGATATAATAAAAACTTCCATAAAGAGCATTGAATATATGATAAGTTTGATTCCTTGCAATTGTTTTGAGATATGAAGATGGTTATATTAGTGTCATGCTAGTAGTGAATTGTGGAATTAAAGAAATAATTGTGTTAAGGTTCGTGATTCCTGTAGCATGCACGTATGGTCTTCTAGTTATGTGATGAAGTTGGAGCACAATTTATTCTTGATTGTCTTCCTTTGTGTGAAAGTCGGGAGCGCGCGATGGTTAACTCCTACCAACCTCTCCCCTAGTAGCATGTGTAGTAGTACTTTGCTTCGAGGGCTAATAAACCTTTTGCAATAAGTATGTGAGTTCTTTATGACTAATGTTGAGTCCATGGATTATACACACTCTCATCCTTCCACCTTTGCTAGCCACTCTAGTACCGCACAACTTTCGCTGGTGCATTAAACCCACCTTACACCCTTCCTCAAACAGCCACCATACCTACCTATTATGGCATTTCCATAGCCATTCTGAGATATATTTCCATGTAACTCCACAGTTCCGTCATTATGAGTTTGAGTTTACCTTGAGTTGTAATTTTGAGTTGTAAGTAAATAAAAGTGTGATGATCATCATTATTAGAACATTGTCCCATGTGAGGTTATAAAAAAAGAGGCCAAAGAGCCCAAAATAAAAAAATGAGAGAAAAAGAGAGAAGGGACAATGTTACTATCCTTTTCCACGCTTGTGCTTCAAAGTAGCACCATGTTCTTCATGATAGAGAGTCTCCTATTTTGTCACTTTCATATATTACTAGTGGGAATTTTTTCGTTATAGAACTTGGCTGTATATTCCAATGATGGGCTTCTTCATGAGCAAGCAAGTTGGATGCACACCCACTAGTTTTCTTTTGAGCTTTCATACACTTATAGCTCTAGTGCATCCGTTACATGGCAATCCCTACTCACTCACATTGATATCAATTGATGGACATCTCCATAGTCCATTGATTTGCCTAGTTCATGTGAGACTTTCTCCCTTATTTTGTCTACTACCACTTTCTATTCCACCCATAGTGCTATGTCCATGGCTCACGCTCATGTATTGCGTGAAGAGTTGAAAAGGCTGAAGCGCGTTAAAAAGTATGAAGCAATTGCTTGGCTGACACTGGGGTGGGCATGATTTATACTTTGTGTTGAGAAGAGGGAGCATAACAAGACTATATGATTTTGTAGGGATAACTTTCTTTAGCCATGTTATTTTTGAAGCTTCATGATTTTGCTTTCTAGTATACTTGAAGTATTATTGTTTTTATGTCAATATTGAACTTTTGTTTTGAATCATACGGATCTTAATATTCATGCCAAATAAAAGAGATTACATTGCTAAATATGTTGGGTAGCATTCCACATCAAAAATTCTATTTTTATCATTTACCTACTCGAGGACGAGCAGGAATTAAGCTTGGGGATGCTTGATACGTCTCCAACGTATCTATAATTTTTGATTGTTCCATGCTATTATATTATCAACTTGGGATGTTTTATATGCATTAATATGCTATTTTATATTATTTTTGGGACTAACCTATTAACCTAGAGCCCAACGCCAGTTTCTGTTTTTCCTTGTTTTTGAGTTTTACAGAAATGGAATATCAAACAGAGTCCAAATGGAATAAAACTTTCGTGATGATTTTTCTTGGACCAGAAGACATCCAGAGGACTTCGAGTCCAAGTCAGAAGATCCCCGAGGAGGCGACAAGCCACAGGGGCGCGCCCTAGGGGGGTGCGCCCCCAGGGCTTGTGGGCCCCTTGGAGACCCCCTGACCTCCTACCTTGGCCTATAAATTCAGAAATATTCCCAAAACCCTAGAAGCATCCACGAAAACACTTTTCCACCGTCGCAGGTCTCTGACCTCGTGAGATCCCATCTGGAGGCCTTTTCCAGTACCCTGCCGGAGGGGGATTCAATCACGGAGGGCTTCTACATCAGCTCTATTGCCCTTTCGATGAAGCGTGAGTAGTTTACCTCAGACCTACGGGTCCATAGCTAGTAGCTAGATGGCTTCTTCTCTCTCTTTGATCTTCAATACAATGTTCTCCTCGATGTTCTTGGAGATCTATCCGTTGTAATATTCTTTTGCGGTGTGTTTGTCGAGATCCGATGAATTGTGGATTTATGATCTGATTATCTATGAATATTATTTGAATCTTCTCTGAATTCTTATATGCATGATTTGATATCTTTGTATTTCTCTTCGAATTATCGGTTTGGTTTGGCCAACTAGATTGGTTCTTCTTGCAATGGGAGAGGTGCTTAGTTTTGGGTTCAATCTTGCGGTGTCCTCACCCAGTGACAAAGTAGGGGTAGCGAGGCACGTATTGTATTATTGCCATCAAGGGTAAAAAGATGGGGTTTTCATCATATTGCTTGAGTTTATCCCTCTACATCATGTCATCTTACTTAAAGCGTTACTCTGTTCTCTTGAACTTAATACTCTAGATGCATGCTGGATAGCGGTCGATGTGCGGAGTAATACTGGTAGATGCAGAATCATTTTGGTCTACTTGACACAGACATGATGCCTATATTCATAATCATTGCCTTGGATATCGTCATAACTTTGCGCTTTTCTATCAATTGCTCGACAGTAATTTGTTCACCCACCGTATTATTTTCTTTCAAGAGAGAAGCCTCTAGTGAAACCTATGGCCCCCGGTTCTATTTTCCATCATATATTTTCAGATCTATAAACCAAAAAACCCAAAAATACCTCGCTGAGTTTTATTTACTTTTATTTTGTTTTATGTTTTAGTAATCTTTTATATCTATCTCTATCAGATCTCATCCTTGCAAGTGACCATGAAGGGATTGACAACCCCTTTATCTCGTTGGGTGCAAGTGTTTGATTGTTTGTGCAGGTGCATAGATTGGAGACTTGCTTGTACCTCCTACTGGATTGATACCTTGGTTCTCAAACTGAGGGAAATACTTATCTCTACTTTGCTGCATCACCCTTTCCTCTTCAAGGGAAAAACCAACACAAGCTCAAGAAGTAGCAGGGATCCTTCTAGTTGGAAGAGCACAAACCCATGGTGCGCTCTCTAATGTCGCAGATGGGTTGTTTCACCTTGGAAGAACCTTTATGGGTGCCCTCCTCGTGGTCGTGGTCGATGAGATCGGACTTGGCAATTGAGGATCCCAAGCCGCTGCTGTAGAACGTGTCCTTCAGAAATGACAAAATGGGCTTGATGGCGTACAAGGATCGCAAATCCTTGACCGCGTGGCGGAGGAGTTCAGCGGCAGGGCCTTCGAAGAGATCGGCGGCAGTTGAACCAAAGGGGTTGTTGATGGACCACTTAAACTGTTACATGGCCCGCGTGAAGCCGCCGCTATCGGCGAGCTTGATGTCGTAGCCAGCTTTCCCGAGATACAGTAATACGCTAGCCCGCTGGCGTGAAGCCTTCGGCATGGCAATGTAGTCAACGTTCTCACCGGCTTCCGCGGCAAGATGTTGCTCCGGGATTGACAGGTCGGGCCGAACGGCGGCCACCTTGCCAACGTCCGTCGGAGAGGCCATGATAAACCTCTTTTTGGCCGAACGCTCGTCGGGCTCCCTGGGATAAGTGGTCGGGCTTAGGCTGCGACTCTCTGGAGCAGGGGATGTGGATCTGGCGGGGAGGGACACCGCATGCCTCATCTAAAAACTCTGGAAGGCGACGGTATGGGAATCGCTGAGTAACCTGAACTTTATTATCTAAGCTCAGAGGCACGGGCAGACCGGCAGGGTTGGCGGCGCCGGCGCCAGCGGCGATCTAGGGTTCGAGGGGGTGTGGGGGGGGGGGACTGTGGAGGGGGGCGGGGTGGTGTTTGAGGATACGCCACGGCTACTGAAAATTTTAGTAATGGTGGGTGGAGATGGTGGTGGACGAGGGAGGGCGACGGTTCAAATGCCTCGACTACTGGAATTTTACTATAAGGTCGGTGGTGGAGGACTGGGGCCGACAGTTGAAATGCTGCGGCTACTAAAATTTGGGTGAAGGAATTGATGCGGGGCGAGAGCACCCAAGATCGCACACGGTCTAATAAGAATATGTGTGTATGATAATAAGGAAAAGCGGCGGAACCGCCGATTTTTGCATTGCTCAAGGCGGGTAGTTTGCTTTTAGATTTCTAGCTAGCTGGTCTATCGCACACGGTTTGTCCTAATTTTCAGACGCAGACGTGGAATTCATCCTAAATAAACTACCCGCCTTTAGCTTGCGTAGGTGGTGATTTTACAACGCACTAGCATCGCACACAGTTAAGCCAGTACCTCCACCCTTGCTCGCGCTTGCGTAGTCGTGGTGATTTCATAGTGCACTAGCATCGCACATGGTTAAGCCAGTAGCTCCACCCTTGCTCGCGCTTGCGCAGTCGTGGTGATTTCACAGCGCACTTGCATCGCACACGGTTAAGCCACTGCCTCCACCCTGGCTCGCGCTTGCGCGGTCGTGGTGATTTCACAGCGCACTAGCGTCGCACACAGTTAAGCCAATAGCTCCACCCTTGCTCGCGCTTGCGCAGTCGTGGTGATTTCACAACGCACTTGCATCGCACACGGTTAAGCCAGTACACCCGTGTCCGTTGAGCGTCATCCGAGTCTTCGCAGCAAAAAAATGTGAGAGCGGGTCAGAAGACAACCACACCAGCATGTGGCCCAAATATATATGAAAGAAAAGGGTGGTGTGTGATGCTAAAATTTCCAATGCACAACTTTGACCGCGCGGGCCCATGGTTGGGCGCGTCGTCGAAGATCGATGAGAGGGTCCAGAAGTCAAGAAGCACCTAGAAGTGGCCAAATATATGTAGGAATATAGGGTGTGATGTGTAAATACACAATGCACAACTTTGGTGGCACCTGCAGCCCCCTGGATATATCTATAATGACATAATGTCGTAGCTACCTAGCTAGGGTGCTTGCCCCACCTCCCACTTCGTGTCGGCGGGACGGATGCACGTACTGATACTTTGGTCATACATGCATGTCGCCATGACCTACCGTAAGACGGACGAGTGAATCTATCGCTTGGTCAAAAGACCACTGTTGTTGTCGATAAAAAATGGATAGAATACACACACACACACACACACACACACACACACACACACACACACACACACACACACACCGCTTGGGCCAATAGATTGGACCATCATAAAAAATCGCACGAGAGGGGCCACAAAACCAGCACCGCCTGCATGCGACCCAAAATGATGTACGTTGGAAGGGGTGATGTGTTTTTGATATCAAATAATGTACAATTTAGATTTGGTGAGCCTCTCGATACAGACAACCACCATGAAAGCTAGGTAATTAAGGACGAGATACAGAGGGTACGGTGTGGGTCCAACCCACCAATCCGAGCGCGTGGTAGGGAATCCTGAGAACGCATGAGCTCGAACTTTGCTCGAACATGTGACAATGATCGGCCCTAACACGAACTAGGAGGAATCCATTCATGGCCAAACACCCCTCGTTATCGCTCAAAGGGATGATATATATAGACCCGTGGAGCCCACAGATATGCATGTCGTCACAAAAAACCGAACAAGGGAGACGTGGTCGATCAGAAGGCCCCCTATACCCTGCATGCGGCCAGAAAATATGTATGGGTGGTGTGTGATGTATTCAAATCCCCAATGCACAACTTTGATGGGGCACCAACTACATTACAAACCGAACACCGTACCCGGCCCCAAGCCAGGTTCAAGACGCATGATGTTGGTTCCCCAACTTCGAGGCACGCCCCCCCCCCGGGAGGGGGTGTCGTCCAACGCATGTGCTCAAACTTGATTTGGTCTAACATGGCACACAAAGCAATAGGAAACCGTCATGGTCCAAACCTTCTCGTATGTTGGGTCAAAGGGATAGATTGTGTGGTCCCCCCTCATTATCGGTTAAGGATGATATATATATAGACTTGGGGAGCCCACAAATATGTGTGCCGTCTATAAACTGCGCAAGGGAGACGTGCTCGATCAGAACACCCCCTATACCCTGCATGCGGTCCGAAAAAATGTATGGGTGGTGTGTGATTTGTTCAAATCCAGAATGCACAACTTCGATGGGGCACCAACTACATTAGTAACATTACAAACCGAACATCGTACCCCCCATCCAGGTTAAGGACGTACGATGTCGGTTCCGCAACTTCGAGTCGGGCGAGGGGTAGGGGGGCGTCATCCAACACATGTGCTCAAACTTGATTTCCTCTAATATGGCACACAGAGCAAGAGGAAACCGTCATGGTAAAACCCTTCTCGTACATTGGGTCAAAGGGATAGATTGTGTGGGCCTATAGATCTCGATCATTCTCCGATTTTTGAGAATAAGAAATAACGAAAAAAATATTCTACAAGTTACCAAACAAGGATCCCAAGGTTTATATAATCGTCATGACAGGTCACTACAGACACATTTAGTTGATAAATGTCTGTAATGACCGTATCATGGCGCTTTAATGAAGCTTGAGATATGCAACTTCCCACTGGGTCACCCATCCTTAGACTCCTCCAGCCCTAGCACGCTTAACTTTTGGGTTCTATTCGACTCGGTTAGCAGATGGGAAGCCGCCCCTTGCTGATAAAACTTGCCTCCTTGCCTTTAAGGCTTTCACGCTGGTCACCGTATGGGACCTACTCACTACTATCACACAAGTTTGTGCTTTTAGAAACTGTGTGCAATCTTTACATGGCTGGTGTGTCGCCGCCTAGCCTTCTATGAGCACTGAGACTGGCAGCGGGAAACCGATGGGAGAAGAGGTGGGAAACCAATGGGAGGAGTGGCGGGAAACGGTAGTGTGTTTGGATATATAACACCATTAATATGAAAAACTTAATAAAGAAGGAAGCGTGAGCTAGCACGACGCATGCGCACAGTGCTTACCCACGGGTGACAGACGGTTGACCAGAACCGCTTTAAATATTCAGGGTTCGTTTTGCCTTTTTTATACATTATAATTATGTTTTATAAGCATTAATTTAAGGTTTTTTTTACATCTGTGTCCCTGGTTCCTTAGCCATACTCATTCATCCCCTGATACGTCTCCGTCGTATCTATAATTTTTGATTGTTCCATGCCAATATTACACAACTTTCATATACTTTTGGCAACCTTTTTATACTATTTTTGGGACTAACATATTGATCCAGTGCCCGGTGCCAGTTCCTGTTTGTTGCATGTTTTTTGTTTCGCAGAAAATCCATATCAAACGGAGTCCAAACGGGATAAAAACTGACGAAGATTTTTTTGGAATACCCCCCCCCCTATTTGTGATTTTTGGGAAGTAAAATCAACATGAGACGGTGCCCGAGGTGGCCACGAGGGTGGGGCCCACGCCCACTCCAGGCAGGCGCGCCCCTGACCCTCGTGGGCCACCCTTAAGGCGGTTGATTCCCTTCTTCGGCCGCAAGAAAGCTAATTTTTGGAAAAAAATCTGGGCAAAGGTTTCAATCCAATCGGAGTTACGGATCTCCATATATACCATATATATACGAAACGGTGAAAGGGAAACAGAAGAGAACACAGAAACAGAGAGAGACAGAGAGACAGATCCAATCTCGGAGGGGCTCCCGCCCCTCCCATGCCATGGAGGCCAAGGACCAAGGGGAACCCTTCTCCCATCTAGGGAGGAGGTCAAGGAAGAAGAAGACGAAGCCCCCCCCCCCCCCCCCCCCCCCCCCCCCCCCCCCCCCCCCCCCCCCCCCCCCCCCCCCCCCCCCCCCCCCCCCCCCCCCCCCCCCCCCCCCCCCCCCCCCCCCCCCCCCCCCCCCCCCCCCCCCCCCCCCCCCCCCCCCCCCCCCCCCCCCCCCCCCCCCCCCCCCCCCCCCCCCCCCCCCCCCCCCCCCCCCCCCCCCCCCCCCCCCCCCCCCCCCCCCCCCCCCCCCCCCCCCCCCCCCCCCCCCCCCCCCCCCCCCCCCCCCCCCCCCCCCCCCCCCCCCCCCCCCCCCCCCCCCCCCCCCCCCCCCCCCCCCCCCCCCCCCCCCCCCCCCCCCCCCCCCCCCCCCCCCCCCCCCCCCCCCCCCCCCCCCCCCCCCCCCCCCCCCCCCCCCCCCCCCCCCCCCCCCCCCCCCCCCCCCCCCCCCCCCCCCCCCCCCCCCCCCCCCCCCCCCCCCCCCCCCCCCCCCCCCCCCCCCCCCCCCCCCCCCCCCCCCCCCCCCCCCCCCCCCCCCCCCCCCCCCCCCCCCCCCCCCCCCCCCCCCCCCCCCCCCCCCCCCCCCCCCCCCCCCCCCCCCCCCCCCCCCCCCCCCCCCCCCCCCCCCCCCCCCCCCCCCCCCCCCCCCCCCCCCCCCCCCCCCCCCCCCCCCCCCCCCCCCCCCCCCCCCCCCCCCCCCCCCCCCCCCCCCCCCCCCCCCCCCCCCCCCCCCCCCCCCCCCCCCCCCCCCCCCCCCCCCCCCCCCCCCCCCCCCCCCCCCCCCCCCCCCCCCCCCCCCCCCCCCCCCCCCCCCCCCCCCCCCCCCCCCCCCCCCCCCCCCCCCCCCCCCCCCCCCCCCCCCCCCCCCCCCCCCCCCCCCCCCCCCCCCCCCCCCCCCCCCCCCCCCCCCCCCCCCCCCCCCCCCCCCCCCCCCCCCCCCCCCCCCCCCCCCCCCCCCCCCCCCCCCCCCCCCCCCCCCCCCCCCCCCCCCCCCCCCCCCCCCCCCCCCCCCCCCCCCCCCCCCCCCCCCCCCCCCCCCCCCCCCCCCCCCCCCCCCCCCCCCCCCCCCCCCCCCCCCCCCCCCCCCCCCCCCCCCCCCCCCCCCCCCCCCCCCCCCCCCCCCCCCCCCCCCCCCCCCCCCCCCCCCCCCCCCCCCCCCCCCCCCCCCCCCCCCCCCCCCCCCCCCCCCCCCCCCCCCCCCCCCCCCCCCCCCCCCCCCCCCCCCCCCCCCCCCCCCCCCCCCCCCCCCCCCCCCCCCCCCCCCCCCCCCCCCCCCCCCCCCCCCCCCCCCCCCCCCCCCCCCCCCCCCCCCCCCCCCCCCCCCCCCCCCCCCCCCCCCCCCCCCCCCCCCCCCCCCCCCCCCCCCCCCCCCCCCCCCCCCCCCCCCCCCCCCCCCCCCCCCCCCCCCCCCCCCCCCCCCCCCCCCCCCCCCCCCCCCCCCCCCCCCCCCCCCCCCCCCCCCCCCCCCCCCCCCCCCCCCCCCCCCCCCCCCCCCCCCCCCCCCCCCCCCCCCCCCCCCCCCCCCCCCCCCCCCCCCCCCCCCCCCCCCCCCCCCCCCCCCCCCCCCCCCCCCCCCCCCCCCCCCCCCCCCCCCCCCCCCCCCCCCCCCCCCCCCCCCCCCCCCCCCCCCCCCCCCCCCCCCCCCCCCCCCCCCCCCCCCCCCCCCCCCCCCCCCCCCCCCCCCCCCCCCCCCCCCCCCCCCCCCCCCCCCCCCCCCCCCCCCCCCCCCCCCCCCCCCCCCCCCCCCCCCCCCCCCCCCCCCCCCCCCCCCCCCCCCCCCCCCCCCCCCCCCCCCCCCCCCCCCCCCCCCCCCCCCCCCCCCCCCCCCCCCCCCCCCCCCCCCCCCCCCCCCCCCCCCCCCCCCCCCCCCCCCCCCCCCCCCCCCCCCCCCCCCCCCCCCCCCCCCCCCCCCCCCCCCCCCCCCCCCCCCCCCCCCCCCCCCCCCCCCCCCCCCCCCCCCCCCCCCCCCCCCCCCCCCCCCCCCCCCCCCCCCCCCCCCCCCCCCCCCCCCCCCCCCCCCCCCCCCCCCCCCCCCCCCCCCCCCCCCCCCCCCCCCCCCCCCCCCCCCCCCCCCCCCCCCCCCCCCCCCCCCCCCCCCCCCCCCCCCCCCCCCCCCCCCCCCCCCCCCCCCCCCCCCCCCCCCCCCCCCCCCCCCCCCCCCCCCCCCCCCCCCCCCCCCCCCCCCCCCCCCCCCCCCCCCCCCCCCCCCCCCCCCCCCCCCCCCCCCCCCCCCCCCCCCCCCCCCCCCCCCCCCCCCCCCCCCCCCCCCCCCCCCCCCCCCCCCCCCCCCCCCCCCCCCCCCCCCCCCCCCCCCCCCCCCCCCCCCCCCCCCCCCCCCCCCCCCCCCCCCCCCCCCCCCCCCCCCCCCCCCCCCCCCCCCCCCCCCCCCCCCCCCCCCCCCCCCCCCCCCCCCCCCCCCCCCCCCCCCCCCCCCCCCCCCCCCCCCCCCCCCCCCCCCCCCCCCCCCCCCCCCCCCCCCCCCCCCCCCCCCCCCCCCCCCCCCCCCCCCCCCCCCCCCCCCCCCCCCCCCCCCCCCCCCCCCCCCCCCCCCCCCCCCCCCCCCCCCCCCCCCCCCCCCCCCCCCCCCCCCCCCCCCCCCCCCCCCCCCCCCCCCCCCCCCCCCCCCCCCCCCCCCCCCCCCCCCCCCCCCCCCCCCCCCCCCCCCCCCCCCCCCCCCCCCCCCCCCCCCCCCCCCCCCCCCCCCCCCCCCCCCCCCCCCCCCCCCCCCCCCCCCCCCCCCCCCCCCCCCCCCCCCCCCCCCCCCCCCCCCCCCCCCCCCCCCCCCCCCCCCCCCCCCCTCTTTTGTAGAAAGAATTAAACTCTCTTGCTTCACTTATATCTATTTAGAGAGATGACAGGAATTGGTCATTCACATGGTTAGTCATAAAATCCTACATAAACTAGTTGATCACTGAATATGATATGTTTGATTCCTTGCAATAGTTTTGCGATATAGAGATGCTAATATGTGGGAGGTACTAGTGAATGATTGTGGTTTAGTAAAAATATTAGTGTTAAGGTTTGTGATTCCCGAAGCATGCACGTATGGTCTCCTAACTATGTAACCAAATTGGCGCGCATTGTATTTTGATTGTTTATCTTTGCGTGAAGGTCGGGGCGCGCGATGGTTAACTCCTACCAACCTCCCCCCTAGGAGCATGCGTCGTAGTATTTTGCTTCGAGGGCTAATAGATTTTTCGCAATAAGTATGCGAGTTCTTTATGACTAATGTTGAGTCCATGGATTATACGCACTCTCACCCTTCCATCATTGCTAGCCTCTTTGGTATCGTGCATTGCCATTTCTCACCTCGAGAGTTGGTGCAAACTTCACCGGTGCATCCAAACCCCGTGATACGATACGCTCTATCTTTCCCTAATCTCTCCCTAATAATAAAGCACGGATTGAGTCTCTCGGGTTCACCGTCGTGGCATTTTTTCAGAAAAAACCCTGTGTTTTTAGGAAATCAACCCGCAGTAACAGAAAACGTTTCGTTTCTATAGACAGGCTTGGGCCTTATACTTGCTATTGGGCCTGACGCACGGGAGGAAAAGGAACGAGCTAGGGCGAGTAGAAAAACGCACGGGAGGGGCTCTCCTCGCTGCTATGGATACGGCGCCGCCGCCGCCGCCGCCACGCGCCGCCGCTCGGCCGGTCTCCCTCCCCGGCCAACCGCCGCCCTCTTCTCCTTCCTCTTGCTGCGGCCATCGTAGGCCGCTGCCGCCAGGCCAAAACGGTGTCCCGACCAACGGCTCCCCGGTACCCTACACCTCCCTGTAAGTCCGGATCTCGCTGCCGTACTGAACTCTCCGGCTCTCCCCACCCTGACGTCTCATCTGTCCCGGAGATCCTCTCCAACCTAGAGATTCTCATGGAGAGCACCGGCTGACCCTGTGTGCTCGCGGACAGACTGGAGCGACGTCTCACGCGCGACGTAGGTGGAGGAGACGGCCACTGTCGCGGATGCGGAACAGCTGCTGCGGTGGTCCTCATCTAGCCTTTATTCCAAGGTACGGCAGTAACAAGCTTGCTGCTTAATTATCTCTGCTCCTAGCTAGCGAAAATTACAACTGATACATGTATAGGTATATTAGCATCTGCTGTGTCAGATTAAAAGTCTCGAGAGATTTTGAACTTCTTTCTTGCACATTATTAGGTGGTATTTTGATATATTTGGGAAAGGCATATGTCTGTTATTTTTTAGGAGTTGAGAAACAACTTTTCTTGCCATCAAGGTTGCAAGCTGAACGTACGCAACTAGGAATAGATTGAAATTTGCGAGAGCAGCTGCATTGTTTGGTGTATGGAGGCCGGGTCTGTATTTTAGTTTTGTTCATATATGAACTTACAAGTTACAACCGTGAAGGTTGAACAACGTCAGTTCTTTTTCCAGGGATTGAACAACATCAGTATGTTGTACTTGCTTGAAGTTCTGACCCTGAGCATAATCTAATAGCAACGAGCAAAAACTTATGTATTAATGTATGCAAATAGTCACGTTAAAAGGATTTGCACTGATGCTAATCATGGTTCGTTGGAACTGCAATCAACAAGGTATGTAATCCTTGTCGACATGAATTACAAGTTCTTGATTTATTATCCTGATAATTTTAGTACTATGTAATTTTGACGTGAAGCTCTGCCTTTGTAAGTGGCCAGGAAGGACCTATCAGAAGCAAGGTGGAACTTTGCTGCTCGTGGCGAGGACTCTCCTGATGGCGCATACATCCCAACCCCTGTATTGACTTTGTCGGCATGATTCATTGGCCTGGCGGTGACGGTGGAGAATCTTGGCTGCCGGCAGCAGCAACTTGTGGAGTCGATGCGGCGGTTGTCGCCTCCATGCCGACCTCATCCTTACCCGCGCAACAGGAGATGAGCACTAGCGGCGGTGCAGGAAGACGGAGTTGGGCTGCAGTTGATTTGGGAGGCCCAGCCGAGGCGAGATGGGAGGAGTAGCATCGATGATACTCCTCCCGTCCCGTAGCCAACGGAGGCATCGGTGCATCCAGCAGGAGGCACATCTTGCGGTGGCAGCGGGCGCATCCGCCAGGCATCATCAGGCGATACCAGTCGATGATTGTTGCGTGGTGCTGGGATAGACGCCTCGCCGGTCGACCAGGCGGCTACGTTGCTGGTGAGCGCACGGTGTTTGTGCTAATGATTGAGTGAGTTGTCTTATCATTGCATTGTATCCACTCTGCTACTGATGCTTAGTTCTGTTGCCTTGCCGTGTGATTGTCATATCCACACCAATACTAATGCTCAATGTTGTTGCCTGAAAGCACACCCTGTTGCGTTTATCATAAAGGAATAAACAGCATCTAACGAGGCTCATTGCCTTTAAGCAGTGCGTACTTGTCAACTGACAAACTTGCAGCATTTATATTTTGTAGGTATATCCGAAGGTTGTTTGCACTACTCGATGCCGCTCAATTTTGCTTCAAGCACAGTTTGGTAGAAAAAATGATTCACACATCACATCCAAAAGGTATATATTCTTTTCAGGCTGTAAACGTCACCCCTATAGTTATTCATACATTTTCTTTTATACACAATCACACTTCTAAATATATATTTTAATTTTAGGCAATGATGCATCGAGCAGGAGCAAAGTTCAAAAAAGCGCTAGGCGTTAATTATGTGTTTGGCCACCTACTTGTGCTTTTCTAGCTTAGGCGTGATTAAGCGTAATTAGGCGCAATTAGGCGTTAGTACTGTAGTGTGAAGAAATAGCCTAGATGGGCTGGCCTGGCCCATTAAACCACAGGCCCATCTTCCTATTCTGCTACTAAAGCTCTGTATGTGCATAGTCTACAGAAAATCTAGGTATCCTCCTACTCACGCCGCCTCTCCCCCTCGTCCTCTCTCCTTGCTGCATCATGTCGCCTCTCTCCCTTGCAACACTGATGGGGAACCAGCAAGTGAAGCTTGATTTCTCACCGGAGAAGCTCGACCCCTCGCCGGAATAAATCGATTTGTCGTCGGAGCGGTTGAATCCTCGCTGGGGAGGTCAAATCCTTGTCGAGGAGATTGATTTCACGCCGGAGAAGCTTGACCCCTCGCCGGAAAGGCTGATTTCTCGCCGGAGGACATGGCCGGCCGCTTTTTTGAGCGCCTAGGGCCAAAGCGAGGCGCTAGGCCAACGCCCAGCGCTTAAGCGCGCATAGGCGAGCGCCTAGGCGCGCCTTTTTGAACAGTGTATTTTGTAGGTATATCCGAAGGTTGTTTGCACTACTCGATGCCGCTCAATTTTGCTTCAAGCACAGTTTGGTAGAAAAAATGATTCACACATCACATCCAAAAGGTATATATTCTTTTCAGGCTGTAAACGTCACCCCTATAGTTATTCATACATTTTCTTTTATACACAATCACACTTCTAAATATATATTTTAATTTTAGGCAATGATGCATCGAGCAGGAGTTTAGTCAATATTCAATAACATATCCTTTATTTAATTGATAAATGAGGAGATGTGCAAGAGAAAAAGGATGCAGATGGTTCAATGCAAATTGTACAGATTGATGGGAGAAGTGTACGGAGAAAAAGGCAAAATAGACTGCTGTTTTTTTTATCCTTGACAGGAAATTTTGGATTCGTTTTTAATGCTTGCCCTTTTTCTTTTGAAATAGGAATCATAGCATAGTTAAAACTGTACTTCTCTTATGAAAGACAACAAATATACATCATAAGCTTGCGTAGATAACAACTTCAGACTATAAATGTATTGTTTACAAAGTTACTATTAAATATGTCAGTTGATGATAAGGTTTGATCAATGAAGAATATCCAAATAAGGTCTTCTCTGGATCGCAAGAATTATATGACGTTGTAATATAGGTCTGTCCGCCGTGGCGGCCCAGCTCAGCTACCGGGAGAACGGGGCTAAGGCCCTGCAGGTAACATCACGTCAACTACCACAACTCCTAGCCATCTCCTAGACTCTAATTAATCAATCAATCTATCGGTTACTCATAGGCTACAATTAACCGGTATAATTTGGATGTGCAACATAAGAGACCAATTGATTTAATTTATGGTATTTTTCTGACCCAAATCAGTTCATAGTAATGCTTAAGCCTGATACAATTGTCAGATCATTTTGTCCTGTCAAGCAGATGGTCTTTTATCCTGTCAAGCAGATGGTTATTTACTGGACAAATAGATCATTGCATTTTCCTTGTGCAACAACGTCGATCCACACTGACAAGCCTGCAGAGGCTACTTCAAGTCAAGTGGCTTTAGAAATTTTTTTACTCATGTGTTTCATGTATTATTTAGGTTAGAGCAGTATCAGTTTGATTGGTGCCCTCAAATTTTAACACACACTGACAGCTTACTTCTTTCTGGCTGTAACTCTGAAGCCTAAATAAGCATCTTTGGCTACTTAAGTGTGTTTGCATTCATTTGTGATTCTTAGTTCATTAATATTATATGTTCACCTAAAATTTATCAGCAATTTTGCATATGTAGCTTGCTCAGTTCACCCAAGCAAGAAATTTGTTGTTTTTTATAAACTTTTTTGCGAGGAAGGAAGAAGTTTATTATTTTTGTCATAGATGAAATATCCTGATTTATTTGATGTAAGTAGACAATGATGTTTGATGTGTATGAGGATCCTAAGGGGGTATGTTTGGCCCGTTGCAACGCACGGGCATATGTACTAGTAATAATAAAGTATGGGTTGAGTTTCTCGGGTTCACCGTCGCGGCGTTTTTACACAAAGGTCCCTGTGGTTTTTATGAATTAAACCCGCCGTTCCTAATTAAGTGGACCTGAAAAACAATTCAAATTTACAAATTAGCACCTGCATTTTGTAAGATTTCCACCCGCGCTTCTTTGTTCATCTTATCCAGTGAAAGAGAAGGTGGAACGGGGACAGCGGCGGCTGGGCTCTCGTCGGCGAGGTCGTCGGCGCGGAAGGTGTCCGGCTCTTCCCTCCGCCTCCGGACCTCTCGGCCTCTCCTCGGCCTCCGGCGTCCCCGGTCCCTCGATCCTTTATTCAAAAAAACGCCTACCGCTTATCCAGATGCTGTCGGTCCTAGACCTGCCGTCCGTCCGGCACGGCGGCATCCTTGTCGGCGGCGGAGACGGCATCCTTGTCGGCGGAGGAGACGGCTACGGATGCAGAGGAGGATGAGAAGGCGTCCGCCGTGCCTCGCGCGGGAGGACGGAGGACGCCTCGCCTGGGCGTGTGCTCGGTGAGGGGCGGCGCCCGGCGGAGACTGCTTCTGCTGCGCGGCGGGGTGGAGCATGGGGGGTAGTTGTCGGGCAACATGAGGAGGCAGAGGCGGCCAAGGCAAGGAGGCACGGCGTCGGCTAGCCAAGGGGCGGCCGGAGCAGAGGACGAGGCAGTCCACTTCCCCAGTCCGCGCACTCATCACGGCAAGGTACAGCCTGCTCGACCCGTGGACATTGCACCCCCCTCCCCCCGTCCATTACCCATGGCGCTCCTCCCAATCTCACATGGCTGTGTTGCCTCTTCTGGTTGCAGGCTAATTCGAGTTAGCAACTTGGAGTAATCACGTTCTCTCTAATACTGTGTGCAGACCTATCATATTTTCTGAATTTCTGCCTGCAGCCCAAGTGCTACCATGTTCCCTGATAAATTTCTTACTCTGAATTTTTATGTGCTTCCATGTTCTGTACATGTACATGTACTCTAAATTCATTCTATCTTGTGCAGTCAGTATTGGGTGTATACTCATGACTTCAAAAGCGCCACTTGATGTAAAAAATCATATGCACAATGCTGCAAGCTTGGCTATTGCGATCCTATATAGCATGTTGTTGGATGTGGCCGGGTTTTTTGTTGGTAATTGTTGCCGGAGCAAGCAAAGGAGCCTGGCTTGGTACATATGGGTTAATTGTTCTTGATCAATTGCCGTGCGTTAATTGTTAGGTCTGGTAACATCCTGCTCCACTGTCTGATTTGGACTGAATTCATGACCGTGGCCTTCTCCAACAGAAATCAATGGAGTGCCCGACCCGGATTGAATTTCGCTGCTATAATAAGGAAGGGTCCTTGGCCGGAATCTCCATCAGGTTGCGTACTTGGACCAGAAAATCCATCAAATCCCGGAGTACTTGGACAAGAAAAGCATCATGTCGCCTTCAAGTTCGCCGGAGGAAGAAGTGCCGAGTTCGCCGGAGGTAGAAGAACATCCGTCGAGCCGTCCAATATCGCCAACGGCGGCTACACCAGAGGTATGTAATGCCTCGACCCCCCTCAAAAATAGCGTTGCTGCTTTGGTTGTGAACTTGTGGTGCGTGTGTTCCTCACAGTAGTTGTTTTTTGCTGTTACTGTAGTTGGTACACCACTGTATGATCGATGAATTCAACCGAGTTTCCTTTGTTTGCACTGTTGTATAATGAATGTAACTGATTTGCCCCCCCCTCGGATCTACCCTGTTTCAGTTTATTTTTTCTGAAAAATTGGTGCTACTTCCGATTGCTCACAATTATAGTTTGGCTGATATGCACTGGAGTCTTTAAACCAACTACTTCATCTTTTTTTTATGTATTTTGCATTATGTTTCAGCTAATCAGAAATGCAAGCGGCAAGCCCCTGTTTGAGTTTATTTTTTCTGAAAAATTTGTTGTTACAAGCCAAGGATTGAACCAAGAAATTTCTTGTTGCTGACTACATATACCTGAACATGGTGGCTTGAACTTGGTTACAGTAATTTTTAGACATGATGCTGGAGTAATTCTTGAAGGTTCATATATTCTGCTCTTTCTTCAGTTATCAAGTAGCTTAATGGCATACAGATGAATAGATATGCTAGCTGCACCTAGCAAAATAGGATCAGGAGGTGTATTAAGTGCAGTGGATTAATTGGTTTTGACATCTCTGTAATATACTGTATCTGTTGACTTCGCCACTGTCGTCTCCGTCGACTTCGCCGCAAGACCATCTGCCATCGCCTCCGCCGACTTTGCCGGAAGACCATCAGCTGTCGCCTAGACCTACTTTGCTGCAGGTACTTTTGAAGCATCTGATGGGTTTCATCTGTTTGTCAATTCGTCAGTTTACTGTAGCCAATATAGCTGTTGCCGACAGTAGACTATATTTGACTGACAAGCAACACATCATGCACTCCTACATAGATGGATTATGTTTGTAATTGACAGCAGCAGACTAAATTCGTAAAAGAAGATGTATGTGATGAGTTCACTGATAAAAAATACAGGATGCCTGAATGACCCCAATGTACTGAATATGTTTGTTTAAAAACAAGCTAGCGTGTGTGTTCATTCCTGTATTTTCTGTTATGTATGTTAGTTGATTTTCTTTAGAACATTTTATAGAAAGATTTTAGTGATGTTCAATGGACTCCGTTTAATTTGAAGAGTATTTGTATAATTCTGTCTTGCTGCTCAAAACATGTAGTAGAGTGTTTAGTAGCTCGGTACATGGGCGACCAGAACACAGTATTGCAGCATATCATGTTAAATTTGTATTTGGTTAGCACACACTACAAGTAACCCAATTTAAAAGTAGTATGTACTATTAATTTATTTCTAATGTGCTTCATGAAGTTTTTAGTAGTTCACTGTATCATGATAGTGCTTCTGACGGTGGAGGTTTAATAAGACACTGAAAAGTAGTTCACAAATAAGTGATGGACGGGTCTCAGTTATTTTCAAGAGGGCATCCTGTTGACTAGAAAGTTGCTGCTCGCCGTATTTTGACAACCAGAAAAATGCAATTATATTTGCGAAAGTAAATGTAGGATTTTTCTTTAGGTTCTGCACTGAGTCCGCGGGTCTCACAAGATGTAGGATAGATAAAATGTTATAAAGATCAGATTACTTCTCATGTAATGGATCGATTGTGTGTCTTGGTCTTTCCTGTTTTCTTTTTCTTTGGGTTTGCAGCCTAGAATTTTTTAAACATGCACATATATAGGTAGTTAATCAACTGAGTTCCTTTATGCTGTGTGGCAGACCACATTTACTGATATGACTTACTTTCTCATTCTAGAATTTGTTAACATGCGCATATGTATTGTACTACAAGCATCCTAGCTTTGTCATCTTATTAGTGGCTCACTTTCAAAACATATGTATTGGTAGTTTTTATCTCTATGCTTTTGCTTCTATATACTGGATTGCAATGTTTTTGTCTCCTTTAAACAATGCTACTGTCACATGATGCATATCATGGTTTTCTGATCTTGGATCAATTTACTTTATGCAGTAACATCTCAACTGTAAGCTGACATGATGTACTACCTCAACTGTAAACTGGCTATGATGTACTACATTTGTTTCAATTGATTCCTGCGATAGTGCTTCTAACGGTTGGAGGTTTACCTTTTATTTTTATTGTGACTGCAGAAAATAGATGACAGCATTGAACTGAACATTGCAGAGGATTTTGATCACCGACCTTCAAAAAAAGAAAAAAAAATCTGAATCAGGTGTTCTAGAGCCATCACCTATGTCACTAACTATGTCAACAGCTACTCCATTTTTTGAGTGTTGTGAATCGATTGTGCCGGAATCAGATAATCAAATACATCATGATCCATTGCCATCACCTCCATCCCCATCTAGCTTGGCATCATATCCTGTTTTTTCATTACATGATGTTAAGGAACCAGATTCACATAAAGAGATCAAAGTTGAATGAGACATATGATTTTCTCCCACAAGGTATTTGTTTGATTTATTATGTGTATTTTTGTATTCAATATATTCTTAAATTATTTGATTTTTTGCAGACTATACATTGACCGACCATGATCTATGTGCTCATATAGCAATACAATCATCTTTGAGAAAACAATTGTTGCTTAAGATAGATGGAAGTTCTGTCTTACAAAATCAATTGATGTGCCTGCTAGATGAAAAAGATTGGGTAAATGATGATGTAAGTACATTACCGAAATAATTATTATATATAAGAGAATTGTCTGGTTATCTTGTTCCCCCTCTTCATGTCCACATGGGAAGACGAAAGACCACATTTGCCATTTTAAAGGTAAATGTCGCGACCATATAGATCATTAATTTTATAATTACACAACTGATGTTGATGTCATTCTTACAACAAAAATCATTTCGAAATGTACAACAGAAATACATTCTTTTCGAAAAACAACCGTTATGAAATGTTGTTTTATAGAGAAATGTTCCAATTTTTATAAAAATGTTAACTATTCTTCAAAAGGTGTTAGATTTTTAATGAAAACATTAAGTTTTATTAAAAATAAGGAAATTTCCACATTCAACATTTATTAAAATTATATATAAAAAATGGCAAAAATGACCCTTGAAGTAGGTTTTGCCACTTTTATCGCCCGGTGCAACGCACGGGCATCTGTACTAGTCACACATAAGCCTCCTTATATCTTCCTCAAAACAGCCACCATACCTACCTATTATGGCATTTTCATAGCCATTCCGAGATATATTGCCACGTAACTCCACCGTTCCGTTTGTTATGACACGCACCATCATTGTCATATTGCTTTGCATGATCGTAAGACAGCTAGCATGATGTTTTCATGGCTTGTCCGTTTTTTGATGTCATTGCTATGCTAGATCATTGCACATCCCGGTACACTGCCGGAGGCATTCATATAGTCATATCTTTGTTCTAGATATCGAGTTGTAATATTGAGTTGTAAGTAAATAAAGTGTGATGATCATCATTATTAGAGCATTGCCCCAGTGAGGAAAGGATGATGGAGACTATGATTCCCCCACAAGTCGGGATGAGACTCCGGACTCTAAAAAAAATAAAAGAGGCCAAAGAAGCCCAAAAAAATAAAAAAATAAAATAAAAAAGAGGCCAAAGAAGCCCACCAAAAAAAATAAAAAAAATAAAAAAATGAGAGAAAAAGAGAGAAGGGGCAATGCTACTATCCTTTTACCACACTTGTGCTTCAGAGTAGCACCATGTTTTTCATATAGAGAGTCTCTTGAGTTATCACTTTCATATACTAGCGGGAATTTTCATTATAGAACTTGGCTTGTATATTCCGATGATGGGCTTCCTCAAATGCCCGAGGCTTTCATGAGCAAGCAAGTTGGATGCACACCCACTTAGTTTTCAGTTTGAGCTTTCATACACTTATAGCTCTTAGTGCATCCGTTGCATGGCAATCCCTACTCCTTGCATTGACATCAATTGATGGGCATCTCCATAGCCCGTTGATTAGCCGCGTCGATGTGAGACTTTCTCCCTTTATTGTCTTCTCCACACAACCTCCATCATCATATTCTATTCCACCCATAGTGCTATGTCCATGGCTCACGCTCATGTATTGCGTGAAGAGTTGAAAAGGTTCGAAAAAGTAAAGTATGAAAGCAATTGCTTGGCTGACACCGGGATGGGCATGAGGGGTACCTTGTGTTAAGAAAAGGGAGCATACAAGACTATATGATTTTGTAGGGATAGCGTTCTTTAGCATTGATATTTTGAAAGACATGATTGTTTGTTGGGATGCCCGAGTATTAAATTCTTTTATGTCAAATGATAGACTATTGCTTTGAATCACTCGTGTCTTAATATTCATGCCATGATTATATTATGTGATCAAGATTATGCTAGGTAGCATTCCACATCAAAAATTATCTTTTTTATCATTTACCTACTCGAGGACAAGCAGGAATTAAGCTTGGGGATGCTGATACGTCTCCGTAGTATCTATAATTTTGATTGTTCCATGCCAATATTACACAACTTTCATATACTTTTGGCAACCTTTTTATACTATTTTTGGGACTAACATATTGATCCAGTGCCCAGTGCCAGTTCCTGTTTGTTGCATGTTTTTTGTTTCGCAGAAAATCCATATCAAACGGAGTCCAAACGGGATAAAAACTGACGAAGATTTTTTTGGAATATATGTGATTTTTGGGAAGAAGAATCAACGCGAGACGATGCCCGAGGGGGCCACGAGGCAGGGGGGGCGCGCCCCAGGGGGTCAGGCGCGCCCTGGGCCCTCGTGGCCACCCCGTAAGGCGGTTGTTGCCCTTCTTTCGCCGCAAGAAAGCTAATATCCGGATAGAGATCGTGTCCAAAATTCAGCCCAATCGGAGTTACGGATCTCCGGAAATATAAGAAACGGTGAAAGGCCAGAATCGGGAAGGCAGAGAAACGCAGAAACAGAGAGAGACAGAGAGACAGATCCAATCTCGGAGGGGCTCTCGCCCCTCCCATGCCATGGAAGCCAAGGACCAGAGGGGAAACCCTTCTCCCACCCCCCCCCCCCCCCCCCCCCCCCCCCCCCCCCCCCCCCCCCCCCCCCCCCCCCCCCCCCCCCCCCCCCCCCCCCCCCCCCCCCCCCCCCCCCCCCCCCCCCCCCCCCCCCCCCCCCCCCCCCCCCCCCCCCCCCCCCCCCCCCCCCCCCCCCCCCCCCCCCCCCCCCCCCCCCCCCCCCCCCCCCCCCCCCCCCCCCCCCCCCCCCCCCCCCCCCCCCCCCCCCCCCCCCCCCCCCCCCCCCCCCCCCCCCCCCCCCCCCCCCCCCCCCCCCCCCCCCCCCCCCCCCCCCCCCCCCCCCCCCCCCCCCCCCCCCCCCCCCCCCCCCCCCCCCCCCCCCCCCCCCCCCCCCCCCCCCCCCCCCCCCCCCCCCCCCCCCCCCCCCCCCCCCCCCCCCCCCCCCCCCCCCCCCCCCCCCCCCCCCCCCCCCCCCCCCCCCCCCCCCCCCCCCCCCCCCCCCCCCCCCCCCCCCCCCCCCCCCCCCCCCCCCCCCCCCCCCCCCCCCCCCCCCCCCCCCCCCCCCCCCCCCCCCCCCCCCCCCCCCCCCCCCCCCCCCCCCCCCCCCCCCCCCCCCCCCCCCCCCCCCCCCCCCCCCCCCCCCCCCCCCCCCCCCCCCCCCCCCCCCCCCCCCCCCCCCCCCCCCCCCCCCCCCCCCCCCCCCCCCCCCCCCCCCCCCCCACTTGAGGGAATATTTGTTCTACCTTTAGCTCCTCGTTGGGTTCGACACTCTTACTTATCGAAAGAGGCTACAATTGATCCCCTATACTTGTGGGTTATCATCCCCACGCTCTTAACTTCTGCTCACTTTTCCCCACTCCCTTGCCCGAAACCCTTAGAACTGGTCACAAACGGTGGATGCCGTCGGGTCAGTGCTTTGACCGTTAACTCTGACGAGTGGGGCCGCGCTGACTGTGTAGCCCGTTGGACCTGATGAGTGGGGTCACGGCGGACGGTGCCGCTGTTAGCCCGTTGGGCCGTGCGCGCGCCGCAACGACAGAAGCCTGTTATGCATGCACGACATGTCCAGCTAGCCTGCTATGCATGCACGTAACGAGCCTACCTGCATGCGCCGTTGCCCGCCGCCATGATGCGCTGACCGGCCTCTTTTTCACGTGAGCCGCCACGGACGCTGACCGGCCTCATTTTCACGCGAGCTGCCACGGACGCAGGGACGGTTGCTGCCGCTGGTTCGTATCATCTCGCACGCGTGTCTCCTCGATGTAGAGCATTGTTTCACACTTTTTGATCCACTCGCATCTATTCAACATGGCAATTAAAACCTGTTGGCAATTAAAGTGGCATATCGATCGACGCGGCTCGTTTGAACGTAGCAAATCCAAAGTGCGGCCGGTGCCACTCCCCTTCCCTTCCCCTTTCCCTATTTAAACCACCACCCCTCCACCTATTCTCCACACATCCATTTGCGTTGCCCCCTTCTCTTCTTCACCCAAACCCAGAGCACTCTCAAAGCGAGGCGAGGATGCAGTACAACGGCCCCACCTTCGAGCTCCCACCGACCGTGCCGGAGAGACGGTATCCGGCTGGCGTCGTCGTGGAGAGGACGCTCTGCGTGTGGGCGTTCTCACGCTGGAGGGGTGCAAGGGGGTTTGCTGAGTGGTTCCTCCGTGCGGGCTTCGCCCACCTCCCGGCGGGATCGCCGGTGATGTTCCGACTGGAGGAAGTGCGTCCAAATTCCAGGACTCTCCCGATAGGGCTCACCGTCACCTTCACCAACAGATTTGATGTGTACTACCTCCTCGGCAAGGTGTTTTGGTGTGGATGCGAATTCATCGCATTCGCAACCCACAACATCTTCACAAACTTCGACTGCATCTTCCCCACCCGCGATGGTATGCACAGCCTCCCCTACTACATTGGCCAGGACGGCATGGAGAGGAGGAGCAGTGAAGAGGAGACGCAATGAAGATGGTGGTGAAGGCCCGGTCTCGTGAGATTGTCTTGCCCTAGGGTGTTAGGGCTTTTTATCTTTTATATATTTCTATCTTAATTATGTCGTTGGTTGTACCGTGAACTTTTAATCTCTGTCGTGTTATCCCCTAAGGACTATGTTATGCTTGCTACCCTTATTTGATATGTCGTTGGTTATCTGTGTTTTGCTTGCTATTTCTATCTTATTTGACGTGAGATATCGCTAGATGGATATGGTGCCGTACACGAGCCCTTCTGCTAAATCATTCAATGAAAGGGTATCCCTCAATGAAAACCAGCAAGTTTTAGGGTTAGCCTTGTAAAAATGGTTGGAGGGTAGTCCATTCGTCTTGTTATATTCATGGTGTGTACTTGTGTAGGTCAAGTTTAAATGGCCCATTTAGAGTAGGGTCAAGTTTTCGCACGCGCGGATAATGGACTATGTCAGGACCCCGATCCTAAGTCACACCGATCTAGCATGTAACACCTCATATCACTTTGTGGCCTCACGCACGGTATCCCCACAGGTGCCACCTTACCTGGCCCGGGACCGTTTGCGCCTTTCGGCTCACGTATATGATAGTGTCGCTAGCATCCATATGACAGAGAACCCGGGCCGACATGTCTAGTCGTAAACCCAAGGTGGCACTAACTTACAGGGACAGGCATACATGACCCAGCAACGAACGTGTCGGTCATCAACGTATGAACCCAAGTCGTAGCAAGCTACAAGGACTTAAAGGAACAACGCGTGACATTTCCCCGAAGGGACAGACATAGGAACGAAGAAGGACACATGCCGACAGCCTAAGTGTTCCGGAGCAGTAGCAAGCTACCATGGCTCAGTGGAAGCACTAGGAGACATTTCCCCATAAGAGAGGCTACCAAGAATAAACAACTAGGTTGTCAGATCCCACACATACCAAGCATTTCAATAACATACACACAATATGCTCGATATGTGCAAATACAACATGGCATCACAACAAAACTCTATGACTCAAAGTATTTATTCATTAGGCTCCGAAGAGCCAGATATTACAAACATGGGTCTGATGACCCAGCATTCAAGTCATACAAGCAACAAGCACAGGCGGAAGCATAAACATGTCTGAGTACAGACATCTGAAAAGAGAGAAGGCTAGTAAGCCTATCTATCTACAAGACCCTCCAAAGGGTACAAGATCGTAGCTGAGGTAACAAGCTAAACATCGAAGTCCACGCGGAACTACTAGTGAGACTAAAGTCTCTCTGCAAAAACATAAATTAAGCAAACGTGAGTACAAATGTACCCAGCAAGACTTACATCAGAACTAGCTACATATGCATCAGTATCAACAAAGGGGTGGTGGAGTTTAACTACAGCAAGCCAGCTTTGACTCAGTGGCTATCGTGTACTACGTCTGCAAGTAACTCTTTTGGGGTGGCGCACACGAGTCCACATATTCACCAATCAATACACCACTATGGATCCGCTCCGTCTCCCTACGAGAAGGCCATCCATAGCATTCACGCTTATCTTGCGCATTTTAGAGTATCCACTTTCACTTGTCTATGAACTGTATAGGCAACCCAGAAGTCCTTTACCGTGGACGCGGCTATTCGAACAGATCATTTATAACCCTGCAGGGGTGTACTTCTTCACACATGTTTCCACCACTTAGCATCTGCACACGACATGTGCTCGGCAGACTTCAAGCGAAAGCCGACGTGGGTGTAGACCACGACCTGACTAACCACACAAGTCCCTAGTCCAGGTTTATCGCCTATTCAGGTTCCATCCGCAGGGAGTTCGGCCGAGGTTTCCACTACGGCCCCGAACGATGTGTGCAGGGTTCCCGAGCCCACCAAACGGGTGCCCCGGTACACCGTGCCACGAGCCTACCGCATCACAGCCCACCCCTAGGGTCAGCGCTGCGCACGGCCTCCAGCATACTACAAACACCAGAAACTACTTGCAACTCCTGGACAGAGGACAGAGGGTTAATAAGTCGAGCGGGGTCATATTTCAGGGCCCAACGTGTGGTAGTAGCTGTTCATGGATCACAAACACAGAACTCAGTTCCTGAGGACATTTTCAATGAGACAACCCACCATGTACTCCTACATGGCCTCTCACCGCTACCTTTACCAAATCATGTTCACACACTTAGTTCTCAACAATAGGACATGTTCACCACATTCCAATTCATCCCCGATGAATCAGACCTGACTCAACTCTGAGCAGTAGCAGGCATGACAACAAGCATGAATGAGTAGGCACATCAGGGCTCAAACAACTCCTACTCATGCTAGTGGGTTTCATCTATTTACTGTGGCAATGACAGGTCATGCAGAGGAAAGGGGTTCAACTACCGCAGCATGTAACAGTTGAATCGTTGTTGTCCTAATGCAGTAAAAGAGAGCAGAAGCGAGAGAGTAGGATTGTATCAGAATGAACAAGGGGGTTTTGCTTGCCTGGAACTTCTGAAGATAGTATAGTTCTTCATCGGTGTCATCGATCTCATCGTCGGAACCACGTCTACTGAGAGGGGACAAATACCGGCAACAAATAAGGAACACAATCAATGCAATGCAACAATATGATGCATGATCATGACATGGCAATATGCTGTGGTTTGAGCTAATGCAACTAGCAACAATTTAAATGAAGTTGGTTTGAATCCAAGATTCAATTTCAAACTCCATATGTGGATATGCAAATGCCGTTTATTTGATTTGTCCAATTCAGCAGGTATAGGTTGTTCCAACATGCATGAAAATGCCATAGACAGATTCTTTGGATTTTTCTGATCATTTTTCATATATAAATTATTTCATTCTGAGCTATGGATTATTTTCTATGATTTTTTTGAAGTTCAAATCATTTTCTGGATTTTTCTGGTAATTTAGAATTAAAAAAATCCAGTAAATGATTTACTACGTTAGCATGACATCACGCTGATGTCAGTGGTCAACGGAGCGGCCCAGGTCAAACTGACCAGTGGGTCCCGCGTGTCAGTTACTAACTAAACTATCCTGGTTTAATTAGCACTAATCCTAGGTTAATTAGCAGGGCCGGGCCCGCGTGTCAGTGAACCAGGGGGGTCAAATCCCTGGTCAAACCGGGGCTAACCCACCGGCGTTTAGCCGCCGGCGGTAGCAGACGCGGCGGAAGGCTCGGGCTCGCTTCTCCGGCGACCAAAAAGGACGGCGGAGAGCGGCTACGGGGAGCCGGAGCTCGCCCGCATCCAGCGCAGCAGGCAGCAGCAGCTAGGGCGGCCGGAGCTCGTCGAAAACAAGCTCGGGGTGGCAGCCGGCGTTCGGGCGCGAGCGAGGATGCGGCTGCGGTGTGCGAGGGCGAGAACGGAGAGGGGGAGGAGGAGCAGCAGCTCACAGCGGCTGCAGCAGGCGTCGAAGCGGGCTCGAGGAAGGCCGGACGGTGATGTACGGGCGGCGGCGATCTCGGACGACCGAGGAGGAAAACAACGGCGTTGGAGATGCAGCAGAGCTTCTGGCGCCGCGTAACTCGGTGGAGAGGATGAAGACGTCGTGGCGGAGCTCGGGACAGCTCAGTCAGGCGAGGCGGTGACTGTGGCCGCGGCAACGACGAGCGGCGGCGACGGCCGCACTCGGATGTGTCATCCAGAGGCGAGAGAGAGGGCGAGGGGGAGAGTCAGAGAGTCAGAGCGAACGGGACGGCACCGAGGAGGTCGGCCGCGGTGTTGAGCTGGCCTGGGGACGCAGGCAGACGCCCTGGTGGCATGGCGCTCTCGGGCGCGCGCGCGTGCGCGTCCTTCTGGCGCGAGAAGCAGGACGACTGGCACTGGGCCAGTGGGTTGCACAGTGCAAGGCCGGCTAATGGGCTGCCAGGTATGTCCAGGTAGGTTATCCCCTTTCCTTCTATTTCTGTTTTCTATTTTCTGCTTCTGTTTTGAATTTGGTTTGCTAACCAAATTATTTTTGTAGCTTCTAGAAATAATTGTGGATGCAAATTGGTTTATCCCAGAGCTCCACAAAAAGTCTCAGAATTATTGGAGCAATAAAAATATTTATAGGATTTATTTGCTCCAACTCAAATACATTAGTGATTTAAATCAAAGCCCAAATAATTCCCTAAAAATGTTCAATATTTTTGGTTTGGATCAAAACCCTTGCCAAAATTATCAAACATTGATGAAAGCATTTTTGGGTTTATTGAAATTATTTTTAGGTTGAACCTGTTTGATTTGATTTGGTGCTAGGGTTTGATCATCCCCCATTTTAAATTCATTTGAATTTACACATGATACATGCATGATTATGCAACTATTTACAACCAACTTCTAGGGCTGTGACAGACTAGTTGAAGTGTCAAAAAGGAAGCTAAAGCTAGAAAAATGAGCCATGTTGATGTTGAAAAGAAGAAGAAGAAAAGCTAAATTTTTTTGAATTGTTGGTGGCCCTATTCCGTATATTGTATGAACAAAAACAAGCTAATTTTTGAATAGTTTGTGGCCTATGCTATGGTTTAGGGCACCCTATGTTTTATGTGAGAAGTATGCTATGGTTGCTACTTTTTATGTTATGGATGTATGCTCGCTACGTGAGATATCGGTAGATGGATATGGTCCCGTAGCCGGGCCGTAGACATGCTCTCTAGATGGATATGGTGCCGTAGCCGAGCCCTAGACATGCTCTCTAGATGGATATGGTGGCTAATGGTGCCACCGGACTTTATTTTAGACGTGGTTTCAGATGGGTATCACTACAAGAAATATGTCAACTAGTGACCTTCTGTCAGTGACCCTGGAAGAATTGGTCATAGATCTACGACCATTTGAGACCAATTGGTCAAAATCTGCTCGGGGGACTCCAAACCCTCAACTATATCGACCATTTTGGCCATAAAGGTCATGATTTCCTTACTCGAAATGGTCATAAAGCAGACAGCACTGATCCGCTGCCTTATTTCTAGCTGATCACGACCAATATAGATGGTCATAACCTTGTAAGTTGTGGTGGATTGCTATGACTAGGCGCCACCTCATCAGTTTTGCCTATGTGTCATGTCCATGTGTCAATTTTTGACCTAGGTTGTGAAGCAACCTATATTTCTGTCATTCCCAAAATTCCCAAAAAAATTGGGCATTCTTTACTATCCAAATCATTGCCTCATGACAATATTCAACTCCATTTGCCTGGTAAATCTACCTCGGCAAATTTCCAAAGTTTTTGTTCAACTCGAACTGTTGTGAAGGAAGTACTAGCTAGGCATATCCTAATGAGCTGCATTTTTGCCACATCTTCTATATTCCCAAATCATTGCTCTCCACAAAATTTGAGCCCCATCTAACAATACATGTGAGTGTGGCTTCAACATTCATATTTCTGTCCAGTGTGGTATGTTGCAAAGCAAGTGACACATAGGCTCCTCCATTTGAGCTACAAATTTTCCAAGATAGTGTCCTTAGTAGATGATCATCCTCAGCCAAAACTCAGGCCCATTGGCCATGTGCATTTCCCGTACCACTAATCAAACACTTGGGTGCTAATTCATGTTTGAGCATTGTTCGGTCTCCTCGTGAGATTCCTCTGTTGTTATTTTCTTCCAAGCATCTACCTGGGGAGTGCCAAACCTACTAGACATGCCTAGGCTTCCCAGAACGCATGGCAACGCCACGGTCACGCGGTGACCATGCGGCGGGCATGCGAGTCTACGCGCTTTGGAGTTGGGGCCCTGGGCCACCGTCCAAACCTCAACGTATCACCACCAAACCATGTATTTATGCTTAAATAGATACTTATGTACCTAGAAATGATTTTTGGAAAAAATAAAGAGCAAACTATAAGGCAGCTGCAGTTCAAATTTGACCCGCTTCCTGCTGAATCGGCGAAAATTTGTCTTTTTCACCAGAGGTGGATAATTTTTTTTACACCCAACCATTTTGTCAATTGTGCATTAAACATGGCCTAGTATTTTATAAAATTGATTTGGTCCGTTTTTGCAATAATTATTTGGTAGTTCCTTCACAATAAAACCTCATTTCGGGCACTCAAAAAATGGAAAATGAATTTTCCGTGCAAAGAAAATGAAAACTCCCTTAGGCAACATTGTTTGGAATTCCAAGATGCACCCTTTTGCACAATATGAGATCATTTGAACAAACTATGCCATGAATGTGGCCATAAGATTGATCATTTGGCTTGAAAGCCAGGAATCTTCACGCATGATAGCTCATTTCTGAGAACACTTTTTTAAAATAATTGCCGTATTACAAGTTTATTATTTTTCCTGGAAACTTGGTCACATATGATGACACAATGCGAAGGTTTTCCAATTTTTTGATTTTTTTTGAATTTTTTATGCCCGTTTCAAAATGCGGTCAAAACGGCGGGCTTGACCGCTCCTAGTTAGTGGTTGAATCTTGGAAAATTTTTGATGTTTCTTTGATTAAATAGATACTTATGTAGCTAGAAATGATTTTTGGAAAAAATAAATAGCAAACTATGAGGCAGCTACAGTTCAAATTTGACCCGCTTCCTGCTGAATCGGCGAAAATTTGTCTTTTTCACCAGAGATGGATCAAAGCTTTTTACACCCAAACATTTTGTCAATTGTGCATTAAATATGGCCTAGTGTTTTAGAAAATTGATTTGGTCCAATTTTGCAACAAATATATGGTAGGTTCTTCACAAAAAAACTCATTTTGGGCACTAGAAAAATGGAAAATTGATTTTTCGTGCAAAGGTAATAAAAACTCCCTTTGTCAATATTGTTTGCAAATTCAAGATGTAAACTTGTGCAAAATATGATATCATTTAAACAAATATTTGATAGGACTTTCATAAAAAAAATCATTTTGAGCATTGAAAAATGGAATGAAATTTTTATCTTGAATTGATCACGACCAATTTATATGGTCATAAGGTCATCAAATGGTTTGCTGCGTTCTGATTGGTCCATGGGCATATCACGCGGATCATGCATCAACCACCGTCGGATGCTTCGGGATCCAACGGCAGCCCTCACCCCTCACCCAACCACAACCCAACTACCCAAACCCTAACTCAGATCCTCTACCCTCTCCCCCGATCCACTCCCGCCGCCGCCTCTCCCCTCTCCCCTCTCCCCCGATTCACTCCCGCCGCCGCCTCCGCCCCCTTCTCCCCAGACTGAGAGAGAGGCACCCCCCCCCCCCCCCCCCCCCCCCCCCCCCCCCCCCCCCCCCCCCCCCCCCCCCCCCCCCCCCCCCCCCCCCCCCCCCCCCCCCCCCCCCCCCCCCCCCCCCCCCCCCCCCCCCCCCCCCCCCCCCCCCCCCCCCCCCCCCCCCCCCCCCCCCCCCCCCCCCCCCCCCCCCCCCCCCCCCCCCCCCCCCCCCCCCCCCCCCCCCCCCCCCCCCCCCCCCCCCCCCCCCCCCCCCCCCCCCCCCCCCCCCCCCCCCCCCCCCCCCCCCCCCCCCCCCCCCCCCCCCCCCCCCCCCCCCCCCCCCCCCCCCTGGACCAATCCCAATATTCTTTTCGTGGGAATATTCCTTTTTCTATTAAAGGAATAACCCTGTTTGCCCTGAGTTGTGAAGCAACTCATATTTCCATCATTCCAGAAATTCCCAAATAATTCTCATAAATCATTTGGGACATATCTTCCTCAGATATGTCAAAATATTCCTTGCCATGTCCAAAAATTATTCACAAACAATTATTTTTCCTATTCTGCCCTAAATGGCACTTTGTGAAGGAAGTGCTATTTATCTTTGCTTGTTTGACCCCAAACTTTTTGGACATCCTTTCCCATCCATATCATTGCCATATGACAAAATTCAACTCTATTTGGATATTAAATCTCCCTGGGCTAATTTTCAAAGTTTTTGGTCAACTGGAAGCCTTGTGAAGGAAGTGCTAGCTAGGAGTATCCAAATGAGTTGAAATTTTGCAAGCATCTTAATATGCTCAATTCATGACTCTCCACCAAGTTTCAACCCTATCCAATCATCTATGTGAGCACAGCCTCAAATCTTAGCTTCTGGTCAGATTTTCACATTGTGAAGCAACTATATTTTATAGTGCTCCATAATTGCTGAAAATTTACCAGATCATTCTCCTACCCATATAACTTATCTCCACAAAATTTGGCCTCAATCTATTTAGCCAATTTCTCCCAAGAATTCCCTCTAGTTTATGTCCAGATTCAAGCACTGTGAAGGAAGTATCACTTTGGTTTATCCAATTGGTATGAAATTTATACAGTGTCTTAATTTGATCAAATAATTCGTCTCCTCCAAATTTCAGATCAACCCAATCATCCAGTTGAGCACAGCATCAAGATTTGTATTCTGGACCAGATTATGCAGTTGTTAAGCAACTGTATTAAATATTGATCCAAATCATTCCAAATTTCACAGTATCATAGTCCTTATTAACATAAACCCCCCAGACATCAGATTTAGCCCTTATCCCTTCTCTGTTTAGCATCGATGTGTGGTCAAGTTTGCCACAGAAAACTTCCAGTGATCACTCCCATCCATACACAGCTCCTCTCATCGATATATCACCTCATTGGCAATGTAGCTTCGAGGGACTACACACTGGACAAGATTTCATGCCAAATACGTGGCCGTGGCATGATGTGCACGTGGTGACCATGCAGAGAGCATGCCAAAATGGCGCTCTGCTCTCTGTGAGCTCCGTTGGGTCAACTCCGGCCAGCTTCGGCTCGTCCGGGCATGTCCTACGGCCTCGCAGCACCCACGTAGCCCCTCTCCAGCGGCTTCCCCTCCGGATTCTTCCTCGTTGAGCCGCGATGAGCTATGCCGCAATTCTGCCCGTGACCCTCGAGAGGTCACCTCCTTCTCTGGCTGTTTCCTCCCCGAGCCATCTCCTCCCCCTGTTGCTCGTCAGGTCGGCAGAGACGCGACACCCGCAAGGCTCCAGCCACGTCGCCTCGTCGCTCCAGTGCAATGATAGGAACGCCACGGTGGCCGTCCTCATCGGCTCTCCCGTCCCGGCTATATATAGCCCAGCCCGGAGCCTCCTCGAGCACACACAACCCTCCCAGCCACCTCAGTCCACTCCCCCACGCCTCCCCGACCCCTTCCCTGAGCTCCAAGAGCTCCCGAGCCCTCCCCATGGCCGAAGCATCGCCGGCGGCCCGAGCCTAAATTCGGCCGCTGCCGAGCTCCTCCCTCCCTCCTACCACCACCAGTAGAGTTCTACCCCCACCACTACGCTCTCCCCACCTCCATTCTGCCAGGGGACAGCCATGGCCTCGGCCTCGAGCTCGCCACTGCCGCCCGTCTCCAACCGCCGTCCGGCCACCACAACTTCTCCCCGCCTCCACCGCGGGTGCCTGCGAACCCATCTCGGAGCTCCACACCCATCCCCGTCGTCTCCGCGGGCCCTCGGCCACTGGAGCCTTGAGCCCGAGTTCGCCGGAGCCACCGTCCGCCTCCCACTTCCGTCCGGTCGCCACAGTGTACCCCTGCCCTCGCTGTGGGTACGTACGGGTGCGCCGGCGAGAGCTGCATCCAGGCCGCCCCTCGCCCATCCCTCTCGAGCCCCACGGCCACCGGGACCAGCGCCGGTCGGCGCTCCTCTGCCTCTGTCCAGAGGAACAAGAAGAAGGACGGGAGGAGGAGAGAGAAGGCGATGTGGGACCTGGCTGTCGGCGGCTGTGGGCCGGCCAGCGTGGATAAGTGGAGACGCCCAGGCCACAAATACGCCTTCACCACTGGGAGACGTATTCTCCCCGAGTGCACGTCCAGCCGCGCTGTCAGGGACCTGGTTGTGAATATTTCTTTTGCAGAAAGGTCCCTGGCAGACAAACGCTTATATCTTTTTGCTCGTAACTCCGATCGAGGTGAATCCAAAGCCCACTTCTTCGTCTCGTCGAGCCCGTTCCGATGGAGTCATTTTCATAATGTTTTGACACTGTGAAAATGACCATTTTGCCCTTGCCCGTAAACAGCCCCCTCCGAGAGAGAACTGTTTTCGGCGATCGTTTCCGCGGACTCTCCGCACTTCTTCCCGATGGTTTCTTCACCCCCAGGCAAGCTACAACTCTCATCTGCATTATCGCATTGCAATGTCATAGTTTAACTATTTATTTTAACAACAAATATGAGTTATCTGTGAAATGAATGGGATTATGCAATGTTGGAGTTGATTCTCGGATAGGTGACTATCATGTTGAATACCGGATTATTAGTGACTAGTAGCTTACCCACTCGTTGATGCTATGATGATGAGATCACTGTCTATGATTATTTTGGAGTTCATCCGACAGTTCATGGGAATAAATTAGTAGTAGTGGTTTAAGCGTACTGGTTATTGGAAGGTCAGCTATGATAGAAACATTATTCGGAGATGTGATATTTAGTCGGTTGACCTTGAGTCACCTGTCCGGACTTATCCGTGCAACCACATTTGCCGGTATGGGACGGCCTTGACTTGGTCTGATCGCGTGCTCTTTCACCGGTACCGCCCGACAGGGAAGGTTATGCGTGCGCGCTACCCTGGCCCGGTAGGCGGCGATAACATTGTGAGCCCAGTTGAGTTGTATGGATCCAGGTCCCCATCTGGGATAGTAATCCCCGTTTGGGATTACCTAGTTTGGCCACGACGGTGGCAGGTGTCACGAGGTGACACAGGGCCACCCAAGGCTTGAATCCGAGGGAGTGCGATTGCCGGTGGCACGATGGGAGAGTCACAGGTCAGGCAGGTTTCGTTGGAGCAACGCTGGTCCACCCGAATGGGATCACGAGGTCAGTGCTCCATAGTGTGGGTAAAGTGCGCAACCTCTGCAGAGTGTAAAATCTATTCGAATAGCCGTGTCCATGGTATTGGACAGTCCGTCCAGACCTCACTAGGTGGTCAACCATAGTAGTGATAATGATGGAAGAACTTGTCGTAAGATTTGAAGTACTCGGTGGATCGAGAGTATTCTGAGGGTTGTGAGACAACCCTGAAGAGAGGAAGTTTGTCAGACTTGTGGTACCGATGGTATCAGGTAATGGATATCCCCCCCCCCCCCCCCCCCCCCCCCCCCCCCCCCCCCCCCCCAAGTACTCACCTGGCGTGTCATGCCAGTTTGCAGGTCATGCCGTGATTGCTTGCTTGTCGAGGATTCTGAGTTTGCGATCTAGCACGCGCGTTCTAGCCAGAGTCCCTGCGGAGTGGAGTCCATCACCGTCGTCGCTGTTCCGCGGCCGAGAGAGTTAGTCCGCTGTTAGCATAGAGCTACCCCGGGCAGGCGTAGTGTCGCCGTGCCGATGTAATCCATGCACCCTTTGTAACCATATCCATTGTAATAAAGAGCTGATTTGTTCTATGCCAATAGTGCCGTATTCCAGAAGACTTGTCCTTGGGCTGGAATACGGGGCGTTCCGGTTTACTCTGAGCCGGGGTGCCACACTCCGCCGCCCTCTGCACCAAGTACGACGATGACGGCCGCCCCGACTGCGACTGCCTCCTCTTCGATACCACGTCTCTCTGCCCTCTGCTCTCTCCTCTCTGCTGTGGCCGAAACACAGGCTACCTCCTATTTTAGTGTGGAACTAGGGGAAGCAGAGAAAGGAAGGTTCGATTACTATTCAGTTTATTAGCCCAAATTTGATTGCATCAGCCATGTGTGCCATGAAATTAGCTCGATCTGAAGATAGTATGAGTAGGCATACTCTGTAGCTCCTAGTGTAGCTAGCTGGACTATGCAGCTATCATGTTGGAATTCAGAACTAGCTATCATGAGTATTCTGTTTGTTTTCTTGTGTGCTTGACTGCTTGTGTATTGGTATAGGTGAGGAAGAACCAGCTGCCGACCGGTGAGGGCATTGGGTACCTGGAGGCCAAGCACCACCTGCTGCTGAGCTACTGCCAGGGCCTCGTCTACTACCTGCTACACAAGGCCAAGGGGCTGTCTGTCGATGACCACCCTATCGCGCGCAGCCTTGTCGAGATCAGGCTGTTTCTTGAGAAGGTGTGCGCGTGTGCCCTCAGGTGTTGTTGATTGCTAAGCTACCAGTCTCCATTTATGCAGCTGTCTAATAGTAGATTGTCTTATGTTGAATTCTCTGTGCTAGATTCGCCCAATAGACAAGAAGATGGAGTACCAGATCCAAAAGCCCACCAATGCCGCAGATGGCGCGGCAGCCCAGGATAAGGCGCCAGGCGCCAAGGTCAATGGGAAGGGCAGGCAACAAGGCGAGGGCGACCTGTTGGGGTACCGGCCAAACCCGGATATGATGGATTTCAAAATTGCTCCTGAAGGACAGGTGAAATTCTCACTTACTAACTGATGTTTTCTCTTATATGTGTTAAGGTGATAATGTTCCGACTGTTTATCACTCTCTTCACACAAACACACACACTAATCAGTTACCATCAAAATTTGTGCATTGAATTTACCAGCTTTTTTAGTCCAAACACTAATTAATAAATCTTATATATATTTGTATGACATCAAATCTACCCATCCTTACTGAGGTGTTCTCTGTAATATAGTTGTCAATTGGATGAGAAATCAATATTTCTAGTGTAGTGTCTTGTAGAATCTAATTAAGTTGGCTACTTAACAACTTCTGTTGAATTAGAGATTATTACTCCATAACTTGGTTTATATGCCTGGTTTCAAGTGAACTTATCATAGCTTATATTCTTCTTGCTCAAGCACAAGAGCACTAGTGCTATCTTGCTGCCTGTGACAGTCCATGGACAAACTCTGTTAATTTATTCCGAGTGCCCATAATTCCCTCTCTAGCAGCACCACCTGTGCTCTTGTCTCACCCATAACAACAATTTACTAGTAGTATGTCTCTTGGCTTGGGTGCTAGCTTAGGTCCCTTCTACTACTACTCCACTTAGTAACTTGTCTGTATTCTATTACTTTGTACCTGTGTGTGTGAGATGTATTATATTCATCTTCCTCAAGTACTACAACACTGGTAGTTGTACACTAGTGACAATCCATCTAGTTTATTAACTCCAAGTGAAGTGAAGTGAAGTGGGCATAATTCTCTAGATGCGTTACAGAGTGCTAGTATCTGTTTCCTCGCCTCACCCACACAATGTATTAATATGTATGTCTCTTGGCACGGTGCTAGGTCGGTTCTACGCCTTCGAGAAGGCCCATCGCCTTGACCCCACCTCTAGCTTTATATTAGTACTACTTGTAGTGTACCAGGGACACGATCATATTGAGGAACCACTTTTATCCTGCTTAGATTCTTGATTATATCTGAGTTGCAGTAGTCATTGAGTCACTTACTAGCCTTAATTTGTTTGTCGTCGTGTTTGTTTGTGTGCATGTTCGAGCGGCTATTGCTGGTGTGCTGAAAGTTGCTTAGAGCTGGAGGAGTGGATGCATGCGGAGTTGGAGAGGACGAAAACCTCTTGAGAGTCCAAGAGGTCCAGGTCTGTGAAGAGTAATGTAACAAATGCAATGTGGAATGTGTAGAATTATATTGGTGCAACGTACTTGTTTTCCTTGAAAGTTTTCCTGATTATTATTCTTTTTATGTGCAATTTATCTTACATAACGTATTCATGTAAATTCTGTCAAGCGTGTTAATGTCTTCTTGGATCTAAATGTTATGATAAAAAAAATTGAACTTAAGCACGCTGAAACTGGGTTACTTGCCTTGAGTACTTGTATTCTCAGTACCATGCTACTTATTTTGCCTCCTGAGGTTTCTAGTCTGCTATTTCTTGCTTTCCTTTATCTTCATACTTATTATGATGGTAATTTGACTTGCAGTGCTCATGTAGGTTAATTATTAAGCCTACCTGAACATATTCATGAAAGTTCTGTTAGTAGGTGGATGGCTTCTAGTTCTAAATGGTATCCTCAACAAACTAAACTTATTTGAAGAAGACACAACATATTCATTCATCTGTTGTAACACCAAGTTTGGTCTATTAACATGGCGTTGATTTTGTGCTGCAGATTTGGAAGCTGGGAATCTGGGGAATGCGAAGTTGAAGAGACCTGGGCATTGCCATTGTATATGTGTTATATGATGATGTAACACAATGATTCTGCTATTGTATCTTTGTTGTATGATGTATCAAACTGATTCTGGCTGTTATGTGAAGTACTACGTGTGTTCTCTATCTGTTCCCATTTGAATGTTGGTGATTTATTTACTAGCAAATTGAAATTTAAAGAAAATGACCTTGACAATTGGGACCCACTTACTAGAAGAACCTGACAATTGGGACCCATCTAAATAGTGGACCCATCTTTAAAAAAAAGAAATACTTGAACTGCTCAGCCAAAATGGCCATGGCCCAAAAATAAAAAGGCTGTGATGTTGGGCTTGGCCCATGAAGCTAACAAAAATTGACAGAAAAAATACGCTAAATTGGCTGAATTAATGGGCTCGGCTCATATAAACACCCAATTGGACCGGGCCGATTCTAATTTTTGACCTTTTCAATTGGTCGCAATTTTGCCACGTCAGATTGCCACGTCGGATCCGACGTGGCCTGGGCAGAGAGCTAGCGACCAAAACAGAAGGTCATGGAATCAAGACCTTTTGTTTTGGTCGTGGAATTCCACGACCTTCTCACAGAGAAGGTCGTTAATTTCAGTTTACGACCGCCAGCTTTTGACCATCTGTTTTTGGTCAAAAAAAGGTCGCAAATGAAAAACAATGACCTTTCAGTGACCAATAGTGAGGGTCGCAAGTTGACATATTTCTTGTAGTGTATCATGATCTACATAATTAAGTCTGACATGCTCTTAATAACAAAAACAAAAACAAAAAATCGTGTATACAATATTTTTCTTGCAATAAAAACATGTTTATAATACCCGCATGTTAAAAAATGAAAGTGTTGTGCCGTAGGCTATATACAAAAGGAAATTGCCACGATATGTACAAATAAATTTGACATGGGCAAGTCCAATAATAAATCGATTTACCATCATGCACTATTTTTGTTCGGCATGGCAATAAATGGATTTACCATGGCAATAATCAAGGAAAAAAACAGAGCCAACGCGTGCACTATTTTCTAGGCCTCTTTTATCTTTGTGGGACTTCGACACTCAACGCAATGAGACAGCCCAACCAGAGCTTAGTTTCAATTTGGGCCCTGGAACTACATTTTTTTGTTCTGCGGTCGGTGTTGTCTGACGAAACTGAAGAAACTGAAAGTGTACAAAACTGAAGAAACAGACATGATCCACAAATTAAGCAACACAGAGCATAGAGCACATGATCCACAAATTTAATGAACACAGAGCATAGAGCACATGATCCACAAATTTAATGAACACAGAGCATAGAGCACATGATCCACAAATTTAACCAAATCCTAGAGCACATGACACCACACTAATAACATCTCTAACGAGTGATGACCAGCAAGTAAGCAAATCCTAGAGCAACTACACAAAAATAAAAGGGATAAAATCCTAAAGCTATCAGATTCACCTGCTTGTTCAATTGAATCATCTACTTCAAGTTCTTGTTCATCTTCTTTAATTCCCCCTTCAGATCTGCATCCCCAACTGTCAGAGCAGCACTTTCAGAGACCAAATTCGTTGGTGCTGATGGCAGATTGAGCTCCCGGGTTGGGGCCCCATTGAATTGAATCCGCTTAACGTAGTCATCCAGCCATTCAAAATGTGTGCATTTCTTCACGGTCTGAAACGAAAACATGAACCCTAAATCCTAGATCAAAAAAGAATTAAAAGTAAATAGAAAAAGAAACCAGAGAAAAATCATGAGATCTAACCTGCCCCTCTGGCTTGCTCTCGCATTTCACGAACTCGTGCCCATAGTTGCCATTCTTGACCTCCTTCGAAGTCAACCGTATCAGTGGCGAGCTGCATGGGCAGTCATGACATCGCTCCATGGGAAGTGGACCATACTGGCTCCACGAGGGGCGGGAGGCTGAAGTGGAGCTTGACATATCGCCCAAAGTCGCCGAAGAAGAAGAAGCAGAGGAGTGGCTCCTCTTGTCGCTGGAGAAGAAGAAGCAGAGGAGGAGTGGCTCCTCTCGTCGTCGCAGAATAAGCAGCAGAAGAAAGGGGAGGCACAACCAACAAGTCTCGCGGATCGCCCCACGATCCAACGATGCGGAGCCGTCCATGTGATCCAACGGCGCGGAGCCTGCACGCAGCCTGCCCTCGGAATTCCTTCTAGAAGACCACATCCGAGGGCTGTCGCTTGGCGCTAGGGTATGATCGAACGGCTGACGTTCAAAGCTAGGGTTAGGCGAAACCCCGCGGGGTTTTGAGCTGGTCAACGGGGTTTCCAAGGCTTTGACCTAGCATAACTAATTTAAAAAAATCAAAAAAAATATGAAACCTTCGCCGTTCGTTGTTTTATAAGACACACTAACGAGGAAAAACACTAAACTTGGTATACGGACATTTACAAAAAAAAACCTAGCTAGCACGATCGAGGTCAAATGAGCACCATTAATTTAAAAAAAATCAAAAAAAAATATAAAACATGCGCACAATGTTGTCTTGTGTGACATGTTACCAACCAAAAATCATAAACTTTGTCTATGGACATTTTCATGAGAAAACCTTCACACATATGAGCTATCACGTACAACGTTTCATAGAGACCAAGGAGAGGAGGTAGGGTTCCCTGCGGTTTTTGAAAATTAAAAAAAATTCAAAAAAATCACCAAAGCTTGATTTCAAAGTGAATAAGAAGGATCTGAACTTAGTTTTCCATTTTCATATTTTGAACGTGTTTTTTAATGGTTTTCTATTAAAGTATATTTTTTTTCAAAAAAAATGTAAAAATATAAAGATTAATTCAATAAATAGTGATTCTTCGAATCTACACTATATAGATTGAATAGGTGTTAATAAAAAATATTTGGCTCATTTGGAGTAGGTCCAAAAAAAACTTGATTACAAATGGGGTTGTTTCCCCTAGCTTGGGAGCTCATTTGGAGCACATTCTCATGACTACAAGTTTTACCACGCAAAAGAGATCGAATTGATCACCTAACGTTTATAATAGTTCAGCAAACTTTGCAACTCACGCCATAGGGGAATGGACTTTAAGTGTTGGTTCAAATTCAAAGTTTGCCTAAAGTTCAAATTTTGCCTCAGTTTTGTATTCTACCTCAAATTACAAATAGATTTATTACACCTTACAAGTTTTCAGAGTAGTTCAAATTGAGGACAGAATCCTTATTACAAATCCTTAAAGTTCAAAGTTTATGACTTGCATTCAAGTTCAAATTCAAATCTTTGCCTTGCTCCTTGTGTTCCGGGATGGGTTAACCGTCTTGCTTCTGGTTTCCCTGGCTGGGATATTTTGTGCTTTTGAAAGCTTTGTCTTGTTGCTTCTGATCTTCACTTCTGGTGGAGGCGGTTTTGTTGAGCTTTGACTGACCGAGCAAGTGATGACCAGTTGATGGTCATCTGTGGGTTCACTAATCCTTAAAGGAACTTCAGACAAAATAACTTCCTCCTCTCTTATAGCTTCAAAACCTTCATAAGCCATGGTTTCAAATTCTGCATCAAATGATGGTTCAACCGAAGTTTCTTCCTCTCTAGGTCTTTTCTGTCCTGTGCCTCTAATTAACCTAGAGCTGGGTCAAAGAGAAATAAGCTTAGCCATCGATAAAAAAGAGAACAAATGCAAAAAGGGAAAGGATGCACACATACCAAGCTGCTACTTTAGTTGCTTCATTCTCTAAACTTGCTGCATTCTCCTCTAAACTTGCTGCATTCTCCTCTGCTGCTGCATTCTCCTCTGCATTTGCTGCTACCCATTGTTCCTCTTCTCCAAATGATGCATCAACTGGATTGGTACAACGCTTAGCAATATGCCCTAGGATACCACATCTTTTGCACTTACGCTGTTTTTTTACACGACCCTCTTCACCAGCTCTTATCCCGTTTTTCATTGGTCTTCCTGGTGGTCTAGTCAGTACAAGAGAACAGAGTTTGAATGCTGGGTCTACTATGTTCCATTGGTCTTTTCCCAAGAGTGCAGGCACATTTTCAGCATAAGTAGCCCTAAATTTGGCAACAGAGAAATATTCAGAGCAAAACTGATCAACTTCACCATCTTCACCTCCAATAACAGTCATGAGATGTAGGGCATGTATGCATGGCTTCTCGCGGATCTGCCATTGCCTACAGCTGCATTCATTGGTTGCAAGGTTCACTGGATATCTCCATTCCCTATTTTTTACTGTCAGTGTATGTCACCTCAGCCTCGTATGTCGACGGTCTAATGCATTTCATCCTTAGTCCTCTTGCCTTGGCATGCAATGCCTTAATCAGAGATGGGAGCATAAGATGGCCAACATATTGTGTTTCTGCAATTCTTTTACGAAGAGCTGTCTTTATCATGATCATCTGCCTGATTTTATCAAATACTTGCCGCAACAAAAGCCCTTTCACTGACTTGAACTTTGCATTGAAACACTCAGCGAGGTTATTGGTCACATAGTCTACTTTGCAGATTTCATTGAATTTGCTTCTTGACCACACCTTTCCATGATGTTCATCCATGTACTCCTTTACCAAAGGATTGTGAGCATACAACACTCTCAAATGGTGCTCATGCTTCCTCAAGCTGCATGTGTATGATGCTGACCATAGGTTCTCATCATAAACTTTGCCTCTGAATTTCTTTTTAAAATTCTGCGCTAGGTGTCGCATACATTCCCTATGTTCCACTCCAGGGAATACAATTTCTACTGCAGTTTCTAAACCATTGCAAGCATCTGTGTGTATAACTAAACCTGAGGGTGTACCTATAATGTTGCGCAACTGCTGCAGAAACCAGACCCAACTCTCCTCGGACTCTACCTCCAACACACCAAATGCAATTGGGAATAGCCAGTTGTGTCCATCAACTGCAGAAGCTGCTGCTAGCTGGCCTCTCCATCTTCCATTCAAAGCAGTTGCATCGATAGCCAAATAGGGCCTACAACCATTCAGAAACCCCTGCCAGCAAGCCTTGAAACAAACAAAAGCCCTCCTGAAGCCCTCCTTCTCCAGTGCCTTCCCTTTTAATTTGTACTTAACTATATGCTTGTCAATCTCTACAACACTCCCTGGACTAGCCGTCTCCACTTCAGCTTTGAAGGTGTAAAGCAACTGAAAACTCTCATTCCATGGACCATTAATCCTATCAAGAGCCCTTTCCTTAGCATAGAAAATCCTCATGTAAGGTATATTAATCTTGTACTTCTCAAATAGCTTCCCATGGAGTGCTGTTGGACCAATTGTTGGTGTTTCCCTCACCCAATCCAAGATTGCATCTGCCACCCACCTAGTCTTTGCAAGCTTTGATTTGTCCTTTCCCCCTCCCCCTCCAGGTGGGCAAGTGTGCTCGTGTGGGTTGCTTTTTATCTGAAACAAAATGAAAAATGATGTCAAATACAATTAAGAAATAGTACACATGATGTGAATATAGAATGGATAAATAATCTGATAAAAAGATTCAGTTGTAATACCTGAATCAATTTGCTCTTTAGCATATATAGTGGATGCATGCAACCTCCACCTACACCTATCATAAGGGCAATGAACAGTGAATCTTCCCGGCTCACTCCTATCAACCTCATAGGAGTTTTCAGTGACAATGCAATATGTAGTCACTGCATTACAACAGTCCACCATCGATTCGAATACAATTCCTGGAGTAAGCTCAAGATTTTCCCTGTTCCACTCAATTGTTGGCATGTCCTCACCATCATATTTTTGTAAAACTAAGGAGTCGATGTTCTCCTCCCTCTCTTCATCGTCAGTGTCATCAAATCTAGCACGGCTGCTAGGCTCCTCTGGATATTCATCTTCCACTGCCTGTTGACTGACTCTATCTACCAGTTCAGGGAATAGAATCTCATCCTCATCATCATGTCGAGGCACTTCCTCATCAGGCTCTGCATCTACTTCTACATCAGGTGCAGAAGGGAGAGGAGAAGTAGCAGAATTAGCGGCAGCCGACATGTTGTGGCTTTCAGAACCACTAGGTTTACTTGGTCTCGACCTACAAGGAGTGCGAGGACGCTCGCTATTAGCAGAGACAGATGATGTCTGAACACCCTTCCCCTTCGGGATACCTTGTTTACGTGCCTGAAGCACACCGATATGGATTTTACCGAAACGGCTATCAGCATTCAAACTAAATAGCAATCCCAGATGCTCATCACAAGTTAATGGGACAAATCTCTGCTCGGTACTGTCGAAATATCTCAGTTCAACAGCATCGGCAGGGCTCCACGGATACTCACAACAGAGTGCCTCACAGAAATCTGTGAACGAAACGCTGGTTTCTACCACTTTAGGATAGAAAAACCCAGAAATCATACACGGTTTAGTTCCACGTAGCTCGCTAGTTTCCATTCTAACCGCCAGCCAAAAAGCAAGTGCAGGATCAACCCTATTCGATTGAAATAAGATAAAGGGCGCAGTTAGGCCTAAAATTTTTAGATAAATTGCACTGATTCACGCCAACGATGGTCAAATACAACCTAATTTACGGACCTCCTAATCAATTTGAGAGGAAAATGATGCTTACCCAGGTGGAATCCATGAATTATCCGCCTCTGATTCGACCCAATCATCTCCACGGCCGATGGGCCGGACGGGGTGCTCCCCCGACATCGCTTCCTAATCCTAGATGGGAAGAGAGGGTAGATGCGGTAGGGGGCGGCACGACAGCGGCGGAGGCAGCACGACAGCGGCGGAGGCGGCACGACAGCGGCAGAGGCGGCACGACGACGGCGGAGGGGGCGGCGCGGAAGCGGCTCAATCTGATTCAGGTTATAGTGAGGGGAACCCTACAGTGAGTGTCAGTTTCGCGGCCCCACTGGTTAGCACGTAATAGTTAAAATGTGGACTCGGCCCTACGCGGCCCCACTCGTCAGAGTTAACGGTCAAGCCATTGACCCGGCAGCAACATCCGCTGTGACCAGTTCTGAGGGTTTCGGGCAAGGGAGTGGGGAAAAGTGAGCAAAAGTTAAGATCATGGGGATGAATGAGTAGAACTAAGGAACCAGGGGCACAGAAATAAAAATCCCTTAATTTAATGTGCATAATTCAAATTAGTGCACCAAAATGGCTACAAAAATCCTACATGTGTCCTTGGATGCATGTTTAGGTCCCATGCAAAGAATGGGAATGAATTACGACCGTCTCGGCGTCTGGCTCGGCCTCGGACATTGAGAATCTTGATTTTAAAATCCTAGTAAATCCAAAACTCACCCGAAAATCGTGAAACTTGGCATGGGTCACGACATGGCACATATATGTCATGGAAAAAAATTGTCCATTTTGGGGCAAGTTCTATTACAAGCCTCTTACAAAGCGGAGCTTCTCTCAAGAAGCCTCGTGGTTCCGATAGGGAAATGTGCCCCCCTTGTGGGTGAAACAATAATCGCTGCCTCTTCTCGCCTTGTATTTTTTTCTATAGGCAACATGGAACGATAGGATATCTGTGCTGAAATTTAAAATTATTCAGGGTTCGTTTGGCCTTTTTATACATTAATTGAGTTTCCTAGGCATTTAATGTGCATAATTCAAATTTGAACTACAAATACATGCTCCAGTGCACCAAAATGGCTAGAAAAATCATACGTGTGTCCTTGGGTGCATGTTTAGGTCCCATGCAAGGAATGGGGGTGAATTAGAACAGTCTCGACGTCCTGGCTCATCCTCAAACATTTGGAATCTAGGTTTTTAAATCCCCGTAAATCCAAAACTTACCAGAAAATCATGAAAGTTGGCATGGTGTCACGACATGGCACATATATGTTATGGTAAATAATTGTCCAATTTGGTCCAAGCTTTATTACAAACCTCTTACAAACCAGAGCCTCTCGCAAGAACCCTCGTGGTTTCGATAGGGAAACATGTCCCCCTTGCGGGCAAAACGATAATCACTCCCTTTCTCGCCTTGTATTTTCTTCTACAGGCAACATGGAACAACGGGAGATTCATGCTGAACTTTGAAATTATTCATGGTTCGTTTGGTCTTTTTTATACATTAATTGAGTTTTCTAGGCATTTAATGTCCATAATTCAAATCTGAACTACAAATACATGCTCCAGTGCACCAAAATGGCTACAAAAATCATACATGTGTCCTTGGGTGCATGTTTAGGTCCCATGCAAGGAATGGGAATGAATTCAACTGTCTCGACATCCAGGCTCAGCCTCAGACATTGGGAATCTCGATTTTTAATTCTCCGTCAATCCAAAACTCACTAGAAAATCATGAAACCTTGCATGGTGTCACGACATGGCACATATATGTCGTGGTAAAAATTGTCCAATTTGGGCGAAGCTTTATTACAAGCCTCTTACAAACCGGAGCTTCTCGCAACCCTTGTGGTTCCGGTAGGGAAACATGCCCCTCTTGTGGGCGAAATGATAATCACCGCCTCTTCTCGCGTTGTATTTTGTTTTCTACAGGCAACTTAGAATAACATGAGTGTAGTGCTGAAATTTGAAACTATTCAGGGTTTGTTTGGCAATTTTATATATTAATTGAGTTTTCTAGGCATTAAATGTCCATAATTCAAATTTGAACTACAAGCACATGCTTCAGTGAAGCAAAATGGGTGGAAACTCGTACATGTGTCCTTGGGTGCATGTTTAGGTCTCACTGAAGGAATGGGAATGAATTACAAACGTCTCGTCGTCCTAAAACATTGAGAATCTTGGTTTTTAAATCCCAGTAAATCCAAAACTCACCCAAAAATCATGAAACTTGGCATGGTTTCATGACATGGCACATATATGCCGTGGTAAAAAAAACCCTCCAGTTTGAGACAAGGCGCACACATTAATAGCCAACGAAGTCCTTTTGAAACAAATAGCTGACACGTTAATATCGCAAACGGTTGTATTATGTGAACCGTGTGTGTTCCTGTAACCATTTAGGTGCGGCCACGCGTGCCTCTTTTTATGGGAGAGTACTACCTTTGTCCTCGTTCACTGGTCGTCTTTGTATTTTGTGCCAAAATTTAACCATAGTCAGTGGCGTGCGTGCAGCTGTTTGATTAGACGTGACGAGCGCGAGAAGTCTGCCGTGCAGGCTCGGCGGGACGCGTGCGAGCAGTCCGCCACGTAAGCTCGACGGGACGCGTGTGACCTGTCCACCGCGCAGGCTCGACGGGATACGTGCGAGCAGTCCACTGCGCATGCTCACCGGGAAGCGGGCTCTTTGACCTACATCCACCAGTCGCCCGCCTCACTCACAACTTCTCTATTAATGGTGGTCGAGCACTTTTTAACATGCGGTTAATTAAAGCACCTGGACGGAGGGTGTTTGCTTGTGATCCCATGGCCCCGCGCTCAATGTTAGCATTTGTTTTGTTCGTGTTTTCAACTCATATTCCGGATAATTTAAAATGCCACATGCGGCAACAGATAATACGATGACAAATAAAATGGCAACGGATAATGCGATGACAAATTTACAATGGCGCGAATAATAATTGTCTTGCATATTCTGGATAATTTAAAATGCCTCATGCGGCAACGCCCGAAAGACACGGGGCAAGAGAAGAAGGAAATCATAGACAACGATCTGGCATGCTACTGTCTCTACTCCTTGACAGATCGTTGGGCGATGAGATCCTCCAGCTCCTTCTTCAATTCCTCACAACTTTGATTGACAGCAGCCACAGATTCCTCCACCTCCAGCTCACGCTCGATCCAGAGCTTCCTCAAGTCACCCATCTGAAGGAAATATGCCCTAGAGGCAATAATAAAGTTGTTATTTTATATTTCCTTATTCATGATAAAGGTTTATTATTCATGCTAGAATTGTATTGATCGGAAACTTAAATACATGTGTGAATACATAAACAAATATTGTGTCCCTAGTAAGCCTCTACTAGACTAGCTCAACGATCAAAGATGGTTAAGGTTTCCTAACCATGGATATGTGTTGTCATTTGATAACAGGATCACATCATTAGGAGAATGATGTGATGGACAAGACCCATCCGTTAGCTTAGCATAATGATCGTTTAGTTTTATTGCTATTGCTTTCTTCATGTCAAATACATATTCCTTCGACTATGAGATTATGCAACTCCCGGATACCAGAGGAATACCTTGTGTGCTATCAAACGTCACAACGTAACTGGGTGATTATAAAGATGCTCTACAGGTATCTCTGAAGGTGTTTGTTGAGTTGGCATAGATCGAGATTAGGATCTGTCACTCCGAGTATCAGAGAGGTATCTCTGGGCCCTCTCGGTAATACACACCATAAGCTTGCAAGCAAATGACTAAGGAGTTGGTCACGAGGTGATGTATTATGGAATGAGTAAAGAGAATTGCCGGTAACGAGATTGAACTAGGTATGAAGATACCGACGATCGAATCTCGGGCAAGTAACATACCGATGGACAAAGGGAATTACGTATGTTGTCATAATGGTTCGACCGATAAAGATCTTCATAGAATATGTAGGAGCCAATATGAGCATCCAGGTTCGGCTATTGGTTATTGATCGGAGAAGTGTCTCGGTCATGTCTACATAGTTCTCGAACCCATAGGGTCCGCACGCTTAACGTTCGATGGATATAGTATTATATGACTTATGTGATTTGTGACCAAATGTTGTTCGGAGTCCCGGATGAGATCACAGACATGACGAGGAGTCTCAAAATGGTCAAGAGGTAAAGATTGATATATAGTACGATGGTATTCAGACACCGGAAGTGTTCCGGAGGGTACCGGGTACATATCGGGTCACCGGAAGGGGTTCCAGGCACCCCCGGCAAAAGATATGGGCCTTATGGGCCAAGAGGGGAAACGCACCAGCCACGAGGGGGTGGTGCGCCCCCCATATGGGCCGGCCAAGGTGGAGAAGAAAAGGGGAAGGACGAAAGGAAAGAAAGGGAATAGGATTCCCCCTTGCTTCCCCCTCCCCCCTCTTTCCTTCCCCTCAGATATATATGGCAGGGGGCGCGGCTTGGGAGGAGCCCAAGTAGGACTTGGTCCTACTTGGGGCGCCTCCTGGCCTCTCCCCTCCCCCTCCCACCTATATATACCCCCCGCCCCTAGCACACACCAGACAATTGCCTAGCCGTGTGCGGCGCCCCCCTCCACCGTTTACTCCCCCGGTCATATTTTCGTAGTGCTTAGGCGAAGCCCTGCGGAGATCACTTCACCATCACTGTCACCATGCCGTCGTGCTGACGGAACTCATCTAGTACCTCGATATCTTGCTGGATCAAGAAGGTGAGGGACGTCACCGAGCTGAACGTGTGCAGAACTCAGAGGTGCCGTACGTTCGGTACTCGATCGGTGGATCGCGAAGAAAGTTCGACTACATCAACCGCATTGTGAAACGCTTCCGCTTATGGTCTATGAGGGTACGTAGACACACTATCCCCCTTATTGCTATGCATCTGCATAGATAGATCACTGCGTGTGCGTAGAATTTTTTTGTTTTCCATGCAACGTTTCCCAACAGTGGCATCCGAGCCAGGTCTATGCGTAGATGATATGCATGAGTAGAACACAAAGAAGTTGTGGGCGGTGATGTTCATACTGCTTACCACCAACGTCTTATTTTGATTCGACGGCATTTTGGGATGAAGCGGCCCGGACCAACCTTACATGTCCACGTACATGAGACCGGTTCCACCGACTGACATGCAACTAGTTTTGCATAAAGGTGGCTGGCGGGTGTCTGTTTCTCCTACTTTAGTTGAATCGAATTTGACTACGGCCGGTCCTTGAAGAAGGTTAAAACAACAAACTTGATAATTCACCATTGTGGTTTTTGCCGTAGGTAAGAACGGTTCTTGCTAGAAGCCACGTAAAACTTGCAACAACAAAGTAGAGGACGTCTAACTTGTTTTTGCAGGGTATGTTGTGATGTGATATGGTCAAGACATGATGTGATATATGTTATTGTATGAGATGATCATGTTTTGTTAGATATCAGGCAACCGACAGGAGCCTTATGGTTGTCTCTTTATTGTATGAAATGCAAACGCCATGTAATTGCTTTACTTTATCGCTATGAGTTAGCAATAGTTGTAGAAGCAATAGTTGGCGAGACGACCATGAGGCAACGATGGAGATCAAGGTGTCGAGCCGGCGACGATGGAGATCATGACGATGCTCTGGAGATGGAGATCAAAAGCACAAGATGATGATGGCCATATCATGTCACATATTTTGATTGCATGTGATGTTTATCTTATAGGCATCTTATTTTTCTTAGAACGACGGTAGCATTATAAGATGACCCCTTCACTAAATTTCAAGGTAAAAGTGTTCTCCCTGAGTATGCACTATGAGTTAGCAATTGTTTCGAGACACCACGTGATGATCGGGTGTGATAGACTCTATGTTCACATACAACGGGTGTAAGACAGTTTTACCGATGCAGAATACTTGGGTTAAACTTGACGAGCCTAGCATGTATAGACATGGCCTCAGAACACTGGAGACCGAAAGGTCGAACGTGAATCATATAGTAGATATGATCAACATAGAGATGTTCACCATTGATGACTACCCCATCTCACGTGATGATCGGACATGGGTTAGTTGATTTGGATCACGTATCACCATGTCTATTTAAGTGGGAGTTCTTAAGTAATTTGATTAATTGAACTTAATTTATCACGAACTTAGTCCTGATAGTATTTGCAAATTATGTTGTAGATCAATAGCTCATGATGTAGCTCCCCGTCTATTTTTGATATGTTCCAAGAGAAAACTAAGTTGAAAGATGATAGTAGCAATAATGCGGATTGGGTCCGTGATATGAGGATTATCCTCATTGCTGCACAGAAGAATTATGTCCTTGATGCACCGCTAGGTGACAGACCTATTGCAGGAGCAGATGCAGATGTTATGAACGTTTGGCAAGCTCGATATGATGACTACTTAATAGTTTAGTGCACCATGCTTTACGGCTTAGAACCGGGACTTCAAAATGTTTTGAAACGCACTGAGCATATGAGATGTTCCAAGAGCTAAAATTGGTATTTCAGACTCATGCCCCTGTCGGGAGGTATGAGACCTCTGATAAGTACTTTGCCTACAAGATGGAGGAGAATAGCTCAACCAGTGAGCATGTGCTCAGAATGTCTGGGTACTACAATCACTTGAATCAAGTGGGAGTTAATCTTCCAGATAAGATAGTGATTGACAAAATTCTCTAGTCACTATCACCAAGCTACTAGAACTTTGTGATGAACTATAATATGCAAGGGATGACGAAAATGATTCCCGAGCTCTTCGCGATGCTGAAATCGGTGAAGGTAGAAATCGAGAAAGAGCATCAAGTGTTGATGATTAACAAGACCACTAGTTTCAAGAAAAAGGGCAAGGGAAAGAAAGGGAACTTCAAGAAGAATGGCAAGCAAGTTGCCGCTCCCATGAAGAACCCCAAGGCTGGACCCAAGCCTGAAACTGAATGCCTCTACAGCAAAGGAAATGGTCACTAGAAGCGGAACTGCCCCAAATACTTGGCGAATAAGAAGGATGGCAAAGTGAACAAAGGTATATTTGATATACATGTTATTGATGTGTACCTTACTAGTGTTCGTAGTAGCCCCTGGGTATTTGATACCGGTTCAGTTGCTAAGATTAGTAACTCGAAACAGGAGTTGCAGAATAAACATAGACTAGTTAAGGGTGAGGTGACGATGTGTGTTGGAAGTGATTCCAAGGTTGATGCGATCACCATCGCACACTCCCTCTACCTTCGGGATTAGTGTTGAACCTAAATAAATGTTATTTCGTGTTTGCGTTGAGCATGAATATGATTAGATCATGTTTATTGCAATATGGTTATTCATTTAAGTTAGAGAATAATTGTTGTTCTGTTTACATTAATAAAACCTTCTATGGTCATTCACCCAATGTGAATGGTTTGTTGAATCTCGATCGTAGTGATACACATATTCATAATATTGATGCCAAAAGATGCAAAGTTTATAATGATAGTGCAACATACTTGTGGCACTGCCGTTTATGTCATATTGGTGTAAAGCGCATGAAGAAACTCCATGCAGATGGACTTTTGGAATCACTGGATTATGAATCATTTGATGCTTGCGAACCATGCCTCATAGGCAAGATGACTAAAACGCCGTTCTCCGGAACAATGGAGGCGAGCTAATGACTTATTGGAAATAATACATACCGATGTATGCGCTCCGATGAGTGTTGAAGCACGCGGTGGGTATCGTTATTTTTTGACCTTCACAGATGATTTGAGTAGGTATGGGTATATCTACTTAATGAAACACAAGTCTGAAACATTTGAAAAGTTCAAAGAATATTTGAGTTACGAGTTTGGCCTTCATTTAAAACAATGTGGAATTGTTTCACAACTCACGCCACCTGGAACACCACAGCATAATGGTGTGTCCGAACGTCGTAAGCGTGCTTTATTAGATATGGTACGATCTATGATGTCTCTTACCAATTTACCACTATTGTTTTGGGGTTATGCATTAGAGACAGCTGCATTCACATTAAATAGGGCATCATCTAAATCCGTTGAGATGACACCGTATGAACTATAGTTTGGCAAGAAACCTAAGCTGTTGTTTCTCAAAGTTTGGGGATGCGATGCTTATGTCAAAAGGCTTCAGCCTGATAAGCTCGAACCTAAATCGGAGAAGTGCGTTTCATAGGATACCCTAAAGAAACTATTGGGTACACCTTCTACCACAGATCCAAAGGCAAGATCTTTGTTGCCAAGAATGGAACCTTTCTAGAGAAGGAGTTTCTCTTGAAAGAAGTGAGTGGTAGGAAGGTAGAACCTTATGAGGTAATCGTACCTTCTCTCGAATTGGAAAGTAGCACATCAGAGAAATCAGTTCCCGTGATGCCTACACCAACTAGAGAGGAAGCTAATGATGATGATCATAAAACTTCAGATCAAGTTACTACTGAACATCGTAGGTCAACCAGAACATGTTCCGCACCAGAGTGGTACGGTAATCCTGTCCTAGAAGTCATGTTACTAGACCAAGGCGAACCTACGAACTATGAAGAAGCTACGATGAGCCCAGATTCCGACAGATGGCTTGAAGCCATGAAAACTGAGATAGGATCCATGTATGAGAACAAAGTGTGGACTTTGGTGGACTTGCCCAATGATCGGCAAGTCATAGAGAATAAATGGATCTTCAAGAAGAAGACGGACGCTGATGGTAATATTACTGTCTACATAGCTCGACTTGTCACAAAAGGTTTTTGACAAGTTCAATGGGTTGACTACGATGACACTTTCTCACCCGTAGCGATGCTTAAGTCTGTCCGAATCATGTTAGCAATTGCCGCATTTTATGAAATCTGGCAAATGGATGTCAAAACTGCAATCCTTAATGGATTTCTTAAAGAAGAGGTTTATATGATGCAACCAGAAGCATTTGTCAATCCTAAAGGTGCTAACAAAGTGTGCAAGCTCCAGCGATCCATCTATGGACTGGTGCAAGCATCTTGGAGTTGGAATATACACTTTGATGAGGTGATCAAAGCATACGGTTTTATACAGATTTATGGTGAAGCCTGTATTTACAAGAAAGTGAGTTGGAGCTCTGTAGCATTTTTGATATTATATGTGGATGACATATTGTTGATTGGAAATGATATAGAATTTCTGGATAGCATAAAAGGATAGTTGAATAAGAATTTTTCAATAAAAGACCTTCTATAGAGATAGATCGAGACGCTTAATAGGACTTTCACAAAGCACATACCTTGATAAAGTTTTGAAGAAGTTCAAAATGGATCAGTCAAAGAAAGGGTTCTTGCCTGCATTGCAAGGTATGAAGTTGAGTAAGACTCAAAACCCGACCACGGCAGAAGATAGAGAGAGAATGAAAGTCATTCCCTATAAAGTATGCCATGCTGTGTACCAGGCCTATTGTGTACCTTGCCATGACTTTGGCAAGGGGGTACAATGGTGATCCAGGAGTAGATCACTAGACAGCGGTCAAAATTTATCCTTAGTTACCTAAGAGGACTAAGGAAATATTTCTCGGTTATGGAGGTGATAAAGAGTTCGTCGTAAAGGGTTATGCCGATGCAAGCTTTGACACCAATTCGGATGACTCAGAGTCTCAATCTGGATACATATTGATAGTGGGAGCAATTAGCTAGAGTAGCACCATGCAGAGCATTGTAGACATAGAAATTTGCAAATATACATACAGATCTGAATGTGACAGACCTGTTGACTAAACTTCTCTCACAAGCAAAACATGATCACACCTTAGTACTCTTTGGGTGTTAATCACATGGCGATGTGAACTAGATTATTGATTCTAGTAAACCCTTTGGGTGTTGGTCACATGGCGATGTGAACTATGGGTGTTAATCACATGACGATGTGAATTATTGGTGTTAAATCACATGGTGATGTGAACTAGATTATTGACTCTAGTGCAAGTGGGAGACTGAAGGAAATATGCCCTAGAGGCAATAATAAAGTTGTTATTTTATATTTCCTTATTCATGATAAAGGTTTATTATTCATGCTAGAATTGTATTGATCGGAAACTTAAATACATGTGTGAATACATAAACAAATACCGTGTTCCTAGTAAGCCTCTACTAGAGTAGCTCGTTGATCAAAAATGGTTAAGGTTTCCTAACCATGGACATGTATTGTCATTGGATAATGGGATCACATCATTAGGAGAATGATGTGATGGACAAGACCCATCCGTTAGCTTAGCATAATGATCGTTCAGCTTTATTGCTATTGATTTCTTCATGTCAAATACATATTCCTTCGACTATGAGATTATGCAACTCCCGGATACCGAAGGAATACCTTGTGTGTTATCAAACATCACAACATAACTGGGTGATTATAAAGATGCTCTACAGGTATCTCCGAAGGTGTTTGTTGAGTTGGCATAGATCGAGATTATGATTTGTCACTCCGAGTATCAGAGAGGTATCTCTGGGCCCTCTCGGTAATACACATCATAAGCTTGCAAGAAAACGACTAAGGAGTTGGTCATGAGGTGATGTATTATGGAACTAGTAAATAGACTTGCCGGTAACGAGATTGAACTAGGTATGAAGATATCGACGATCGAATCTCGGGCAAGTAACATACCGATGGACGAAGGGAAGTACGCATGTTGTCATAACGGTTCGACTGATAAAGATCTTCGTAGAATATGTAGGAGCCAATATGAGCATCCAGGTTCCGCTATTGGTTATTGACCGAAGAAGTGTCTCGGTCATGTCTACATAGTTCTCGAACCCGTAGGGTCCGCTCGCTTAACGTTCGATGGATATATTATTATATGAGTTATGTGATTTGGTGACCGAATGTTGTTTGGAGTCCCGGATGAGATCACGGACATGACGAGGGGTCTCGAAATGGTCGAGAGGTAAAGATTGATATATAGGACGATGGTATTCGGACACCAGAAGTGTTCTGGAGGGTACCGGGTACATATCGGGTCACCGGAAGGGGTTCCGGGCACCCCCGGCAAAAGATATGGGCCTTATGGGCCAAGAGGGGAAACACACTAGCCACAAGGGGCTGGTGCGCCCCCATATGGGCTGGCCAAGGTGGAGAAGGAAAGGAGAAGGAGGAAAGGAAAGAAATGGAATAGGATTCCCCCTCCCCCCTCTTTCCTTCCCCCTCCGGTATATATGGGAGGGGGCGCGCGGCTTGGGAGGAGCCCAAGTAGGACTTGGTCCTACTTGGGGCGCCTCCTGGCCTCTCCCCTCCCCCTCCCACATATATATATATGCGTGTCCCCCCCCCCCCCCCCCCGGGGGGGGGCGAGCACACACCAGACAATTGCCTAGCCGTGTGCGGCGCCCCCCTCCACCGTTTACTCCCCCGGTCATATTTTCATAGTGCATAGGCGAAGCCATGAGGAGATCACTTCACCATCACCGTCACCACACGGTCGTGCTGACGGAACTCATCTACTACCTCGACATCTTGCTGGATCAAGAAGGCGAGGGACGTCACCGAGCTGAACGTGTGTAGAACTCGGAGGTGCCGTACGTTCGGTACTCGATCGGTGGATCGCGAAGAAAGTTCAACTACATCAACCGTGTTGTGAAACGCTTCCCCCCTCATTGCTATGCATCTCCATAGATAGATCATTGCGTGTGCGTAGAATTTTTTTTGTTTTCCATGCAACGTTTCCCAATACCATCAGTTCCTCGACGACCGCTTTCCTGGACCTCTTTAGTGCTTCCGCGGCCTTGGTCTTTGCTCCCTGGTTATATGTCGACCCAAAACTCCTCCTACAGGTTATGGCAAAGAACTACGTTTTGGGTGATGAGGAGAGGAATTGTAGCAACCCGACCCGAATGGATCAAGTCTCTGTGCTTAAGTGTCATCCCTGGATCGGTATGCTGACACACACAGTACTCGAGGATTTATAACAGAGGTAAATCACATGTATAAAGTAACGTAAATACTATTACCTCAATCTATATAGCGGAAGTAACAACAAAGTTGTGGATTCCCATCAACACCAACGGCAAAGTTGAGTGTAGACATCGTAACCCTAACGTATCACTTACTCGTCGTAAGAATCCTGCAATATGAGATGTTGCAGCCATGTAGGTCAGTACATTGAATGTACTGGCAATTTCACACTGTAGATCAATGCTGAATAATGGCTATCACTACATGCATATTTGGCTGGTGGAGGCTCTAAGTTCAATTTTGCATAAAGCTAATTTTTCCCCTACAACAAAGGAATATATTTTATTTAACTACAAAGTTTGTTGAAATCATTGAGAAGGTTCCTCCAACTCAATCCCAAATAATAATAACCCAACAAATTTCATTAAATAGAGTGATGAGATCAAATCAATAATTCAAATACCAGATACTCAAGATGTCCATAACCCGGGACACGGCTAATCATGATTAGTTTGTACACTCTGCAGAGGTTTGCACACTTTTCCCCACAAGACTCGATCTCCTCCATTGAATTTCTCGCACTGCATGATGTTTGAGAAACGGATGATCGAGACACAGTCTTTCAGAAGAGGTCCCCTTAACCGATAGATAGGCCGGTACACCTACAATCCCCTACATCTGCTAGCCCATCATGGAAAGGTTTCCCACAACTTACTCAACTATGCCAGAGCCCATAATGGCTTGTGGCTGCACACGGAAGTTTCTAGCATGAATAATCTTATGATCCCTTTGAGCCTGGGTGGCATTCCATAGGGTGATCACACGGGTACTCCGGGATCCCCTTGGGCAAGCACTGGGTTCTCCAGGTGCCCGGGCAAACCACTGGGTGCTCCAGGGTGCCCCAACCATTCCACCCAGATGTGTATTAAAGTAGCCACCTTAAGTTAAATCTTAATTAACAATATCTCTCTCATCTTTCATGAATTCTCTCAAACCAAACCACGTCTACGAGCATAGCATAGCAGTATAAGCATAACGTAGTAACTCCCAAGGTTTGAATAAAGTCAATAGGTTCCTACCTCATCAACTACTTCCCAATACCCACATGTTAATCAAATCCTAACCATGCAGTGTTTGAGGATTGAACTAATGCATAAAAACTGGGTAGGAAAAAAATATGATCAAAGTGTGAACTTGCCTTGTACTATTGATGAAGATGATCGGCACTCATAACTCCTGATAGTTCTATTCGTCACACTCCGGTCAATCTATCGTGAGCAAGCAATTGCATACATAAGCACTCATGCAAAAGAATCGAAGAAAAGATCTCGAAAAACTTTGAAAACAAGCAATTAACTCTTGCAACATAAAACAATTTCTAACAGTACCAAAATTGGGTGGATTTGGTCTTATCAGAAATTTTAGGTCAAGAGCTTCAATTTGCAAAAAGAATCAACTAAATCGGAGTTATAAAACTCAAGTTATGATCAAAAGAAGTTCAAATTCAAATCTGTTTGAAATCAAATTTTAAACTTTCAAAAATATGTTTAAGTTGATTATCTGGACAGAGGGGATCATAATGAAGAAGTGGGCGTTGGTTTCGTTGGATTTGGATAAACGAGTAAAAAGTGGTGAGGGTTTGAAGATTAGGGATTAATCTGCGAATAAATTATTCACAAACGGGTCCCTGGCAGAAACTAAAATAAAAACGAAAAGTCTAACGAGCGAACGCTCGCTACGAAACCCTAACGAATGAGCAGTTCGCTAAAAAGAACTAACGAACGAACGATCTCTAATTAGATTAACCTAAATAAATAAACCGGATCTAAAAGAAAACCGAAAACTTAAAATAAAACCGGATCGGGGTCGACGGTTATACCGGTTCGGGGCGGATCGGATCCGGCGGTGGCGGATCGGTCAACTCCGGCGGCTTTCCGCGGCGGCGGGCATCGGCGGTGGCTGCGGGCGAGGCGACTCCGGCGCAGGGCGGCGCTACGCAGCGGCGGCGGCTGCGCGGGGCAAGGCGGCGGCGGTGCGGGCGAGATACAGTAGCGGCGACGGCGGCGAGATGCAGCAGCGGCAGCGGCGGCGATCTGCGGCAGCGGCGGCGCGGCTACGGGTTCGGCGGCGGCGGACTTGGGTCCAGGGGGCGCGGGGTCTGCTTATAAGGGGGGGAAGGGCGGCGCTGGCCTCGGGAAGCTCTCCCGAGCTCGTACGGCTCCGGCGAGTCGGAGTCCGGGCGGACTCCGGGTGGAAGGCGATGGCGCGCGGGCGAGCCCGTCGGCTGGCTGGGCTTCGGCCCGGTCGGTGGAGATTTTTTTTAAACAGAGAGAAAAAGAAAAGAAAAGAAAGATAAAATAAAATATTATATAGGCATATAATATATCAAAATGTTCAGAAAATTATTTTCTACAAAACGAACATTTTTCTAACGTCAAATAAAATCCACAAAAATTTAAATAAAGCAAAGAGTGCTACTGATGTTATAAAACCCAATAAAAATCATTTTAAAAATACCAAAATGATTTCAAATTTATTTCTCTCCAATTTTCTACTGTAGGGAATCATTTTACCCTATTTTCCATATATTTTATTTTTGGAGAAAAATAATTTGAATAAAAGCCAAATAACTCCAAATTGAAAATAATTTTCAAAAAGAACTTTAAATTTGATCCTTCAAAACTTCCAACTCATATTTCATATAATTGAAGAAGTCATTTTATCTTCTCTCATGAAAATCATTGAGTTGCATAAAGTTTCTGAATTTGAAATATTTTTCAGATGGAATTCAAATCCTTTCAAAACCCTTTTCATTTTATTAAATAGAAGAAGTCATATTATCTTCACTCCAGGGTTTTGTGATGAAATGAATTTGCATTCACGGAGATCATAAAAGCAAGGTCAAAGTTTTGGGAAAGTCATTTTATTCCCTCTCATTCAACTTTTCAAAAAGTTTCAAATTTCACTCAATTTCACACAAGTAACCACACCACAGTCAAACATACAATCAAAACTATCTATTTAATATAACATTCCAAAATTTTAGAATTTTGGGATGTTACAAACCTACCACCCTTAAAATGAATCTCGTCCTCGAGATTCGGAGAGGCTAGCAAGAAATAGGTTAGGTTTGGGGGTCTCCTCAAAAATCCATCGATTGGCTCAGGGGGTCTGGGGTGCTACCACCCTTAGAAGCATGGTTATGGTTCCATCAAAACTCATATACTCCATCCTTGTTGTTGGCAGTGTCGATCTTCTCAGATCTTCAGGATAATTCCTTCTCTGGCTCTTCCGGTAGTAGCACAACCTTTTTCCATCAATTCTGTGTCCTTTCATCTTGGTACGGTTCTTCTGTGACTGGGTCTTCTTAGCTGACGGGTCTGGCGCCAATACTAAACAACTATCGATATCTCATGGTGGTCAACAATTTATGGTTTCTCCTGCAGGAAATGGGTCTGGGTTGAACCTCATCGTATATCCTACGTTTGGCAACAACTGCCTTGTACAAGGGATAATTGTCATACCATTCTAAGGTTCAATCAGGCTTAATATCGCCGTCTCTCTACTATGGGTAAGTCACTCAGATTTACCATCCCATATAGCAGAGGCGAATAATAAGAGTAAGTCGGTATGGTGATCAATCCATCCCGCACCCAAATCATTACCTTGTATATGGTTTAGCGAATCTCGCTTTCTAACACTCGGTCATCCTCACAAGCATTGCAGAATTTCTCTTGTCGATGAACCAAGTTCGGATAAATCCATTGATTCTGCAAGCCATATGAACATCTATCGTTTCATCACAACTCTCAGGTTTAGCGTAAACTCCTATAAGATCGTCTGCTAATAAAGTCGTAACTTCTTCCAGGGTTTTTCCTTCAGCAAGAGTGTGCTTGCTTCTTGGCAGGTCCTGGGGCCTGTGGGTTATGGCCCATCTCATCACTTGTAAACCTTGAACTCATCATCGGGGCAACTGATCATTATTCCAACATCCAGCTTCCTAGCATTCTTAAATCCATCCAATGGTACTATCTCCCTTCCTTCTATTGGTACCAAACTAAGACATTGATTACTCAAACTCATCATGGAGTTACTATTGCTCCACATTACCAACATTATACCTCCTTTATATCCAATAATATTTCATCTCTTCAGACTCTTGGGGTATCCCACATATCCAGATAAAACTCGTACTTATTTTATCTGAAGTCCACTTCGTGGAATATCATTATCCTTTCCAGGGGTCAAGTGTCCTCACAGGGTACTACCACCCTTGAAATGCACAAATTCATCCATAGACCATATTTCTCATATCGTCGAAAATGGTCAAAATCCTTCTTCATAGGGTAACTACTCATAAAATCCAAATCAGTTCCAACGATGCTAACTTTATTGATTCTCAAATTATTACAATCTCCTGCATTTCCATTACATGCCTCAACTCAACACCTCAATATAAAAGAAATGTTCCCACTACTACTACTATATTTCTTTTGTTGCAAACTCAACTATTTAGCACAAGCCTTCTTCTCTTTGGGACAATCCTTGGCAAAGTGCCCTGCCTCATTACAGCAGAAACATATTACTTCTGACAAGTCTCGAGGTTTCCTTGTGATTTCAAAGCCTCCTTGGGTCCTCGGCTTCCTTTTTGGGCAACTGCTGAAGTAGTGCCCTGACTCCTTGCACCTGAAACAGGTGATATGACTCAGGTCCTTCTTGGTAGAAATTGGGTTGTTCCTGGAATCCAATCTATTTCTCTTCCTGGACTTTTCCGTGCCAATCAGGGCTTCCATCTCCTGTGGGTCATACTCTACTCCCTCTGTCGGAAATGCTACTAGTTCCCCATTCAGACAATTCTGGGAGATGTGTCCTTCTTCTCCACATGAATAGCATGACTTGGTGCAGGGTTTAATTGGGTCTTCTTCGGGTGTGTCCTTAACCTCTTCCTTCATCACAAGTTCTTCTAAAATTTCCATGAGGGCTCCTTTCATTGCTTCTTTCTTCTGCTGGATGGTTCTTCGAACCATGGGGTAAATGTGACACTGAGCAGGGTAGTGGGTAGTCCCTTCACACAAGAAACAAGTAATCTGCCTAGTTGGGCATTCTTCAGCTGGGTGACTTTCTTCACAATGGGGGCATTCAGTCTTGTGCTCTTTATGGTTGTGTCCTATTTTTCCACAAATCTTGCATGCACAAGGCTTCTTCATATCATTTCCATAAGGCTTCAAATTCGGGGACACAAGACGAGACTTTAGCAGAGTCAACTTAAATTCTTCCCAAGTGGTTACTCTTTGCCATCCATTGATGGTTTGGTACATCCTCCACCAAGTAGCAGCACCTCTTTCAAAACACTGAAGAGCATGCTGGGTCATATCCTTTCCGGCTATAGTGTTATTCTTCATGTGATCTTCCATGTTCTGAATCCATCGGTCCGTCTCCAATTGAGTCATCAGTCCAAAAAATATGAGTTCATCTCCATTCATCCTCTATTGGTTCCAATGGTTTTGGGGTGAGATAAGAGAGATAGAGAGGGATACACATGATACAAACAATAGTTTTGAAAAGACAGATTTTATTTTGTGGCTGTCGAAAAAACATCAAACAAATGACAGCTCACAATCATCGCATCTAACGTAGGTATATATCAGGGGTTTGGTCTTCTAAAGGTCAATAAATCTTCAAAGTCGCCAAACTCTTCAAGTCTTGTTCATGTCTCCGATGGCTTCCTCCGATCGTGCTTGTCCTTCTCAAGTTCTTCTGCCAGATCATCTCTATTGATGCGAATTCTCTCGTGGCATCCTTTAATATTTCTGGAGTTGCGTTCCAAACTTCTGGGTTTCAACATCCTTGGCATGGACCATGGTCCTACTGTCCTTCAGTTCCTGACGAATCTCTGGTATCTCGAGGTTTTGCTCCTCCAGCTTGGCTACTTTCAGCTTCTGGGTCCCGAGTTCTTCACGAAATGCTTCTTTGTCAAAATACGGCTTCCTGCAGGTCCATCTTAAAACTCCTAATGTAATTCTCCAGATCCTGGTGATACACCAGCTAAGGTTAAAACTTCATCTTTTGCTGATCGGTGCTCCATTAGCCTTTTTGTCATCCAATCCTTCCGAAGAAATACATGCTTAACTCAGCACAGTGACAATAGCATAAGCGGGCGATAACATCATGGATAGCCGTGTTTCTTCCCTTGTCATTGCCATGAGCTATCATTACATAGTTGATATCTCCTGCCTTAGGGTTTTCTTGACAAAAACTTTGAGTTTTAACGCTCCATGTTCCGGTCTTTCTCCGACACACCTTGATCTCGGGTATTTACAACTTCAATAGTCTGACAAGTTCCATAAGGGTAGCCTTCCTAGGTCACACTAATCTGGAAATTCTTCAGAGCCCTCAAATTCTCCTAGTCTTCGGAGTCTTCAACCATTGTAGTTTCCATCATTATAATGCACGGTAAAATCTTCTTCATTCTGGAGTGGTCTTCGTTGTCCGATATCTTGTACTTCTTGGAGTGGTCTCACAGTCTAATCTTCGTGTGGTCAAAAGGGAAAAGGGGTATAGTCTAACTAAAAGGGGATATTTTGAAAAAGCTCAGAAGAGAAGAGAGGTAAAAGATCTTTTGAAAATAAAGTTTTAGAGAAAATCTTTCCTAGGGGCTTGCCAGTTTCTAGGGGTCACGTCCTACAGTCAACATGAGCTCTGATACCATCTTGTAGCGACCCGACCCGAATGGATCAAGTTTCTGTGCTTAAGTGTCATCCCTGGATTGGTATGCTGACACACACAGTACTCGAGGATTTATAACAGAGGTAAATCACATGTATAAAGTAATGTAAATACTATTACCTCAATCCATATAGCGGAAGTAACAACAAAGTTGTGGATTCCCATCAACACCAACGGCAAAGTTGAGTGTAGACATCGTAACCCTAACGTATCACTTACTTGTCATAAGAATCCTGCAACATGAGACGTTGTAGCCATGTAGGTCAGTACATTGAATGTACTGGCAATTTCACACTGTAGAGCAATGCTGAATAATGGCTATCACTACATGCATATTTGGCTGGTGGAGGCTCTAAGTTCAATTTTGCATAAAGCTAATTTTTCCCTACAACAAAGGAATATATTTTATTTAACTACAAAGTTTGTTGAAATCATTGAGAAGGTTCCTCCAACTCAATCCCAAATAATAATAACCCAACAAATTTCATTAAATAGAGTGATGAGATCAAATCAATAATTCAAATACCAGATACTCAAGATATCCATAACCGGGGACACGGCTAATCATGATTAGTTTGTACACTCTGCAGAGGTTTGCGCACTTTTCCCCACAAGACTCGATCTCCTCCGTTGAATTTCTCGCACTGCATGATGTTTGAGAAACGGATGATTGAGACACAGTCTTTCAGAAGAGGTCCCCTTAACCGATAGATAGGCCGGTACACCTACAATCCCCTACATCTGCTAGCCCATCATGGAAAGGTTTCCCACAACTTACTCAACTATGCCAGAGCCCATAATGGCTTGTGGCTGCACACGGAAGTTTCTAGCATGAATAATCTTATGATCCCTTTGAGCCTGGGTGGCATTCCATAGGGTGATCACACGGGTACTCCGGGATCCCCTTGGGCAAGCACTGGGTTCTCCAGGTGCCCGGGCAAACCACTGGGTGCTCCAGGGTGCCCCAACCATTCCACCCAAATGTGTATTAAAGTAGCCACCTTAAGTTAAATCTTAATTAACAATATCTCTCTCATCTTTCATGAATTCTCTCAAATCAAACCACGTCTACGAGCATAGCATAGCAGTATAAGCATAACGTAGTAACTCCCAAGGTTTGAATAAAGTCAATAGGTTCCTACCTCATCAACTACTTCACAATACCCACATGTTAATCAAATCCTAACCATGCAGTGTTTGAGGATTGAAACTAATGCATAAAAACTGGTTAGGAAAAAATATGATCAAAGTGTGAACTTGCTTTGTACTGTTGATGAAGATGATTCACACTCATAACTCCTGATAGTTCTATTCGTCACACTCCGGTCAATCTATCGTGAGCAAGCAATTGCATACATAAGCACTCATGCAAAAGAATCGAAGAAAAGATCTCGAAAAACTTCGAAAACAAGCAATTAACTCTTGCAATAGAAAACAATTTCTAAGAGTACCAAAATTGGGTGGATTTGGTCTTATCAGAAAGTTTAGGTCAAGAGCTTCAATTTGCAAAAAGAATTAACTAAATCGGAGTTATAAAACTCAAGTTGTGATCAAAAGAAGTTCAAAATCAAATCTGTTTGAAATCAAATTTTAAACTTTCAAAAATATGTTTAAGTTGATTATCTGGATAGAGGGGATCATAACGAAGAAGTGGGCGTTGGTTTCGTTGGATTTGGATAAACGAGTAAAAAGTGGTGAGGGTTTGAAGATTAGGGATTAATCTGCGAATAAATTATTCACAAACGGGTCCCTAGCAGAAACTAAAATAAAAACGAAAAGTCTAACGAGCGAACGCTCGCTACGGAACCCTAACGAATGAATAGTTCACTAAAAAGAACTAACGAACGAACGATCTCTAATTAGATTAACCTAAATAAATAACCGGATCTAAAAGAAAACCGAAACTTAAAATAAAACTGGATCGGGGTCGACGGTTATACCGGTTCGGGGCGGATCGGATCCGGCGGTGGCGGATCGGTCAACTCCGGCGGCTTTCCGCGGCGGCGGGCGTCGGCGATCCCCCCCCCCCCCCCCCCCCCCCCCCCCCCCCCCCCCCCCCCCCCCCCCCCCCCCCCCCCCCCCCCCCCCCCCCCCCCCCCCCCCCCCCCCCCCCCCCCCCCCCCCCCCCCCCCCCCCCCCCCCCCCCCCCCCCCCCCCCCCCCCCCCCCCCCCCCCCCCCCCCCCCCCCCCCCCCCCCCCCCCCCCCCCCCCCCCCCCCCCCCCCCCCCCCCCCCCCCCCCCCCCCCCCCCCCCCCCCCCCCCCCCCCCCCCCCCCCCCCCCCCCCCCCCCCCCCCCCCCCCCCCCCCCCCCCCCCCCCCCCCCCCCCCCCCCCCCCCCCCCCCCCCCCCCCCCCCCCCCCCCCCCCCCCCCCCCCCCCCCCCCCCCCCCCCCCCCCCCCCCCCCCCCCCCCCCCCCCCCCCCCCCCCCCCCCCCCCCCCCCCCCCCCCCCCCCCCCCCCCCCCCCCCCCCCCCCCCCCCCCCCCCCCCCCCCCCCCCCCCCCCCCCCCCCCCCCCCCCCCCCCCCCCCCCCCCCCCCCCCCCCCCCCCCCCCCCCCCCCCCCCCCCCCCCCCCCCCCCCCCCCCCCCCCCCCCCCCCCCCCCCCCCCCCCCCCCCCCCCCCCCCCCCCCCCCCCCCCCCCCCCCCCCCCCCCCCCCCCCCCCCCCCCCCCCCCCCCCCCCCCCCCCCCCCCCCCCCCCCCCCCCCCCCCCCCCCCCCCCCCCCCCCCCCCCCCCCCCCCCCCCCCCCCCCCCCCCCCCCCCCCCCCCCCCCCCCCCCCCCCCCCCCCCCCCCCCCCCCCCCCCCCCCCCCCCCCCCCCCCCCCCCCCCCCCCCCCCCCCCCCCCCCCCCCCCCCCCCCCCCCCCCCCCCCCCCCCCCCCCCCCCCCCCCCCCCCCCCCCCCCCCCCCCCCCCCCCCCCCCCCCCCCCCCCCCCCCCCCCCCCCCCCCCCCCCCCCCCCCCCCCCCCCCCCCCCCCCCCCCCCCCCCCCCCCCCCCCCCCCCCCCCCCCCCCCCCCCCCCCCCCCCCCCCCCCCCCCCCCCCCCCCCCCCCCCCCCCCCCCCCCCCCCCCCCCCCCCCCCCCCCCCCCCCCCCCCCCCCCCCCCCCCCCCCCCCCCCCCCCCCCCCCCCCCCCCCCCCCCCCCCCCCCCCCCCCCCCCCCCCCCCCCCCCCCCCCCCCCCCCCCCCCCCCCCCCCCCCCCCCCCCCCCCCCCCCCCCCCCCCCCCCCCCCCCCCCCCCCCCCCCCCCCCCCCCCCCCCCCCCCCCCCCCCCCCCCCCCCCCCCCCCCCCCCCCCCCCCCCCCCCCCCCCCCCCCCCCCCCCCCCCCCCCCCCCCCCCCCCCCCCCCCCCCCCCCCCCCCCCCCCCCCCCCCCCCCCCCCCCCCCCCCCCCCCCCCCCCCCCCCCCCCCCCCCCCCCCCCCCCCCCCCCCCCCCCCCCCCCCCCCCCCCCCCCCCCCCCCCCCCCCCCCCCCCCCCCCCCCCCCCCCCCCCCCCCCCCCCCCCCCCCCCCCCCCCCCCCCCCCCCCCCCCCCCCCCCCCCCCCCCCCCCCCCCCCCCCCCCCCCCCCCCCCCCCCCCCCCCCCCCCCCCCCCCCCCCCCCCCCCCCCCCCCCCCCCCCCCCCCCCCCCCCCCCCCCCCCCCCCCCCCCCCCCCCCCCCCCCCCCCCCCCCCCCCCCCCCCCCCCCCCCCCCCCCCCCCCCCCCCCCCCCCCCCCCCCCCCCCCCCCCCCCCCCCCCCCCCCCCCCCCCCCCCCCCCCCCCCCCCCCCCCCCCCCCCCCCCCCCCCCCCCCCCCCCCCCCCCCCCCCCCCCCCCCCCCCCCCCCCCCCCCCCCCCCCCCCCCCCCCCCCCCCCCCCCCCCCCCCCCCCCCCCCCCCCCCCCCCCCCCCCCCCCCCCCCCCCCCCCCCCCCCCCCCCCCCCCCCCCCCCCCCCCCCCCCCCCCCCCCCCCCCCCCCCCCCCCCCCCCCCCCCCCCCCCCCCCCCCCCCCCCCCCCCCCCCCCCCCCCCCCCCCCCCCCCCCCCCCCCCCCCCCCCCCCCCCCCCCCCCCCCCCCCCCCCCCCCCCCCCCCCCCCCCCCCCCCCCCCCCCCCCCCCCCCCCCCCCCCCCCCCCCCCCCCCCCCCCCCCCCCCCCCCCCCCCCCCCCCCCCCCCCCCCCCCCCCCCCCCCCCCCCCCCCCCCCCCCCCCCCCCCCCCCCCCCCCCCCCCCCCCCCCCCCCCCCCCCCCCCCCCCCCCCCCCCCCCCCCCCCCCCCCCCCCCCCCCCCCCCCCCCAAGGGTATGAATACAATTATCCCTAAAATATAGGTTGAAAGGCTGAGCTGGCGGCCTTCCGGCGATGGTCTTCTAGGACTCCATGATCAACATAGCACCCTTGCGGCCGTTCATTCCGAGTGTCTCGACCCGCGGCCACTTTACCCGTCTCCGCCTACGGAGCTGCTGTCGCTGGGAGGCTCTTGGGGCTGTTGGGCCTCTTCCAAAAGAGCTTGACAGTGTGCAATCGTGAGCATGACACGCCCGCGGAACAGTTCCATTTCCATGTCTCTGCCCTGGTAGCAAATTCTATCCATCACCTGCATCTTCAAGATACCACGTTAGCGATGCTCTAATTCGTCGGGGATGTCAACTCCGCCAAGGATGCACTCGAGCCTGGCCACCACATCGTCAGAATCGATGTTGACACGGCTGCCGCTGGCAATGATGAAGCCGTAAGCTGGTTGTCTTATAACTAAATCACATAGGTCCTCTGCCCATTCCTTGCGGGGCATCAGGCTCTCAATGAGCACCGATGACGGCGGCTCTTCCGGTGGGTCATCGATCATGCCGCCTAGCAGCTCTGGATCTTTTCAATGGTGGATGGAAAACTCCTCATCACACTTCCTCTGCAATATGTCCATTGCACCCTCAAGGACTGGCACAGCGATATCGCTGCCGATGGGCCACGGCGCCTGCACCGGCCGATGAAGCTCTTGCTCCCCAACCTGCTCCGGCTTGTTCTCCTCGCCGAAGATGTAACACAGGAAGGGGGTGATGTCGAAGCTTTCGTCGGTGCTTGGCATGCTTGGAATAACTAATGGTAGATGGGTGTGGACTAGATTTGCGCACAGTGTCGCTACGGTGCGTTGTCACCTGGGTCATATGGAGCAAGCCAATTGATGGTGGCGGGAAACTGATGAGGGAAGAGGTGGGAAGCATTGGCGTGGATTGCAGGACACGTGTATAACGACATTAATTTCTGCACTGGGCGTCTGTGTTCGTATAGGTACTACCTCCGTCGTGGTTTATTGGCGTTTGTAGACCAAACTTTGATCTTAGATTTAACTAAGAATATATTAATGCATGTCATCAAAACTAATATTGTTGGACGGCTATTCCTGGCGCTATATGCAATAATTATGCATGTGCTTGCTCGCCATTTAGGCGGCCACGGCGCGCTCTGCTCGCGTCCCTCCGTGCGCTCTGCTCGTTGTTTAGGAACCGAGGCGCCCTCACGTCGCGTCCCTCCGCGCGCTCTGCTCGCAGTTTAGGCGCCAAGGCGCGCTCGGGTCGCGTCCCTCCGCGCGCGCTTTGCTAGCGGTTGGGGCTGGCGCACGATCACATTGGGGAAGCTTTAGTTATTTGATCTTAGATTATGTTAATTAATTATACCTCCAGAGCCTGAATCATCCGGCTCTGGAGGTATAATTAATTAACCTAAACTATGATCTCCGGCGCCCGTTCCCGTCGCGCAACTCCATCCTGTCGTCGGCCGTTGAGGGTATGCCGGTATGTGTGGGTAACTAGCTAGCAAGTGGATCAGTAGGAAATCACCCCCGGCGGCCATTCGGTGGTTATTTATAGCTAGCAGCTGGCTAGGGGATTGGGGATTTTATAATTCACCCCTGTGGAGCGCGGGGAGACTAAGTGGAGCACAAAACCCGACAATTGTATGTGGTGTCACGTGTTACCACACATGTGTTAACATAAGGAAAGTATGTGTAACTTACTAATCATCGCACACGAGTACTCGCACATGCAACATGTGCGATACTCCTAGCCATCACAAGCAACTAGTTTGCATTTTCCAAAGTTTTTTCCACACACGGAATCGCACACGAATTAACTCTAATAACCGTCTGTGTTACATTTTCTCATCGTAAACAGTTCATCCAAGTGGGCTATTTGCCGCGTATCACACACATCTTGTTTACATGAATCGTTTGTGTTCTTTTGGCTCATAGCAAACAGTTCATCTATGTGAACTGTATGCCGCATATCACACACATCTTGTTAAGTTGAACCATTTCTGTTGTGTTGCCTAATCGAAAATAGATCATCCGAATGAGCTGTATGCCGTATATCGCACACACCTTGATCTCGCTGACCGTTTCTGTTGCGTTCCCTAATCGCAAATAGATCATCCGAGTGAACTGTATGACGTATATCGCACACACCTTGATATGGCTGCCCGTTTCTGTTGTTCTGTATCATCACAAACAGTTCTTATGGATTAACCGTATGCCACGAATCACACATGCAACTATAATCTGGATCGTGTTTGATGTCTCCGCCATCGCAAATGATTCGTATAATTTTTGACGGTTATTTTACATCATTGTTTGCGATAAATGCATCACACACAATTTCCTCGAAGGGTCTCTGATTGGACTGTCGTGTTAGCAACATCCTGCAGTAGTGCCTTCTCACCGAAGACATGTCAAGTTATACACCGGGCATACTTCGATTCAGCGTCGCTTACAATAGAGTGATGAATCCTGAAGGGTTGTCTCACCTCAATGAGATGCCTTACCGTATCCAGAGCATGTCCATCTCGGACGGCAAGACTTCGGTTTACGACCAGATCAGACTTAAAGCCAACGATCAGGAAATTTACATCCCACCCACCACTCACCTAGTCACCACGGTCGATGATTTAACGGGCGTACTGGATTATGGTGAGGCCACGGACATGGATGAAGGTGTCGATGGACTCGCAGAAGACACCTCACCTCTGGTAAACACTAGCAGGTGCACTGCTACATCTACTTATGATGTCTACATGGTGGACACCCCCAATACCCCTCCAAGACATCGGCGAAGATGCAGAAGAGGCAACAATGGGGAACCTAGCGGCAATAATGCAACTGCCGATAGCGGCGAGGCCGAAGCCGGTGATGACGACAACCCCGAGGGAGACCATCAAGCTTCCCCGAGGCGGAAGGGCACACCCGAAGGACATCTCGAGGATTTATATCTCGACGACCTCTTTGAAGGGGCCGATGACAACCACATGCCGGAATCTGAGGAGGAAGAAAGCCTCGGTATCGAGGACTTTGTCGTCCCCAAAGACCCTTTCGAACAAGAGTGCTTCCGGCGATGCCTCATTGCGACGGCTCGGAGCATGAAACATAAGCAGCGGAAACTGCAGGCCAACACCGATGCACTGAATGAAAAGTGGGTCAAGGTGCTCTCCGCCGAGCAAGACATGGAAGACCGGCGCCGTAGCGCATTGAAATCATACCCACATAGGCGTCTCCTGCCGAAGTTTGATGAGGAGCTCGCCGACGACCATGACCGACCCCCTAGAGGCCGGTATAGGCCAATGCGGGAAAATCTCAACGGCCAGCCACCTCCATGCCATTATGGCAAGGACCCTGTGGACTATCTAGATCCTCATGACGTCCGACGTCACATTGAGGCAAACAGGGCACCTCCTTGGTCCATCTACGGATCAAGAGGATGCGCACCCGCCGGGCTTGACGGCTACGATGCCTAGATGGACATGAATGGTCGTGCCCGAGACCAGGACTATTCACGGCTCTCTCTCGACCTCCAGCGAGATGCTCCTCGGTTGTGAGGTCTGGCCCACCCGATCTGCTTCACAGACAGGGTGATGGAACATCAATTCCCTGAAGGATTTAAGCCCATCAATATAGAGTCACGATGGCACCACCGACCCGACAATATGGATCGAGGACTTCCTTCTCCACACACACATGGCCAATGGAGATGATCTCCACGCCATTACATATCTACCGCTCAAGCTAAAGGGGTCGGCGAGGCATTGGCTTAATGGCTTGCCTCCTCACTATAGTGGCAGCTGGGAGGCCTTGGAGGACGCTTTTCGAGCAAACTTCCAGGGAACGTACGTCCCACCTCCGGACGCCGATGACCTCAGCCATGTCACCCAACAACTAGGTAAATCAGCCCGGAAATTCTAGAACAGGTTCCTCACCAAGAAGAACCAAATCGTAGACTGCTCTGAAGCCAAGGCCATCGCCGCATCCAAGAATAATATCCGAGATGAATAGTTTGCCCATCAACTCGACCGGGATAAGCCGAGCACTATGGCTGCCCTCACCTCGTTGATGACTCGCTTCTGTGCAGGAGAGGATAGTTGGCTCGCCCACAGTTCTCACAACAATGAGGTAGGCACCTTGGAAACACGCAACGCCAATGGAAAACCCAAGTGCAAGTATAAAAACGACGAGAGTGATACCGAAGACGCTGCGGTCAACGCGGGGTTCACCAGAGCTAAATTTGGACATAAAAATAAGCCCTTTAAAGGGATCAAAGACGGACCTAGCCAGCTTGACAGGATCCTAGATTGGCCATGCCAAATCCACGGCACCCAGGACAAACCAGCAACCCACACTAACAGGAATTGCTGGGTCTTTAAACAAGCTGGCAAGGTCGCGGCAGAGGGTTCGAGTAAAACCCAAAATCGCAGTGAACACGAGGATGAACCTCGACGGCCCAATAATGGAGGCCAAAAGAAGTTTACCGATGAGGTAACCGAGGTCAATATGATCTACGTTACTCACATCCCTAAAAAGGAGAGGAAGCGAGTACTTCGGGATGTCTACGTGTTGGAGCCAGTCGCCTTGAAGTTCAACCCCTGGTCGGCTTACTCAATCATGTCTTATAAGCATGACCATCCGACCAGCATAGAGCATGGCGGATCGTCGGCTCTCGTCTCGGACCCAATTGTCGACGGTTACCACCTGACATGCATCCTCATGGATGGAGGAAGCAGCATCAACCTCATTTACGAGGACACGGTTAGGAAGATGGGCATCGACTCATCCTGGATCAAGCCGAGCACCACCACCTTTAAAGGTGTCATCCCAGGAGTCAAAGCCCGCTACACAGGAAGGTCACCCTGGAGGTAGTCTTCGGCTCACCTGAGAACTTCAAAAGCGAGGAGTTAATCTTCGACATCGTCCCCTTCCGGAGCGGATACCACGCGCTTTTAGGGTGCACAGCCTTCGCACGCTTCAACGCAGTCCCGCATTATGCCTATCTCAAGCTCAAAATGCCAGGACCCAACGGTGTTATGACAGTCAATGGTAACACCAAACGCTCACTCCGGATTGAGGAGCAAACCGCGGCTTTTGCAGCTGAGGTACAGGCGTCCGAGGAGGCAGCCCGCAGTGATAAACACACCGCTAGCTCTTCGAAGCGCACCCGGGCCGCACAAAATCGACCTCGGCCACATACCCCCTCACCCTAAATAGGGATACGGGCTCCTTGCGTGCCCCCTCTGGATGGGGCACTATGTCCCCAGGATGCATAAGTTCGCACTCAAGATTCCATGGGCCGCCAAGGAGCCAAAATTCACCAACACACCGGAATAGCTTGACCGAGGACCGACGTGGCTTCGAACCTTCATATTAGCAGGCCCCTGTCAAAGAGTTGGCAAGCACGACTTCATCAATATGGCTTAAACCACACAAGCAGACTCCTACAAGACCTCCTTCAAGGGGCTCGGCCAATAAACGCATGAAGCGCATAAAGGGCCGAGATTGCACCAGTCTTACTTAAATCACCACCATGGTCAACAGCCCGGAAGGCAGACGTGCGGCAGGATGCGGCCCGGGTCCCTAAAGCACGATGTCAATATCCGCCCTGTATTTTTTCTTCCTTCTTTACTTTATACGTAGCATTCTTTCAGATCCTTTTATTGCAGCTAGGCATGTAAAGGTTTAGAATTATAAAATAAAGAAATCATGCCCTTTAAAGGTCCGTGTTGTTTTTCTTCATAAGCATGGCCCCTGTGGTACGAAGTTCTCTAAAAAGATACATTTGTATTACAAGTCTGAAGTATTCGGCGTCTCGGATTTTGGCATTATATGCATCAGTTTCGAACCTATATTTTGGTCAATAGTTGGGTTGCCCGGATCCTATGTACACCCCTTACGTTCCCGATGAATTTGATTAAGGGTGTAACGGGAGAACCACTGCGATTGTGCCGCCAGGTTAATTGGCAGAGCGCCTCAGTGGAGAAAGCCGAAAATTAACTATCTAGGTCGGCGAACTGGTCGGCCATCCATAGACCGCGTTAAGTGATGTGACGATAGAGATAGCCCGTGTTAAACAAAGGGCTTTAATTTCTAGCCAAAGTGCGTCATGGCCTAGACCTCGGCCTACCAGGCCGACCGCTTCCCATACCGGGTCCTGGTCATCAGCCCCCACAGTCAAACTCCTAGGACTACGTGAAAGTTCTCAAGCCACTATAGTCTGATTGCCTCGTTCCTATGAGCAGAAGACCGCCTCCAGGTATCGAGACATCGGCTAAGGGTCAAACTTGCATCTCAGAACACCCTTTGTATAATCTACACGGGGGCTAAAGCCGACAACTGGCCACTTTCAGTTTAAAAAAGTCACCCAGGAGGTAAAAATAATTGAAAATCACACATGGAATTTAAAGCCATAGTCATTCAAGGAACCGATAATGTTTTACACATTCCATAACTTCGGCATTCTGAAGTACTACCTAATAATACAAAGTGTCTTTTGGACACATGGCCTCGGTAACCCGAGCTCCCTCCTCCACCTCGGGAAAGAACTGCTCTGCGGTGCGGGGCTTGTCCACAGGAGGACCCGTGGCCACCGTCACTACGTCAACCTTGCAGAAGTGCATCTTCACGCAGGCATATGCCCTCCGTGCTCCTTCAGAGCATGCGGACCTCCTCTAGCTATCGGCACGCGAGACAACCCCCCACAAGCGCATCACGAGGCCGGAGAGGCTGGTTGGAAGGGCTTTGGTAGGCTACAACACAACGCAGAGGTCTTGTAGCACCGGCCTCACCATATGGAGCAGCTCTGCCAGCTGCTTCATTCGATTGTTCAGCAGCTGCGATGCCGGGGACCCTGGGAACTGCCCCCAGAAGGCCTTCTCCACCTCGTGACCTGCCAACTGGTCGAAGTGCACAATGAGATCCACCACGCTCTTCGGGAGATCCGCGAAGACTTCTGTAGAATGCCACAACTAGGTGAGCTCGACGCACCCCTTGCTGCCAAATACACACTGCAATAAGTATTGCTTACACGAGGTGATCTGCTCCAACTGCTGGAGCACCTCGCAGTCCTCCCGGGCCGCAGTCTTGAGGTCGGAATGGGCAAGCCGGAGCTTTTCAAGCTCCCCCTTTGTTCGCTGCCCCTCCGCCTGGATCTTGTCGCATGCTTCAAACACGCCCTTCAGGGTCTCTTCGACCTCAAGAACCCACGCCTGGTCCTTGTCTCCGACCACCTTTTCGGCGGCTCGGGCCTTCTCCGCCTCCGTGGCCGCAGCCTCATGCCGCTTCACCTCCCACCGAACTTTTTTGAGCTCGGCCTTGAGCATCTCAAGCTCACCTAATGCTCCTGTCATTAAAACAATTCGGCCTTAGTTTTTAATCTAGCAAGACTTATCATAACTCTTTCGCGCAAAGTATCATGCAAGTTTAACTTGCTTTCCTTGAAATTGCTCGAATTTATGGTTCACCAGGTTGAGGTCGTCCTGGGACCTCTCGAGCTTCCGGTTCATCTCCGCAATCTCCTTAGAGACAGAGTTCGGAACCGAGGTCGAAACCTGGCAGCAAAAATCCTTATTACAAAGGCAACAATCAAATTATTGAAGTTCCAGGACGACTGCCTTAAGCAGTGCCCGGGGGGATACATGACAGGCTCCTAATAAATTTTACGACCCTAATGCCGGTTTCTTGAAACCAACTTTGGGCTCGGGGGCTACTCACTCACTAAGCCGTTTAGAAGGTTGTGATCACATGTCTTCGGACAAGTGCATAAATCTTTAAAACCAACCAAATAAAAGGATAGAAGCATACCTCGAAGCTCGTTACGAGGTTCTTGAAAACCTCATGTAGGCCGGCCCCTGTGGACCGGAAGCCCTGTAGTGCCGCGCCTATCAAGGCACGGTGCTCTTCCTTGATGGAGGAACTGTCGGTGTCAAAACCGGCAGACCTCGGGGTAGGGGGGCCCGAGCTGTGGATCTAGGATCGATGGGTAACAAGGGACGACGAACACAGTGTTTACCCAGGTTCGGGCCTTCTCGAAGAGGTAAAACCCTATGTCCTGCTTGATTGTATTGAATGTATAACATGGTTTACAGAGTAGATCTACCTCGAGATCAGCATGAGTTAAACCCTGAGGTGATGAATGTAGCTCTCTCCCTAATACTAAAAACCCTCGGTTTATATAGACACCGGTAGGGTTAGGGTTCCCAAAGATAGATTACAACAAGGGTTTAAAGACATCATGCGCCTTCTTGACTTGGGGGGCACACCACGGCTTCATAGATCTCCTGCCAATATACGGCTCCACCAGTCCGGCCCATGTACAATGGGCCGTCGCCCCGAGGACCCCTTAGTCCATGACTCCCTCAGTAGCCCCCGAACTTGCCTCCAACGCTAAGACTTGTATCCGGTATCCATTCATCCGACCAGTATTCGGCTTGCGGGGTGAGTTCCTCAGTACGTTTCTCCCCCGTTCGGAACCAAGTGATGTCTAGAATCTGAAATGGTAGTTTTACTTAACACCGAAGGTAATAAAGAAAACATCGTTGAAGCGCCAACAGTGCCTTTATCTGACAACTTTTTCTCTTTCAACGAAGAGTCGCTTCTGACAATAACACCAAGCAGTTACTATTTCTCAAAGCGTGGCTCGAGGACGACACCACGTTTGACACGTCCCCTCAAGGCGAAGATAGTGTCCTGCTTTTCGGGGGATATGGTTAATGATTTAGATTCCCCTCCCTGCTCATGATGTTGCGGAGATATCGGGAAGTGGAGAAGCCAACGGCATGGAAAAAGGAATCCCTGGCCTGCCAACAGTCTATAAAGGGGGGGCTGCTACAGTCTGCATCCCATGCCCTCTTCCACCTTCCGCTCACGCAGACCTTCAGAGCTCCAACGCCCTTTCCCTCTGCTTCCATAGCGAATCCCACTTCACCTCCTTCGACCATGGCCGGATATGGCACCAGTGGGCAGTGGGAGGCCTCCTCCGTCACCGACAGGGACATTATGAAGCTGAAGGAGGCCGGCTACTTGCCGGCCAATGTTGCTCATCGGGCCCCCGAAGAGGGCCAGGTCATCCCCACGCCCCAGCCAGGCGAGAGGGTCGTGTTTCTTCCCCATTTCCTTAGGGGGCTCGGATTTCCCCTGCACCCCTTCGTGCGGGGGCTGATGTTCTTCTACGGGCTGGATTTTCATGATCTAGCCCCCAACTCCCTCCTCCACATTTCGACCTTCATCGTCGTTTGCGAAGCGCTCCTCCGAGTCCAGCTGTACTTGGGTTTATGGTTGAAGGTGTTCAATGTCAAGCCCAAGGTGGTCGGCGGCGAGCATGCGGACTGCGGAGGGGCCATGATTAGTAAGCTAACACAGGTCCAGTGGCCGGACGACCACTTTGTCGACACCGTTCGGATGTGGCAAAAGGAGTGGTTCTACATCACCGAGCCGAGGGAGGCCGCATGGGGAGCGGCCCCCGCATTCAGGTCTGGTCCCCCTACCAGGCTGGCCTCATGGACCACCAAGGCTCCGGACTGGGGGTGTGTCGCACACACGAAGTTGTTGGAGAAACGCATCGACAACATAATAGAGACCAACGCGAAGCTGGTTGATGTATTTTAGATCATGCTCCACCGTTGGCTCCTCCCTTGCCAAGAGAGGGCCAAGCCTATGTGGGAGCATGAGCCCGAGGATCCGGACACCGTGCTACGCCTCTACGGCACGACCCCTGACAAAATATGGGGTCAATTATTCCAGCCCCAGAAGGAGTGGCCGGTCGAGGGGAAGGACATCGGCCTTGATGCCGCGAACCCCCCAAAGGAGGTGAGTGGCATTTTTCTTCGAGGAGTGTTCGGATATTTATACCATGTTCAATTCAGTCTAACCTTGTATGCGGATTTTTGCAGGGTTGGCTTGCCAAGGCCAAGAAGATCAGCGCCCCGGCTCCCCTGCCGAAAGAGCCCCGATCAAAGCAGCTGGAGAAGCTGCTGGTCGTGGTGCCCTACAAGGTGCCTTCCAAGAAGGGTAAGAAGACAGAAGTGCCGGAGGCCAGGGAGGGCCTTGCTACTTCTTGAGCTTGTGTTGGTTTTTCCCTTGAAGAGGAAAGGGTGATGCAGCAAAGTAGAGATAAGTATTTCCCTTAGTTTGAGAACCAAGGTATCAATCCAGTAGGAGAAGAACGAGCAAATTGTCGGTGTCAAAACCGGCGGATCTCGGGTAGGGGGTCCCGAATTGTGCGTCTAGGATCGATGGTTACAGGAGACAGGGGACACGATGTTTACCCTGGTTCGGGCCCTCTCTATGGAGGTAATACCCTACTTCCTGCTTGATTGATCTTGATGAATATGAGTGTTACAAGAGTTGATCTACCTCGAGATCGTAATGGCTAAACCCTAGAGGTCTAGCCTGTATGACTATGGTAATGAGTATATCCTTTCCGGACTACACCCTCTGGTTTATATAGACACCGGGGGGATCTAGGGTTACATAGAGTCGGTTACATAGGAAAGAATCTTCATAGTCGGTCGCCAAGCTTGCCTTCCATGCCAAGGAGAGCCCAATCCGGACACGGGTACAGTCTTCGGCCTTCATGTCTTCACAGCCCACCAGTCCGGCCCATAGATAACAGGCCGGACGCCCGAGGACCCCTTAGTCCAGGACTCCCTCACAAATCACCAATACCTGCACAAACAATCAAACACTTGCACCCAACGCGATAAAGGGGTTGTCAATCCCTTCACGGTCACTTGCAAAAGTGAGATCTGATAGAGATAAATAGAACTAAAATATTTTTGGGTTTTTTGGTTTATAGATCTAAAAATAAAAGATTGCAAAATAGTAGATCAGAAACTAATATGATGGAAAATAGTAGATCGGAAACTAATATGATGGAAAATAGACCCGGGGGCCGTAGGTTTCACTAGAGGCTTCTCTCATGAAGGCAAATAATACGGTGGGTGAACAAATTACTGTCGAGCAATTGATAGAAAAGCGCAAAGTTATGACGATATCCAAGGCAGTGATTATGCAATATAGGCATCACGTCCATGTCAAGTAGACCGAAACGATTCTGCATCTACTACTATTACTCGACACATCGACCGACTCCTGCCTGCATCTAGAGTATTAAGTTCATAAAGAACAGAGTAACGCATTAAGTAAGATGACATGATGTAGAGGAATTAACTCAAGCAATATGATGAGAACCCCATCTTTTTATCCTCGATGGCAACAATGCAATACGTGTCTCGCTACCCCTACTTTGTCACTGGGTGAAATCATGCAAGATTGAACCCAAAGCTAAGCACCTATCCCATTGCAAGAAATACCAATCTAGTTGGCCAAACCAAAACGATAATTTGAAGAGAAATATGAAGGTACCAAATCATGCATATAAGAATTCAGAGGAGATTCAAATAATGTTCATAGATGAGCTGATCATAAATACACAATTCATTGGATCTCGACAAACACACCGCAAAAGAGTATTACATCGGATAGATCTCCAAGAACATCGAGGAGAACATGATATTGAGAATTAAAGAGAGAGAAGAAGCCATCTAGCTACTAGCTATGGACCCGTAGGTCTGAGGTGGACTACTCACGCTTCATCGGAAAGGCAATAGAGTTGATGTAGATGCCCTCCCTGATCGAATCCCCCTCCGGCAGGTTGCCGGAAAAGGCCCCAAGATGGGATCTCATGGGAACAGAAGGTTGCGGCGGTGGAAAAGTGTTTTTGTGGATGCTTCTGGTGGTTTGGGAATATATGTGAATATATAGGAGGCAGAACTAGGTCAGGGGGGTCACGAGGGGCCCACAAGGTAGGGGGGCGCGCCCTCCACCCTTGTCGCCGCCTCGTGGATCTTCTGACTTGAACTCCAAGTCTCCTGGGTGTCTTCTGGTCCAAGAAAAATCATCATGAAGTTTTATTCCATTTGGACTCCGTTTAGTATTCCTTTTCTGCGAAGCTCAAAAACAAGGTAAAAAACAGAAACTGGCACTGGGCTCTAGGTTAATAGGTTTGTCCCGAAAATAATATAAAATAGCATATTAGTGCATATAAAACATCCAAAATAGATAATATAATAGCATGGAACAACCAATAATTAAAGATACGTTGGAGACGTATCAGGCCTCCGCCGCAAAGGTTTGTCCGGGCAATCGGTCCGGAGACGCTGCGGCCTCGTCCGTGCAGGATGGGGGCGAGGACGAAGACGAGGAGGAGAGTGCCTCCTCGCACTCCAAGAAGAGGGCGGAGTCCGAGGACGTCGAGGAGGTCCAACCTTCTCCGACCCAAAAGAGACGATGCCGGCCCAAGCTGGTTCTGTCCGATAGTTCGGACTCCGACCAGGAGTCTTATACGTCTCCAACGTATCTATAATTTTTTATTGTTCCATGCTATTATATTATCTGTTTTGGATGTTTAATGGGCTTTAATATGCACTCCCAGTGCCAGTTTCTGTTTTTTTGCCTATTTCAGTGTTTTGCAGAAAAGGAATACCAAACGAAATCCAAACGGAATGAAACCTTCGCGATGATTTTTCTTGGAACTAACGCAATCCAGAAGACTTGGAGTTGAAGTCTGGAACTCTGCGAGGCGGTCACAAGGCAGGAGGGCGTGCCCAGGGGGGTAGGCGCGCCCCCCACCCTCGTGGGCCCCACGGAACTTCACCGACCTATTTCTTCCGCCTATATATACTCTTATACCCTAAAAACATCAAGGGGAGCCACGAAACCACTTTTTCACCGCCGCAACCTTCTGTACCCGTGAGATCCCATGTTGGGGCCTTTTCCGGCGCTCCGCCGAAGGGGGAATCGATCACGGAGGGATTCTACATCAACACCATAGCCTCTCCGATGATGTGTGAGTAGTTTACCACAAACCTTCGGGTCCATAGTTATTAGCTAGATGGCTTCTTCTCTCTCTTTGATTCTCAATACAAAGTTCTCCTCGATGTTCTTGGAGATCTATTCGATGTAATACTTTTTGCGGTGTGTTTGCCGAGATCCTAAGAATTGTGGATTTATGATCAAGTCTATCTATGAATAATATTTGGTTCTTCTCTGAATTCTTATATGCATGATTTGATATCTTTGCAAGTCTCTTCGAATTATCGGTTTAGTTTGGCCTACTAGATTGATCTTTCTTGCAATGGGAGAAGTGCTTAGCTTTGGGTTCAATCTTGCGGTGTCCTTTCCCAGTGACAGCAGGGGCAGCAAGGCATGTATTGTATTGTTGCCATCGAGGATAAAAAGATGGGGTTTATATCATATTGCTTGAGTTTATCCCTCTACATCATGTCATCTTGCTTAATGTGTTACTTTGTTCTTATGAACTTAATACTCTAGATGCATGTTGGATAGCGGTCGATGTGTGGAGTAATAGTAGTAGATGCAGAATCGTTTCAGTCTACTTGACACGGACGTGATGCCTATGTTCATGATCATTGCCTAGATATTCTCATAACTATGCGCTTTTCTATCAATTGCTCGGCAGTAATTTGTTCACCCACCGTAATATATGCTATCTTGGGAGAAGCCACTAGTGAAACCTATGGCCCCCGGGTCTATTTTCCATCATATAATCTTCTATTCTACATCATATAAGTTTCCGATCTACAACTCTAGTTTCCTATTTATTTTATTTTGCAATCTTTACTTTCCAATCTATACAACAAAAATACCAAAAATATTTACTTTACTATCTTTATTAGATCTCACTTTTGCGAGTGACCGTGAAGGGATTGACAACCCCTTTATCGCGTTGGTTGCAAGGTTCTTGATTGTTTGTGTAGGTACTAGGTGACTTGCGTGTTATCTCCTACTGGATTGATACCTTGGTTCTCAAAAACTGAGGGAAATACTTACGCTACTTTGCTGCATCACCCTTTCCCTTCAAGGGAAAACCAACGCATGCTCAAGAGGTAGCAAGAAGGATTTCTGGCGCCGTTGCCGGGGAGATCTACGCTCAAGTCAAGTCATACCAAGTACCCATCATAAACTCTTCTCCCTCGCATTACATTATTTGCCATTCGCCTCTCGTTTTCCTCTCCCCCACTTCTAAAACGATTTTCAAAAACCTTTGCCTTTTCTTCGCCCCTCTTCCGTTCGATCTTTTGTTTGCTTGTGTTACCATGTGCCTTCTTTTTGCTTGCATCTTTGCTTGCTAAAAGTTTATGGATCCTCATCCACTTGCTAATCTTTTTAAGAGATCCAATTATGATGAACCTATTGCTAGTGAGTTGAGTGCACTAGACTATCTTTATGAGGTTTTGCTTGAAATCCGTGAATCTGATAATTGTGATGAAGTGCTTTATGAAGTGATTCACGATAGATCTTTGAATAAAAGCATGATTGCAATGATGTTATCATAAATTCTATTAATGTCAATTATGTTAATGATATGCAAAACCCTAAGCTTGGGGATGCTAGTTTTGCTATGTCCACTACTTGTTGCAATGATTATGATTGGGGTGATTCTTCTTATGATATTGAAAATTTATTTGAGCCCCATGATGAATATGAGATTGATAATAATTTTTGTAATAATATTGAAAGTGGGTTTGGAAGAGTGTCAACTTTAGATCCCACATATTTGGAGAATGTTCAATCTTATGGTATTTTTGATAAAAGTGGGTTTGGAGACGTCACGACTTTAGTTAATGTTAATCCCACTATTTTGGAAGAGTGTCAACTTTGCATGCATGTGGATCGTGTTGAAAATATTTTGTGTGATAGCTATTTTTTTGAATTTGCTTATGATCCCACATGTAATTATTATGAGAGAGGAAAATATGGTTGTAGAAATTTTCATGATAATAAATTACCTCTCGTTATGTTGAGATTGCTATTGTTTCTTTCCTCTTCCTTGCATATGCTAGTTTTTGCTTGCTATGATAATTTGTTTGCCTATAAGATGCCTATGCATAGGAAGTATGTTAGACTTAGATGTGTTTGTCATGTGTTTCATGATGCTCTCTTTGCGCTTCAATTCTTGTCTTTCATGTGAGCATCATCGAAATCTCAATGCCTAGCTAAGGGCGTTAAACGATAGCGCTTGTTGGGAGGCAACCCAATTTTATTTTTGTTCTTTGATTTTTGTTCCTGTTTAGTAATAAATAATTAATCTAGCCTCTGGTTAGATGTGGTTTTATGTTTTAATTAGTGTTTGTGCCAAGTAATACCTTTAGGATAACCTACGGTGATAGTTAATTTGATCTTGCTGAAAAACAGAAACTTTTGCGCGCACGAGAATAATTTTCATAAATCACAGGAACGTGATTTGCAGTTGATTCTTTTTGAAGAAGATTAATAAACAAATTGCTTAGGACTTCCTAATTTCTCAGGATTTTTGGAGTGATAGAAGTATTCGAAAGTTACAGATTGCTACAGACTGTTCTGTTTTTGACAGATTCTGTTTTTCGTGTGTTGTTTGCTTATTTTGATGAATCTATGAGTAGTATCGGGGGGTATGAACCATAGAGAAGTTGGAATACAGTAGGTTTAACACCAATACAAATAAATAATGAGTTCATTACAGTAGCTTAAAGTGGTGGTTTGTTTTCTTATACTAACGGAGCTCACGACATTTTCTATTAAGTTTTGTGTTGTGAAGTTTTCAAGTTTTTGGGTAAAGATTTGATGGATTTTGGAATAAGGAGTGGCAAGAGCCTAAGCTTGGGGATGCCCAAGGCACCCCAAGGTAAAATTCAAGGACAACCAAAAGCCTAAGCTTGGGGATGCCCCGGAAGGCATCCCCTCTTTCGTCTTCGTCTATCGGTAACTTTACTTGAGGCTATATTTTTATTCACCACATGATATGTGTTTTGCTTGGAGCGTCTTGTATGATTTGAGTCTTTGATTTTAGTTTACCACAATCATCCTTGATGTACACACCTTTTGGGAGAGACACACATGAATCGGAATTTATTAGAATACTCTATGTGCTTCACTTATATCTTTTGAGCTAGATAATTTTGCTGTAGTACTTCACTTATATCTTTGTAGAGCACGGTGGTGGTTTTATTTTATAGAAATTATTGATATCTCACGCTTCACTTATATTATTTTGAGAGTCTTTTAGAACAGCATGGTAATTTTCTTTGGTTATAAAACTAGTCCTAATATGATGGGCATCCAAGATGGGTATAATAAAAACTTTCATATAAAGTGCATTGAATACTATGAGAAGTTTGATGCTTGATGATCGTTTTGAGATATGAGGGTGGTGATATTAGAGTCATGCTAGTAGGGTAATTGTGAATTTGAGAAATACTAGTGTTGAGGTTTGCAAGTCCCGTAGCATGCACGTATGGTAACCGTTGTGTAACAAATTTGAAGCATGAGGTATTTCTTTGATTGTCTTCCTTTGCGTGGAGGTCGGGATCGCGCGATGGTTAACTCCTACCAACCCTTCCCATAGGGGCATGCGTGTAGTACTTTGTTTTGATGACTTGTAGATTTTTGCAATAAGTATGTGAGTTCTTTATGACTAATGTTGAGTCCATGGATTATACGCACTCTCACCCTTCCATCATTGCTAGCCTCTTCGGTACCGTGCATTGCCCTTTCTCACCTCGAGAAGTTGGTGCAAACTTCGCCGGTGCATCCAAACCCCGTGATACAATACGCTCTATCACACATAAGCCTCCTTATATCTTCCTCAAAACAGCCACCATACCTACCTATTATGGCATTTCCATAGCCATTCCGAGATATATTGCCATGCAACTTTCCACCGTTCTGTTTATTATGACACGTTCCATCATTGTCATATTGCTTTGCATGATCATGTAGTTGACATCGTATTTGAGGCAAAGCCACCATTCATAATTTTTTCATACATGTCACTCTTGATTCATTGCACATCCCGGTACACCGCCGGAGGCATTCATATAGAGTCATATTTTGTTCTAGGTATTGAGTTGTAATTCTTGAGTTGTAAATAAATAGAAGTGTGATGATCTTCATTATTAGAGCATTGTCCCGTGTGAGGAAATAAAAAAAAGAGAGAAAGAGTCTCCAAAAAAAGGGGAGTCTCTAAAAAATGAGAGAAAAAGAGAGAACGGACAATGCTACAATCCTTTTTTCCACACCTGTGCTTCAAAGTAGCACCATGATCTTCATTATAGAGAGTCTCTTATTTTGTCATTTTCATATACTAGTGGGAATTTTCGTTATAGAACTTGGCTTGTATATTCCAACAATGGGCTTCCTCAAATGCCCTAGGTCTTCGTGAGCAAGCAAATTGGATGCACACCCACTTAGTTTCTTTTGTTGAGCTTTCATACATTTATAGCTCTAGTGCATCCGTTGCATGGCAATCCCTACTCACTCACATTGATATCTCTTGATGGGCATCTCCATAGCCCATTAATATGCCTAGTTGATGTGAGACCATCTTCCTCTTTTTTGTCTTCTCCACAACCACCATTCTATTCCACCTATAGTGCTATGTCCATGGCTCACGCTCATGTATTGCGTGAAAGTTGAAAAAGTTTGAGAATACTAAAGTATGAAACAATTGCTTGGCTTGTCATCAGAGTTGAAGTCTGGAACTCCGCGAGGCGGTCACAAGGCAGGAGGGCGTGCCCAGGGGGTAGGCGCGCCCCACCCTCGTGGGACCCACGGAACTCCACCGACCTATTTCTTCCGCCTATATATACTTTTATACCCTAAAAACATCAGGGGGAGCCACGAAACCACTTCTCCACCGCCGCAACCTTCTGTACCCGTGAGATCCCATGTTGGGGCCTTTTCCGGCGCTCCGCCGGAGGGGGAATCGATCACGGAGGGCTTCTACATCAACACCATAGCCTCTCCGATGATGTGTGAGTAGTTTACCACAAACCTTCGGGTCCATAGTTATTAGCTAGATGGCTTCTTCTCTCTCTTTGATTCTCGATGTTCTTGGAGATCTATTCGATGTAATACTTTTTGCGGTGTGTTTGCCGAGATCCTAAGAATTGTGGATTTATGATCAAGTCTATCTATGAATAATATTTCGGTCTTCTCTGAATTCTTATATGCATGATTTGATATCTTTGCAAGTCTTTTCGAATTATCGGTTTAGTTTGGCCTACTAGATTGATCTTTCTTGCAATGGGAGAAGTGCTTAGCTTTGGGTTCAATCTTGCGGTGTCCTTTCCCAGTGACAGCCCCCCCCCCCCCCCCCCCCCCCCCCCCCCCCCCCCCCCCCCCCCCCCCCCCCCCCCCCCCCCCCCCCCCCCCCCCCCCCCCCCCCCCCCCCCCCCCCCCCCCCCCCCCCCCCCCCCCCCCCCCCCCCCCCCCCCCCCCCCCCCCCCCCCCCCCCCCCCCCCCCCCCCCCCCCCCCCCCCCCCCCCCCCCCCCCCCCCCCCCCCCCCCCCCCCCCCCCCCCCCCCCCCCCCCCCCCCCCCCCCCCCCCCCCCCCCCCCCCCCCCCCCCCCCCCCCCCCCCCCCCCCCCCCCCCCCCCCCCCCCCCCCCCCCCCCCCCCCCCCCCCCCCCCCCCCCCCCCCCCCCCCCCCCCCCCCCCCCCCCCCCCCCCCCCCCCCCCCCCCCCCCCCCCCCCCCCCCCCCCCCCCCCCCCCCCCCCCCCCCCCCCCCCCCCCCCCCCCCCCCCCCCCCCCCCCCCCCCCCCCCCCCCCCCCCCCCCCCCCCCCCCCCCCCCCCCCCCCCCCCCCCCCCCCCCCCCCCCCCCCCCCCCCCCCCCCCCCCCCCCCCCCCCCCCCCCCCCCCCCCCCCTGATACCTTGGTTCTCAAAAACTGAGGGAAATACTTACGCTACTTTGCTGCATCACCCTTTCCTCTTCAAGGGAAAACCAACGCATGCTCAAGAGGTAGCAGAGTCCGAAGCGTCCGAGAAGGTTCCAGAGAAGGAACCTAGGGTCAAGCCCCCGGCCAGCAGGCAAGGCGTTGGTACTTTTAGTCATCTTGTTTTCTGTAATTAGCTTTATTTGATGGTTAACTCTTCCGAGTTACAGTCCCCCACATGAACGCCCCACCGAGCAGACTTCGGAGGGGATGTCTCCTCCCGCCGAACTGGCGGACAGTGGGTCTATGGTGCACTCCACGCATCCTCTGCTCCCCGAAGAGGTTGAGGAGGTGCGGTCCCAAAGTACTCCTCCCCCGAACACAGAGGGGGAGGTGGATGCCGTAATGGCCGAGGTTAACACCTTGGTCACCAAAGACCAGGAGGGAGTGTCCCTCCTGGCTGACGAGGGAAAGGAGTCCGGACCATCCGGACCCCCTCCGTCGACCGCCCCCGAGCCCCCAAGGCCTTCGACGACACAGGTTCCTCCCAGTGGGGAAGGGGCCGGGGAGCCAACGCCAGCGCCGAATACCTCAACACGGGCGGCGGCTGGCCGGCCAGACGTGCTGGAGGAGCTGGTGAACAACTCCGTCATTATTGATGGGCACCGCACTCTAATGAGTGCGGTCATGCAGGGTGTTCGATCCATCTAATCCGGACTGAACGGCGTTGTCCAAGGCCTTCTAACAGGCTTTGAGGTAAGTCAAGTAATGCTATTTCCTCATAATACGGTTGTAATTGTTAGTTTGGGTAGGCCGTATACATAGCAGCCCCCGAGACTCTGCCATGACCTTAGAGAGACCTGCAGAGGATCAAATTTGGTAGGCCGATTAATGATGTCGACGTTTCTTTTGCTAATGCAGGCTTCGTCCATGGCTGCGGCTGCTAATGCCGCGGCGTTAGAGGAGATGGATCGAAAACTCAAACTTTCCAATCAGGAGCTTGACCTTGTCAACAAACGGCTTGACGAGGCACAAGGTAAGCCCTATCAGAAGATGTGCATTTGCCGGCTATTTACTGGCCGAACTATTTACTTATCCTTTATCTTGATGATCTTGCAGTTGCTGCCGCCGAGGTCGAGGGCTTGAGGGAGGCCTTGAAGAAAGCTGAGGCCGAGGCGGCCGAGAAGAAGACGGCCACTGAGAAGGCGGTGGCCGAGCTTGAGAAGGCCAAGCTTGCTGCCGAGCAACATAAGGCTCGGGTGACCGAAGTCCAAGTGGAGCTCCAGTATGCCGCCGACAAGCTGGAGGCCCTTGAGAAGGGGTGGGAGGAGCAATCCTCCTGGCTATCCAAGGTGGAGAAGGAGCTCCAAGAGGCGAGGACTGACGCCCGAGGCGTCCGGGAGGAGCTTCGCCAAGCCGCGCAAATTGCCAATGGTAAGAAATACTTACTGCAGAGTGTGTTCGGAGGCAACAGGTTCACCCTGCTGACGTGGGTCTGGCGCTCCGCAGGCGTCTTCGATGAACTTCCAAAGAATGAGGCGGCCGTAGCGAGGCACTACGCCACCCTCGAGGAGGACTCCACACAGCGGCTCTTCTGGTCACAGTTTCCGGACTCCGAGCGCCCCCCCCCCCTTCTAAGCGATCAAATGAAGCAGCTAATGGAGATGCATCGGATGTCGGAGCTGGCTGTGAAGGACCTCTGTGTCAGCCTGTGGCCGGCCGAGCCCATTCCGGACACCTACTTCGGCCTTGTGCAGAAGCTGCGGGAGGCGCCGCTCCGGATTGACGCCGTAAAGCGGTCGGCGTGCCTTGAGGGGGCGAGGTTCGCTTTTGCGAAGACCATGGTCCATTGGCCGAGGATTAATCCAATGGAGATGGCCACTGGTCCTCCGCCCAAGGGGAAGGAGCATTGCCGGCCCGAGCAGTACTTCACGCAGGTGATAACTGGAGTGCGGGCAATAGAGGGCCAATGTTCGAAAGATGTAATGTTTTAGTAGTTGTAGTGAGTTTGTATCAAGTAGGACTTATGCTTCATTATGGACCCGACGGACTTATTTGATATTGTAATGATTAAATTTTGACTCCTGTGTGGCCGTATGTTTATTCTGAAAGCTACCAGTCGTTGGCTTCAGCCCCCAAGTGAATATCACAAGGGGTGTTTCATCTCCGCACTGTTACCCTTAGCCAACGTCTTGGTGCCTAGAGGCGGTAGTGCGGGAGCGAAACCAGGCAATCAGACTATTCGGTTTTACTGCTTTCACTTAGCCTTAGGAGCTTGACGATGGGGACTAGGGACTAGCCCCCAGTGTATTTGTGATGTACTTGGGGATCAAAGCCTGCCCTTTCCGATCACATGGTTTGTGTTAAGACGAACCCTTCATGTGACACGGCGAAATCGCCAACGATTTTTAGAGTCAAACCTCATCATCGGATCACGGACCCATTCACACTTACTATGACGGTCAATTTTTGGCTTTTTGCTCCTGAGGTACTTGACCGGGCAAACCAGAAGTACAATTGCATGGGTTCTCCCTTTGCCCTCTTAGCCGAACGTGCGGAACATAAGGGGTAAGCACAGGAGCCGGGCAACACAACTATTGACCCAAGACATAGTTCGAAACAGATGCATATAGTGCAATATCCGAGACGCCGAACACCTAGCGGAAAGCGGTAACGGACTTGAAGATATTGAGCTGATATAGAAATCAAACTCTTGATTTATTAATGTGTTTTCATGCCGGGTGTTCGAAGAGCGAGGAGAGAATCAAAAAGGGAATAAGCAAGTCGCATGATGCGGATATCCGAACACCATAAAGGGTGTTTTTATTATTTCTCATAAGCTCGGGACGTCTATCCGTACAATTCAAACTGTGCCCCCCCCCCCCCCCCCCCCCCCCCCCCCCCCCCCCCCCCCCCCCCCCCCCCCCCCCCCCCCCCCCCCCTCGTGCCATGTGGATGTGGAGGAGGAGATCCTCTATCCATACGGCTGGATCTGTGGTTCCGTCGTATGAAGTTTATAGAGTAAAGGTTGACGCAGGGCCTTGAAGCGTGAGTTGAAGCCCTCACTGTGCCCTGCTGCACGTCTGCGCCTTTGCTTCTGATAGGTGTGGGTTGGGACCTTCGATGAGACCTTGATGGGCGAGGATCTTGCCGATGAAGCTTTTTGCTTGGGGGTATTCGGAATTGGTCCCCGGGTCGTCCGAAGATGAAGTAATTCCGAAGTTTGGTTTAAACGAACATGTACTTCAGATTAATGTATGCCTCACGGCTGCCCATGGTATTTTGAGTGCGAAGTTGTGCTGACGAGGCACGTGGAGCGTGAAGAATGTGGGCATGCCATGGGGCGCGTATCCCTATTTGCTGACGGGGAACGGGTTTGAATCCGTTTACTATTGTCGCTGGCCTTTACAGCGGGTTGGCATCCGGGCCTATATGGGCCGGTGTGGTCTTCGGCCGCTAGGGCCGCAGTGTGCTCTTCGGTTCAAAGTGAGCGTTCTATGTTGCCGTTGATAGTTATGACACCCGAAGAACCGGGCATCTACAACTTGAGGTACGCGTAATGCGGAACGACATTGAATTTGGCGAACGCTGTCCGACCGAGGAGGGCGTGATAGCCACTGCGAAAAGGGGCAATATCGAAGATCAAGTCCTTGCTTCGGAAGTTATCCGGAGATCCGAACACTAATTCAAGCGTCACGGTGCCCGTGCAGCGGGCCTCCACTCCCGGAATGACCCCCTTGAAGGTGGTGTTACTGGGTTTAATCCTTGATGGATCGATCCCCATTTTCCTCACTGTATCCTTGTATATTAGATTGAGGCTGCTCCCTCCGTCCATTAGGACTCTAGTGAGGTGGAATCCATCGATGATGGGGTCTAGCACTAGGGCCGCGGACCCTCCATGGCGTATGCTGGTGGGATGATCCCTGCGATTGAACGTGATCGGGCAAGCTGACCATAGATTGAACTTTGGCGCTACTGGTTCGACGGAGTATACATCCTGTAGCGCTCGCTTCCACTCCTTCTTCGGTATGTGGGTTGCGTAGATCATGTTTACCATCTTGACCTCGGAAGGGAAGGGTTTCTGGCCTCCACTATTCGGCCTACGGAGCTCATCATCGTCCTCACTTCGTGGGCTTTTGCCCGAGTCCTCGGCTGTGAGTTTGCCGGCCTGTTTGATCACCCAACAATTTTGGTTGGAGTGGTTGGCGGGCTTCCCTGATGTGCCATGGATCTGACAAGGCCTGTCCAGAATTGTGTCCAGTCTAGACGGGCCATCACCATTTCCTTTAGGGGCTTTCTTTCGGGGTCCAAACTTCTGATTTCAGAATCCGGCATTTACTGTCGTATCATCACCCTCGGCATCATTGTGGCGATGTTTATTCTTGCTGCGCTGGGGCTTTCCATTTCCGTCCCGAACCTCGGAGGTACCGGGTGTGTCTGGGTTGGTGTTTTTGCGAGCAAGCCAACTGTCTTCGCCCGCGCAAAAGCGGGTCATTAGGGAAGTAAGGGCTGCCATAGTTCTTGGTTTGTCCTGGCCGAGCTATCGTACAAGCCATTCGTCCTTGACACTATACTTAAAGGCAGCCAAGGCTTCGGCATCCGGACAGTCAATGATCTGATTTTTCTTGGTCAGGAATCGGTTCCAAAACTGTTGGGCAGATTCTTCGGGTTATTGCATGATGCAATTTAGGTCGTCCGCATCCGCAAGCCGGACATAGGTGCCTAAAAGTTTCCTCGAAAAGCATCCTCAAGCTCTTCCCAACAACCTATAGAGTCTTCGGGGAGGCTGTTCAACCAGTGTTGAGCTGGGCCTTTGAGGTTTAGCGGCAAATATTTAATGGCGTGGAGATCATCTCCTCGTGCCATGTGGATGTGGAGGAGGAGATCCTCTATCCATACGGCTGGATCTGTGGTTCCGTCGTATGATTTGATGTTCACAGGCTTGAAGCCTTCCGGGAATTGATGTTGCATTACCCTCTTTGTGAAGCACAAGGGGTGTGCGGCGCCCCGAACTCGGGCTACATCACGTCGGAGGTCTTCGGCCCTCCTAATCTGCTGCTGCTGCTGGATTCTATCGTTTCGGTTTAACCGATCGTAGTATCCTTCCCGGTACACTGGCGGGTCTTCTCTGTGTCCGTAAATGGACCTGGTGCGGCCTCCACGGGCGTCCAGGTCATGGCGGAGGTCGTACTCGTAAGTGGGCCGCACTTGATCCTTGCCGTAGCGGCGAGGTGGGCGGTTGGATGTTCAGCCTCATCGGCTTCTCTGTCCCGCCCTCTAGGGGGGCGGTCTGGCTGTTCGGCGCTTGTGTATATTGGGCGTGTGGGCTCTACGGCCTCATCGTCGAACTGCGGTAGGAGCCTTCGCTTGGAATAACTTTTGGTTGGCTGTTCGCGGCCATACCCTTCCTCGGCTGCTAGGACTTTAGTCCATCGGTCGTTGAGGGTGTCCTGTTCGGCCTTGATTTTGCGTTTTTGCTTCTTTAGGATGCGGGCGGTGGCTAAAAGACTCCGCTTGAACCGTTCTTGCTCCAGAGAATCTTCAGGGACGATGAAGTCATCATCCTCGAGACTGACCTCCTCTTCGGAGAGTGGCCCCCCCCCCCCCCCCCCCCCCCCCCCCCCCCCCCCCCCCCCCCCCCCCCCCCCCCCCCCCCCCCCCCCCCCCCCCCCCCCCCCCCCCCCCCCCCCCCCCCCCCCCCCCCCCCCCCCCCCCCCCCCCCCCCCCCCCCCCCCCCCCCCCCCCCCCCCCCCCCCCCCCCCCCCCCCCCCCCCCCCCCCCCCCCCCCCCCCCCCCCCCCCCCCCCCCCCCCCCCCCCCCCCCCCCCCCCCCCCCCCCCCCCCCCCCCCCCCCCCCCCCCCCCCCCCCCCCCCCCCCCCCCCCCCCCCCCCCCCCCCCCCCCCCCCCCCCCCCCCCCCCCCCCCCCCCCCCCCCCCCCCCCCCCCCCCCCCCCCCCCCCCCCCCCCCCCCCCCCCCCCCCCCCCCCCCCCCCCCCCCCCCCCCCCCCCCCCCCCCCCCCCCCCCCCCCCCCCCCCCCCCCCCCCCCCCCCCCCCCCCCCCCCCCCCCCCCCCCCCCCCCCCCCCCCCCCCCCCCCCCCCCCCCCCCCCCCCCCCCCCCCCCCCCCCCCCCCCCCCCCCCCCCCCCCCCCCCCCCCCCCCCCCCCCCCCCCCCCCCCCCCCCCCCCCCCCCCCCCCCCCCCCCCCCCCCCCCCCCCCCCCCCCCCCCCCCCCCCCCCCCCCCCCCCCCCCCCCCCCCCCCCCCCCCCCCCCCCCCCCCCCCCCCCCCCCCCCCCCCCCCCCCCCCCCCCCCCCCCCCCCCCCCCCCCCCCCCGATGCTGCCAAATGCGAAGAGTTGCCCGAGGGCGAAGAAGTCCCCGGACCCGATGCCTTCTCCTATGATCAGGCGAGCCATCAATCATTTTGGCGACCCCACAGCGGAACTCTCAATTAAAGCACCAATGTCGGTGTCAAAACCGGCAGACCTCGGGGTAGGGGGTCCCGAGCTGTGGATCTAGGATCGATGGGTAACAAGGGACGACGAACACAGTGTTTACCCATGTTCGGGCCCTCTCGAAGAGGTAAAACCCTACGCCCTACTTGATTGTATTGAATGTATAACATGGTTTACAGAGTAGATCTACCTCGAGATCAGCATGAGCTAAACCCTAAGGCTATGAGGTGATGAATGTAGCTCTCTCCCTAAAGACTAAAAACCCTAGGTCCAAATAGACACCGGTAGGGTTAGGGTTCCCGAAGATAGATTACAACAAGGGTTTAAAGAGATCATGCGCCTTCTTGACTTGGGGGGCACACCACGGCTTCATAGATCTTCTGCCAATATACGGCTCCACCAGTCCGGCCCATGTACAATGGGTCGTCGCCCCGAGGACCCCTTAGTCCATGACTCCCTCAGGAACCCTTTAGGGTCTCCTCCATCTTCTCGGTCCACCCCGCACCAGCCCATCCTTGGGCAGTCAGCGGGGATGGAGGAATGACCTCGGACCCGGGCACCGACGTGCCGACCCGAGTAGCCTCCGCCTGCGGTGGCAGAGCTGAAGCACATATCGGTTGGACCGATGACTGGCCCAACCCCTCTTCGATGACCTCGGGGTGCTTCTCCCCTACATCTTGTTGGCCGAGGTGTCAATCTCGGCCATGACGGCCACCTCTTCGACCCTCGTCATGTTGACGTCAGGAGCCAGGGTGGATGTCGGTGCAACGAACATCCGCGTTCGTTGACCAGACTTATACACAGGCATGCTAACGATCGAACGCCCAACACCAACATACGAAGCAAGGCCAAGCCAGAGAAACTGCTCTTTGTGAGATCAAGGAGCGGATCAAGAAGACCAAGTCAACATGCAAGGCGGCAAGATATCGCCTTGGGAGGCCTCGCTTGCCGAGCAGGAGAGCTCGGCCAGGTCAAGGCTACCTCGGAAGCAAATCAAGGATAACCCCGGCAGGCCTGCCGGGGCCGCCAAAAGCCAAAAATCCTGCCAAGGCACCACTGCTCCACCACACAGCGATGCAAGTCACTTATCGGTGCGGTGTCGAGCCCCCAGGTGGTTAAGTGGCTTCCACTAAGCACGTGGCAGCCCGTTGGAAGATAGATCACACCCGTTTGACACCCGTCCAGAGGCGTGTCAAGATGATAAGCAGAAGGTGATTAAGCGGCACGGCAGGCTTGCCGGGTTTCGCCCTCAGCACGACACCTAGCAGTGCATTTAATGCACTTTGTCCTAACTGCCAGAGTTAGGTATGATAGCACTGTTAGCTATCTAATCACAGGATAATGACTGTTTTGCCACTATGGTTACCCCTTGAGCTATAAAAGGAGGTCCAAGGCTACCTACAAAAGGATTCAGACCCTTGAACACTTGTACGCGCGTAGCAGCTCTCCCCAAGGCCACCTTGCCGGGCTTGAGCATTACGCGTTCTTTGTGTTCCTCCATCCAATCCACCAAAGCAGGAGTAGGGTTTTACGCTTCCCAGCGGCCCAAACCTGGGTAAAAACCACCAGAGTCCCATCGTCGTGCTGCATCATGGCCTCCGCTCTTTGTGCAACGTGACCTCCCCCTTGCCGAACCACTAAAGGGGCCAGTGGAGGTGATCGTGTTCTCCCACGACATCTTTGGCGCTCCAGGTAGGGGGGCCTCGCTTGCACAAACCTGAGGTTGTGAACAGCGCATCAATCATCATCATCATCATCATCGTCTTCATCCATGGCGCCCAAGAAGAAACCCGGCACGACTGCGCACCCTTCCACTTCAAGGGCCCCCTCGCACGCGGCCACGGACGTCGTAGGCGTCGCGGTGATGTTGGGTGAGGCGGGTACCGCGGGAGACACGACCGGTGCAGGCGGCACCGGCGTTGTGTCCCCCGCGGCCGAAGTTGGGGTAGGAAACGCCGGGGACGGGCAGCATCAATAGCCTGTTGACGGGCGTGGCCCACAGGCCGCGGGTGGAGGGAACGTTCAGTCTCTACCTCCCCGCCGCCCTAACGGGCACAGCCGCAGCAACGACACCCGCTCTGGCGCGAGTCGTGACCCTCCAGTCGTGCTTGCCACAGGCGCGGCTACTGGGCACGCGCCTCCCCAAAGCGAGACGAGCAAAACGGAGCGCCGAATGGGGTCGTTAATCCCCGAGCACGGTCCACTCATTGCCAGGCTGCCTTGGCAACCGGTTTGCGATGGCAAGAACGCGGCGACGCCCCTGCTGGTTCTACCAAGAGTCGAGCGACGTCGCGGTCTGCCTCATCAGCTATGCCGAGCACAGCTATGAAAGCCATGGCACGAGCCCAACTCCTACTGAGATTTCCACCGGTGGCTGATCAAATGGATGAGTGGAGGGCCACCATCCAGAGCTTGATTGGCTTCGCTGAAGCTGGAAGATCGCAATAGGCAGAGTCATCACGGTGCCCGCGAACGGCAACAACAGCCCGGGCTGATGGCCGTGTCGAGGGGGCCACACTGACGGTGCAGTCCCCTCCGCGATAGCAGACCCAGAGGCAACCACAGCAAGAACCGCATGTCCATGGACCCGACGAGACATTGATGGCCTCATCTGGCCCATGAGCCCACGGGATTAGCGGTGGATCCTGGAAGATCGGTGGAGGGAAGATGCGCGCATCACCATAGAGCGACGCCGGGAGACACACCGTCAATCTGACAGGCGCAATGGCCCAGACGTTGATGAACCCACGCCGAGTGATGGCGGGTACTTGCCTTACGAGGTTGGGTGCCCCTCCTTCACTCGTGAGCTGTGGTAGGTCCACTAGCCATCTGCCTGAGTCTTCAAGCCAGAGCTACCAGAAAAATACGATGGAATGCTAAACCCGGCATAGTTCTTGAGCATATATACAATCGACGTTCAAGCCGCTGGTGTAGGGATGAGAAGGTGTTCGCCAACTACTTCCCTTTGGCACTCAAGCCAAATGTGAGGTCCTGGCTGATGCACCTACCGGAGAATTCTATTTCATCATGGGCTGACTTATTGTGCAGCGAGTTCGTTGGTGCCTTCACAAGCGGCCACCAGGAGCCTGGGAGGCCCAGTGACTTGCAAGTCCTTCCACAGAAGGAAGGGGAGAGCTTGTGGAAGTGTATGCAGAGGTTCAGCCGAGTGCACCGCAACATTCCAGAGATACACCCAGCAGCTGTGATTGCCGCGTTCCATTCAAATGTGTGCAACAGAAGGATTCATTCTAAAATGAACGTCCGGCTGCTCAAGACCGTCAATGAGTTATACACCTTGGCAGATAAATGTGCTCGGGCTGAAGAAGGAAGGCGACTTCCCGGGGAGGAGGATGGAGTCGAGGTTGATTTGGGTGACGATGACGAGACCTCTAACCCGAAGAGAAGAAACCGGAGGCTCAACAAGAAACGCAAAGACAAGTCAGTATTGTCCGTTGAGAGCTCTGGCGATCTCGGTGCCAGCAAGAAGGCCAAACCTGAGGCCATACTGCAAGATCCACCGCATTAAAGGTCATGATCTCGAGGAGGGCCACCAAGTTGAGCAGCTTGTCAAGAAGCAAAAGGCTGAATATGAGAAGCGTGACAGAGTGAGAGACCAAGAGGGTGCTGGCGGAAAAGGCCATGGTAAGAGAGGGGGTCGCTGTGGCAAGGCCCCACAGCAAAAGGAAAAACCTGCTAGAGGCCGTGAGGAGAAAGGAGGTGATGGGAGTGATGAAGGGGATGAAGACCCGCGAGCAAGAATTCCAGAAAGCAACCGAAGCCATGTGTGTGTTGACGCTCGAAAATGGAATGATCCCAAAGAGTGGCTTGAAGCTGTAGCAAGATAAAGTCAAATTTTTGATTGGACGTCACCATTGGATGGCTCTCTTCGAGAAGATCAAGATGGATACAAAGATAGTACAAAACGGAGCTCGAATGCAAGAAGTGTGACAATTTCAGAGATGCTCATGTTGACACTAGATTAAAGAATGGCATGAAACTCAATTGAGATGGCCTCTATGGAAAATGTTCAACATGAAAGTTGTTCGTCTCATCAAAACGGTCAAATTTGCTTTTGGGCTCATCTTCATCCGAGGTCGTTTGTGGCCTGTGGGACCTAAAAACTGAACTGTTGTCCCAGACTTACCTAAATCCGAGTTCGGTTAATTTTGGAAAGATTTGGACGTGATTTGGAGTCCTTTTCTTGTACGGGAAGTCCAGCCGCCTCATAAATAGATGAGAGGTGATTGCCGTGAACAACACACAATCGAACAAATCAATCTATCATCCTTTACCTTTACTTTTACCTTCTCCCTTGTTCTTCTTCTTCCTCATTCTTCGTTCATTCTTCGTGAAGGAGGGCAATGATCCACGAGGCCCTAGGGGCGATTAGGTCGACCTAGGGTAGCACATAGCCATCGCGCGCCCTGACGGGGTCCCTCCCGGGCGTGTGGGGTTTCGGGTCTACAAAAGCGCCCACCGGATTGCTTGCATACCATGCTTCCAGACGGGTCTCCTTCGAGGTGAGCTGTGGTGCATCACCCCCGGCGTTGAGGGTACACGATGACGTGTTCGTGTGCGAACACACTTTTTGGTGACTCCGCTAGGGACGAAGCTTTGAACGGTCTCTAGGCCGTTCTTGCTACGAAGAGATCATCATCTTGGGTTTGCAATCTACAAAGGTAATATGACTACCCAATTCCCTATTGTAGATGCAAATAATTCACATGGTGTTACTAGATCATTCAATGAGTATACTCTATCGGCTAGCCCTAGTTTTTTCAATCATGCATCTATTTACGTGCAAAAGCCAATTCAAAGTAAGTTACTGCTCCAACTTCTTATGATACTAGTAACATGTACCATATGTACTCCAACTCTCATGCATCGGCAACCCCACAAATCGTTATGCCGATGAACGACATGATGAGTTTGGTCGATCAAGTTAAAACACCTCGTGTAGGAACTTCCAATAGCATGCGGCAAAGTGTTTCACCTTTTTATTCATCGGCAACTAATTTGCAATATACTAGTTGAACCAGGCCGATGGATGGGAGAATTGGCCATGCTACTACTAGCTATTTGGCCAATTACTCTCAACCGTCATATACTACACCTCATGACAGTAATTTTTCAGCACCATACACAACTGTAGATGTTCATAATTCGGCTTCGCACCTTCCTATTCATAGCCGAATAAATGTAAATTTTACAGGAGCGGTTGTGCCCAATATTGTAGAAGGTGAGGTAGTGGTGGCTGCATTGAAGAGTTTAGCCCGAAATAAGAGGATTAGTGCTCTTTGCCTTGAACAACATGAAAAGGGGCTATTTCCTAATTATGCGGCAATAAAAGCTAGAGTTTTGCAAGAAGATGAATCTTGCTAATTGATAAAATTGGTGAGCAAAAATATGGTTTTACAACAATGCGTATGCCTTTAGCTAGTACTAGATCGTATTATACACCCCCTCCACAATTGCAAAATTTCGGCAAGACTAACAATTCATTGCCGAAAGATCCTAAAAATATTGGGGGGCAAACTGATCTAGAGCGGGCTGAAATTGAGAGGGAGTTAAAGCTTTGCGGGATAGGGTGCACGTACTTCACCAGGAGAGAACTAATAGAAAATTGGCTCAAAGAAAACAAGCATTTCCAATTGGTAGAATCAATGAAAAGAGGGATGATTCGGAACATGAAAGTGCTTCGGTTGAAAAAGCCGAATCAAGTAGTATATATTCTGAGTCCATCTAATCCAAAGAGGCAAGCATTATTGAGAAATGGCATGGAAAGCATGGCAAAATGACCATGCTTGATTTTTCTGAAGATAACGGAACCTACTTCCTGTCCTATGAGTTCCGTGCCATAGAAATTGACAAGCCTCAAGGACAAGAGCAAGTAGCCGAACAAAGTTCGGCTGGCAAGTATCTTCAAAGTAATGATGCACGGGATCAAGAAAAAGATGATGACAAGGTGTTGGGGAACCATCCAAACACGGAGAAAGATATTGTTCAAGTCACACCACCATCATGCTCTCCCAACATATTTGAAGAGGTACGCCTAGCAAGTAATTTACCTATTTCTAGATTTGGTCGCAACTTCATAGTTGATGCATCTATTAGAAAAATTCTCATAAGGAATTTTGAAAGACCAATGAAGAGGGGCAATTTGCTTGTTAGCAATGAAATTGTTCTAGAGAATATCACCCATTGCGCCATTTATAAAGACCGATAGTGAAAAATTATTACAATCAAAGCTTTCCCCGTTGTTTTCAGATTTTATATGTACATGGGTAGCTTTGCTTGTTTGATACTTGGCTTACTCCTGGTCTCAATTGAGGCATGCATGTTCTAACTATTTTTGTTTCAGAAACTTAAAGCCAAGGTTAGATTCTTTTCAGAAAACCGATGCTAGTATAATATCTTATCCAATGACATCGGTAAAAGAATGCAAAATAAAATTCATAGCCGAGTGAGGTGATACAAAATCTAAACCATTTGTTTGCTTAACTCCAAAGCCATTCTCACAACATGATAGGCTAGAAAATAAAATTATACCTTCAATTCGAACATGTGTGATCAAATCTTTGATTTGTTGTTGACAAATAATTATATTAGAATTCTTGATCACCATGTTGAGCCATCTATCCAAGGACGAATGTGTTGTAAGTTGCATGATTCGTTCAAGCATAATTTTGAGGATTGCAACATGTTTCGTCAAATAGTTAAATCAGCCATTGAAAAAGGACGATTGAAATTTGTCGAAACACCAAGAGATGACCAGTCTATTCCGATTGGTCCTGATGGCAAAAAGTTTTTGCATCGTCTCCTTAAAGCTGAACCATTTAAAGAGAAGGTAAAAGCTACATGTGACGGGATCAAGCTTTCAAGTAAATAAGTTGTTAAAGAGCATAATGAACATAATCTTGAGGGCGAGAATTCCATCGAGGCTACAATGAAGACGCCAATGACTAGGGGGCAACAAGCAAATCCAATGATCGATGAAAGCAAACCAAAAGAAAACAAAGGCCAAAATAAGCGCAATTGTAAGAGATCAAAAATCACCTTCCCTGAACTATTGGATAAATATCAAAAGAAGAGTGAAGAGAAGAATGTTTATCGGCCAAATCATGCAAAGAAACCAAGATCACCCCCAAGGCGCAAGTATCAAGATCGGTATTTGCAAAGTGAGGCAACATATTCATATCCTTATTTTGGGCCATCAACGCCAATGATGTGGATGCCTCTCTATGCTCATGTAGATCCATATCCATCATTGGACAGGTATGATACAAGGGCACATTCTCCATCTTATTATGAACCATCTCACCAATATTATACAGCTCCAAGAAGAGCAACCTTCAGTAATCAATCATATGTTGAAGACCGTTTCAATAAAAAAGATTCGGTCTGGAGCTCAAGAAAGAAGATAGAGGTGGTCAAGCAAGAATATCGAGTCATGAAGGATGGTCGTAAGTGTGCTAGTTCAGATTTGGTTTTGAATGAAAAAGAGCCAATTGAGATGTTGACATTGGCTAGTAAAGGCAATGAGATGAATCAATCAATTGTTGACAGTCAAAATGCCAAATTTGAAGAAAAGAACTTGAGAGTGCACAAGGCCAAAAAAGAATTGCCATTGGTCGAAATAGAATCATAGCCAAGGTGCCCATTCGGCTTATCATATTGGAAAAAGAAGGAATTACAAAAGCTAAGTGCACAAGAGCTGAGAAAGAAGAACATGGCATGGCTTCCCAAGGGGGGCAATCAAAACAAAGATGATGTGCAAGATTCTATGGCAACAAGTACAATACAAGTGAAGAAGGAGAAGAATGAAAGTAGTAAACAATTCAGCCAAAGGTTTCCATCACCCCATCAAATTCTTTGGTTAGCACATCATCCATATTCATCAAACATGCCATTGATGCCTATGCCATGGAACTCATTCCCAGGTATGATCAATTACCCTCCATGGATTTATTTTGATCCATGGATGCAACATACTTTTCTACATCACGAGAGGGTATTACCAAATCACTATACATTTGGTTAGTTACATATTTGTTGCTAATCTAAAAGAGCCGAAATATTTGATTGTCATTTCATTTGTTTTTTTCGGCTATACGTGCTTTGGTGGATGAAGTTTACATGGACCTTATGGAAATGGCCGATATTTATCTATCGTCCTAAGAGTATGTCAATGCATGACCGGTGGAGTATTGTAACATCGTCCTTAGTTCGATTGGAGGACGAGACAAGGTTCATGCTCATGAAAATTTATATGTATGACTATATTATGCTTGCATGAAATTATTACGTGCTTGTATGGTAATTTGTCGAACCGATGTCATTGAATATATGTTGCATAGATCAATTCATAGTTACAGAATTGGCTAGTGGGCTTATACTTTGTTTGGATGTGATTTGGCTTATACATCTTTGAAATCTATAAGAGGCCAAATCATAGCTGATTTTATTACTGAACATCGGATTAGTGACATGCATAATATTGATATTAGCCTTGTCTCGTTAGTACCATGGAGATTATATTTTGATGGTTCAGTTTGTAGCAATGGCCAAGGTGTTGGTGTTGTTTATATACCTCTTTATGGTGCTATTTTGTGAAGCCTCATGCCGCTTAAAGTATTTTTTGCACAATAATCAAAGCTGAATATGCAATGTTATTCGGTTTGGGAGCCTTTGGTTGCCATAGGTGCTACACATATTGACGCATTCATTGATTCGTTATGAGTAGTGCAACAAATATCCAAGAGTTATCAATGTTTTGACGAATCACTTATAATTTATCTTGAAGCATGTCTAGATGTAATATTCTCCTTGGGTTGCCTTCAAACTGGTTATATATCAAGACATGACAATTGAAATGAGTTGGCACAGCAAGCATCCGGCTACTATGTTGATCATGGTGTATTGCATATCTATCAATAGCCGATGCTTGATCTCACCAACATAGGTAAGGTCAAACCGAAGCCCCCCACTTCGGCCACTAATGAAATTTTTATGCAGGCGAAAGAAAGCTCATTATTGATTATCCGTAAGATCCTAGTAATGGGGTGGATAAGATGGTTCAGCGAAAGACTTTGTGATGCACATTGGTATATGAAATTTTATTGCCGGACTATTGATGGTATTCTTTCCGAGTGTTTGAAAACTAAGCAATGAGTTGAGGAAATTCCACCCAGGTTCACATCAACAAAGTCGAAGTAAGCAATAGGAAATGGCCGATATGTACTTATCGCCCTAAGCACATACAAATGGCCGATGGAGTGTTGACATCGTCCTTAGAACAAATTCCATGCAACTTATTTTTCGGCACAGAAGTTTTGCCGAAAAACAAGGGGCATGTGTTGACGCTCGAAAATGGCATGATCCCAAAGAGTGGCTTGAAGTTGTAGCAAGATAAAGTCAAATTTCTGATTGGAAGTCACCATTGGATGGCTCTCTTCGAGAAGATCAAGATGGATACAAAGATAGCCCAAAACGGAGCTTGAATGCAAGAAGTATGACAATTTCAGAGATGCTCATGTTGACACTAGATTAAAGAATGGCATGAAACTCAATTAAGATGGCCTCGGATGGAAAATGTTTCAACACAAAAGTTGTGTGTCTTGTCGAAACAGTCGATTTTTATATAAAAATTGTCCCAATCCGAGTTCGTATGCAAAAGTTAGAGCCATCGAAATGCAGCCCTGCCAGGAGGCTATGGCGCGACCTACCAGACACACGTCTGATGGGTAGCGCCACCAATCGGCTGTTTTGCGTCTGAGATTCGGCCCTCAAGATGGCTTCGAATCGAAAAACATTCAACATGAAAGTTATTCGTCTCATCAGAGCGGTCAAATTTGCTTTTGGGCTCATCTTCATCTGAGGTCGTTCGCGGCTTGTGGGACCTAAAAACCAAACTATTGTCCCGGACTTACCTAAATCCGAGTTCGGTTAATTTTGGAAAGATTTGGGCGTGATTTGGAGTCCTTTTCTTGTACGGGAAGTCCAGCCGTCTCATAAATAGATGAGAGTTGATTGCCAATTGAACAACACACAATCAAACAAATCAATCTATCATCCTTTACCTTTACTTTTACCTTCTCCCTTGTTCTTCTTCTTCCTCGTTCTTCGTTCGTTCTTCGTGAAGGAGGGTAGCGATCCACGAGGCCCTAGGGGCAATCAGGTCGACCTAGGGCAGCCCATAGCCGCTGCGTGCCCTGACAGGGTCCCTCCCGAGCGTGTGGGGTTTTGGGTCTACAAAAGCGCCCACCGGATTGCTTGCGTACCGCGCTTCCAGATGGGTCTCCTTCGACGTGATGCTAGTTGACGTTGGGGCTAGGTTGAACTTGATTTCCCCTAAGGTGGTTGCAAAACTGCAGATCCCCGATGAGGAGCTTAAGGCCACAGGCACTTTCCAAGGAATCAACCCCGGTGGGAGCCAGCCCAAGGGGAAGGTCAGTTTACCCATGACATTTGGTGGGGAGCTGAACTATCGGACCGAAAGAGTCGTGTTTGACGTGGTTGAGCTTCCCTTGCCTTATAATGGGATTCTTGGTCGTCCAACTCTGGCAAAATTCATGGTGGCATCCCACTATGCCTACAACACCTTGAAGATGCCAGGGTCGATGGGTATCATCTCCATTCCATCGTATAAGAAAGATGCAATTATATGTGTGAATCAGATGTATCGGGACGCGGTAGCAGCTAAGGCTGCAGAAGCTATGGCTCCCGCCAAGGAGACGAAGAAGGGGGGAAAAGCTAGCAGAGATGCCGGCAAGGACTCCGGGAAGCGCGCCTCTTCAGAGTGCGCCGCGCGTATTGAGGACCTGCCGGAGAGTTCCACTAGCAAGAGGCCCAAGGTTGCTTCACCTGCTGTGAAAAAGGTCCCGACAAGGCAGGATGGCGTTGACGGTACGTTCACCATCAGCACCACCCTCGAGGACAAATAGGAAAGCGCGCTCGTTGCCTTCCTGCGGGCGAGTGTTGATGTGTTTGCTTGGCAACCATCTGACATCCCCAGTGTTCCTAGGGAGGTAATCGAGCACCACCTCGCTGTCTGTCCTCATGCTCAGCCCGTCAAGCAGAAGGTCAGAAAGCAGGCCTTGGAGCGGCAGCAGTTCATTGCCAAGGAGATTAAGAAACTTGAAGCAGCTAGTTTGGTCAGAGGAGTGCTGCATCCAACATGGTAGTGCGCAAGGCAAATGGGAAATGGAGACTCTGCATTGACTTCACAGACTTGAATAGGGCATGCCTGAAGGATCCTTTCCCCCTGCCGCGCATTGATCAAATTGTAGATTCCACTTCCGGTGTGATCTTCTTTCCTTTTTGGATGCATATTCCGGGTACCATCGGATATTAATGTCCAAGGAAGATGAAGAGAAAACCGCGTTCATAACTCCATGTGGCACATACTACTTTGTACGTATGCCTTTCGGGTTAAAGAGCGTTTGATCCACTTTTGCCAGAGCAGTACAGATCGGTTTCGAACCACAGTTGCATAGAAACATGGAAGCTTATATGGATGATATAGTGGTCAAAACCAAGGATAGATCAACGCTCATCCAAGATTTGGAAGAGACCTTTGCAAATCTGCGCAAAATCAAATTGAAGTTAAACCCTGAGAAATGTGTGTTTGGTGTCCCGTCCGGCAAGCTACTTGGTTTCTTTGTGTCTCACCGGGGGATAGAACCCAACCCCGACAAGATCAGAGCAATCGAGCAAATCCAAGCGTGCAAGATTGTTAAAGATGTAAGGCGCTTGATTGGATGCGTTGCCACACCGAGTAGATTCATCTCCAAGTCTGCCGAGCGTGCCTTGCCCTTCTTCAAAATCTTGAAAAAGGCAGGCCCGATGAAATGGACCCCCGAAGCAGAAGCGGCGCTGCAAGACTTGAAAACCTACCTTTCCTCTGCCCCCACCTTAGTCGCGCCTAAACCACAAGAACCGTTGTTGCTATACTTAGCGGCAACAAATCAAGTGGTTAGTGCAGCACTAGTGGCACAGTGAGAAGTGGATGAGGAAGCAGACGCGGCGACTGTCCCCTCCGGGGATAGAACTGAACCAGTCACGGCAAGACTGGACACGAATCAGAGAAAGGCGGAGCTAGCCAGCGAAGGCAATACCAAGGCCACGGCAAGGAGGAAAGTGGTGCAGCGACCAGTTTACTTTGTCAGCTCCTTACTACAAGGAGCCAGATCAAGGTACTCTAAAGTGCAGAAGTTGATCTTCGGCCTCATCATGGCCTCAAGGAAGCTGCGCCACTACTTCCAAGCCCACGAGATCACGGTTGTCACCCGTTTCCCACTGCAGCGCATATTGAGGAACCCTGAAGCCACCGGCAGGATAGTTGAATGGGCGCTAGAGCTGTCAAGCTTTGGCCTGAAGTATGAAAGTACCTCAACTATTCAGAGAAGAGCATTGACGGAGTTCATTGCAGAGTGGACGCCCACTCCAGATGAAGAAATACCAGAGACAGTTATCCTCGGCAAGGAGGCGCCTCAGGAGTGGATCATGTATTTTGATGGTGCTTTCTCGTTGTAGGGCGCTGGAGCTGGCGTGCTTCTTGTTGTGCCCACTGGAGAGCATCTCAAATATGTGTTTCAAATGAACTTTCCCTGGGAGAAAGCCACCAACAATACTGTTGAGTATGACGGGCTCCTTGCCGGACTCAGAATTGCGGTGGAGTTGGGAATCAAGAAATTCATCATCCGTGGAGAATCGTAGCTCGTGGTGAGACAAGTCAATAAGGATTACCAGAGTCCATTGATGGATGCATATGTAGAGGAGGTGAGAAATCTGGAAGAGCACTTCGATGGGTTACAAGCAGAGCGCGTGCCACGTGCGGAGAACAACATTGCTGATCACCTGTCAAAGTGCACTGCACAAAAGCTTCCCGTGGAACCAAGAACTTTCGTCCTCCACCTAACTCAACCATCAGTGTCCCCTTCAATGATGGCCAGAAAGAGGAAAAAGTTGGATTCCCGCAAGTATCTCCCGGCAGGGCTTCTCGAAGCCGCTGGTAGAGATGCTGCCGGGGACAACCCTACTTCGGTTGGTGAGCAGCACCCTCCCACGGAACCACAAGTTCTTACGGTCGAGGTGAGCGCTCCCACGAACGAGGAGGTGCCTTTGGTCCTTGTTGTCGAGCCACAGTCTTCGACTTGGGCGCAGCACATAGTCCATTTCCTTCAAATAGGAGAACTTCCTGAAGAGCTAGAAGAAGCTGAAAGAGTAGCCCGATGGTCAAATATGTACCAGTTTGTCGATGACACGTTGTACAGGAAAAGGCCAAACGGTGTGCAATTGAAGTGCATTTGCTGGGAAGATGGGCTGAAGCTGTTGGCAGAAATACACGAGGGCGTGTGTGGCTCTCATATTGGATCAATAGCCCTGGTCAGAAAAGCCTTCTGGCATGGTTTCTATAGGCCCACTGCCCTCCAGGATGCAACCGAGCTAGTCACCAAAGTGTGAAGCCTGCCAGTTCCATTCCAAGAACATTCATCAGCCAGCTCAAGCTCTCTAGATGATCCCTTTGTCTTGGCCATTCTTGGTTTGGGGGCTCGACATCTTGGGCCCCTTCCCTCGCGCTGTCGGGGGCTTTGAATTCTTGTACGTGGCAGTCGACAAGTTTACAAAGTGGCCTGAGGTGGAGCCAGTGAGAAAGGTGACCGTGCAATTAGCTGTCAAGTTCTTGAAAGGATTGGTGTGTTGTTTCGGAGTACCCAATAGAGTGATCACCGATAACGGCACCCAGTTCATGAGCCGTGCCTTTATGCAATACATCCAAAGCCTAGGAAGCAAGGTCTCCTTCGCCTCTGTCGCTCATCCACGGAGCAACGGGCAACTCGAGAGGATGAATGCTGAAGTGCTACGAGGGCTCAAGACGAGAACTTTTGACAAGTTCCGGGGGTGCGGCAGGCGTTGGATTGATGAGCTGCCGACGGTTCTTTGGTCCCTCAGAACGGCACCAAATCGAGCTACCGGCCAGACTCCCTTCTCCCTAGTATATGGGGCAGAAGCAGTGCTCCCCACGGAACTCATATACGGGTCAGCTCGAGTACTTGCCTACGATGAAGTAGAGCAAGAGCAGCTTCAGTATGACGATGTCGTGCTCCTCGAGGAAGATCGTCTCCGGGCCGTTGTGCGTGCTGCATGCTACCAGCAAGCCCGCGCCACTATCATAGCCGCAGGGTTCACGCCCGGAGGTTTGAGGAAGGCGACCTTGTCCTTAGGCATGTTCAATCCGCCAAAGGTTCCAACAAGTTGACGCCGAAGTGGGAAGGCCCTTACCAGGTAGTACGAGTCACCAAACCTGGTGCAGTCCATTTGGAGAGCGAAGATGGCATTAAAGTGCAAAACTCATGGAACATTTAGCATCTTCGTAAGCTCTACCCATAAGGCACGGTTGCCGGGCCCACTCCCCGGCAACCACCTTTTGTACAAGCCTTGCCGCTGGGCATGTAACCCTTTGTACAAAGCCAGGCGCAGACCCTGTGCAAAGATAATAAAATGAAGCGCTGGCACCTAAAACTTGCATGCATGTTTTATTAAGTATGATTTTGCTATAAGTAGGATCATATGCTGTTCTCTTCTCCCCTGTACTACCAACAGGGCCCTTGCCACGAACAAGATTCTCGGAGAGAAGGAGTGAGAACGACCCAGTATATCGGTCCACGGCAGTTCCTTCTTATCGAGGCAATACGAAGGGCAACAAACACAGATAAGTTTTCTTCTCCATCCACAAATGTGTCCTTGTATGAAAGTCTTGAGCATAGAAAAACCTCGCCACCCTCATCATCTGTGCTCCCTTCCTTTGATTCGGAGATTCACTCCAGTCAGGATGGTCGCAATTGCATTTGGAGGGGGTCGGCGAGGGGCTGGTTCCCTTCCACGCTCCTGACCCGTCAGGCCAGGCCCAGTGGTAGCAACGGAAAGGACCGGCAAGATATCTTGCCGGGATCACCTGTTTACTTGGAAGTATTGAGGAATCTCTCCTCAGCGTGGACATAATACACGCACAAGTGCCCGGCAAGCATTTCTTCTTTCATTAATATGCAGATAAACAAGTACACATCATACAGAATGCAAGCATGGATGGAAGATTACATAATTTAAGATAAAATTTGGCAAGTGCCTACATATTTTAGATTGAAAAGAGATAAGTGCCCCGTAATGCCTTTCTTGTCCCTCTCCTTCTAGGAGCTACAGTGGGAGGTGAAGGGGGCAAAAGGAGCGCCTGGGCAGAAGCCCAGCCTGACCCCGTCAGGGCCCGCGGGACGCAGCCTGACAAGACGGGAGGGCGGGGATGAAGACGATGGACGGAGAGAGAGGCTAGGCGATGCCCTGGTCACCACCACCAGGACCAGAGGGACACGGCAGGAGGGACACCGGCAGGGAAGACGAAGCCGGAGTCCACGAGGAAGACTGCCGGGGTCCAACTGGAGGAGGCGAAGGCATCCACACCCAGCCCCCAGCAAATCGCTCTGCCGGGAGAAGATCAGGTGCAGATGATGGTGCTGTCGGCGCCTAGCTGATGATGACGGCGCGTCCGGCGCTCAGCTGGAGTCTGAGCTACCGTCCTCTCACTTGGCGTCGCCATCTTCGTCGTCAGTGTCCTCTTCGTCGCTGTTGCTCGAGGAGGAGCTTTCGTCGTAGGTCGAGCTCTCCACGCAGCACCCTAAACGAGCACCTGAGCGCCCGAAGACCTTGATGGAGAGCAGATCGGCCTCCATTAATTTAAAATGGAGGACGTGCCCCTCCGCCAAGCTATGGGCATGAGCAAAGGTTTTCCAACCGTGCCGGAGAAGCATGACGTGAGGTGCGGGGAACTCCATGTCCACCCGCATGTTGCCATTACAGCAACCCCTCATGTGCAACTTTAGCGCGTGCGGCTGTTCATCCTCCATCACCCTTGCAAAAGGGGTAGGAAGATGAAGGCGGCTGCGCGGGGGCTCGCGCAGCCTAACGATGAACTCCAGCGGCATGTCCCCGACGTGTCCATCCATCGGAGCAGAAGCAGCCGGAGGTGGGGTAACCGCGCCACCGCCACGTCCCCCTCGGCCCCGAGCGCCACGCCGGCCACGTCCACGCCCTGCTGCCCCGCCTTGCGCACTGGACCCTGCCCTCGCATCAACAACAGGGGCAGGGGTTTGGTGCCTAGAAGAAACCATTGTCGCCGCCACTAGGGGTCGACCACGCCCTCTCCCCCTCACCATGGTGGAAGAGAAGCACCAGAAGAAGGAAGGGATACGTGGGTGAGCCCTTTCGCCCACCTCCGCACTCCCTCTTTATAGCGGAGCACGGCCGGGGGCTGGCTCCCCACTACCCATGGCAACCGCCACGCTCCACCAATCTAGTCTGTCTGCATCATTGGCAGCGTCCAGGATTGCCAACCGTCGAGCTTTCTTCCATGGCACTCATTCCCGCGCCCTATGCATCCGCCGCCAACCCTTTGCAATGCATGCAGCGTATCTGGCAGAAACGACAGGGATAGTGGGATAGGTAAAATGGCAGTTACCTCCCCGTGAATATAGGCGGTTCACGGGCCATTATGCAGGTGGCCCCACGTCGCTCAGCACGACTCGTGGAAAAGTCGGGAACTAATTCACTCCCAGGTTAATGAAGAAGCAAAGATATGGACCCTACTATGACCTGGGCGACGTGTCTTCCTGTGTATTTGTTGGGGCCTACCCCAACGATGCCCAGCGGCACGTATGGGCCAGGCACGAGGGCTCCTGTTGGTGCAACGAACATTCGTGTTCGTTGACCAGACGTATACACAGGCATGCCAACGATCGAACGTCCAACACCAACATACGAAGTAAGGCCAAGCCAGAGAAACCGCTCTTTACGAGATCAAGGAGCGGATCAAGAAGACCAAGTCAACATGCAAGGCGGCAAGATATCGCCTTGGGAGGCCTCCCTTGCCGAGCAGGAGAGCTCGGCCAGGTCGAGGCTGCCTCAGAAGCAAATCCAGGATAACCCCGGCAGGCCTGCCGGGGCCGCCAAAGGGCAAAAATCCCGCCAAGGAACCACCGCTCCACCACACAGCGACGCAAGTCACTTATCGGTGCGGTGTCGAGCCCCCAGGTGGTTAAGTAGCTTCCACTAAGCACGTGGCAGCCCATTGGAAGACAGATCACACCCGTTTGACACCCGTCCAGAGGCGTGTCAAGATGATAAGAAGAAGGTGATTAAGCGGCATGGCAGGTTTGCCGGGCTTCGCCCTCAGCACGACACCTAGCAGTGCATTTAATGCACTTTGTCCTAACTGCCAGAGTTAGGTATGATAGCAGTGTTAGCTATCTAATCACAGGATAATGACTGTTTTGCCACCGTGGTTACCCCTTGAGCTATAAAAGGAGGTCCAAGGCTACCTACAAAAGGATTCGGACCCTTGCACACTTGTACGCGTGTAGTAGCTCTCCCCAAGGACACCTTGCCGGGCTTGAGCGATGCGCGTTCTTTGTGTTCCTCCATCCAATCCACCAAAGCAGGAGTAGGGTTTTATGCTTCCCAGTGGCCCGAACCTGGGTAAAAACCACCAAAGTCCCATCGTCGTGCTGCATCATGGCCTCCGCTCTTTGTGCAATGTGACCTCCCCCTTGCCGAACCACTAAAGGGGCCGGTGGCCCCATAGGTGATCATGTTCTCCCACGATAGTGGATGTCGCCTCCCCTAGCCCTTCATGCATTGGGGAAGGAACAGTGGGCTCTAGAGTCCCGCTGGCAGATGGCAATCCACTCAAGGAACCTTTGGGGATCACCCTTGGCAGACTGTGTAAGGAAAGGCGCTTTATGAGTTTTCCTTTGCTAAAAAGAACTTGTCAAATAAAAAGACGGGATATAAAGATGATGGCTTACCCTCGAGGCATCGGTATCTTCCTCCGCAGCATGAGGAGGTCTTCTTTTGAGTCGCCGGAGAGCTCGACTCTCTCCGGTAACTTGCCGGCAGCCCTGGCCGAGGTCCTCCTCGGCCTCTTTGAGCCCTTGGGCTGCATACCGGCTTCGGCGTCCTCTGATGCCGCCCTCTTCCCTTTCGGGGGAGGGATCTCTTCAATATCACCCTCCTCCACATCGTCGTCATGGGTGGCGGAGGCGTGGGTCTCGTCGGACCGGGTAACCGAGGTCTCCCGAGCCCGAGTACTAGGCTTACCCTTCTCGGACTTTGTCCCTTTGGGGACCACCACATGCGGCTCCTCGGTCAGGAGCGCCGAGAGCAGGTGAGTCATGGGATCCTCTGGTAGTGGAGCCAGGCATCGCACTCCTAAGCGTCAAGCATAATGATTCGTTAAATTCTACTCCTCGATACGAAGGACAGAAAAGGTAACTGGTGAGTAAGAGCACTTACTGGGGGTGCTTCATAGCCGTCCTCGAGGCCGCAGTCCTTCCCTTCCTTGGGGATCTTGTCCTTGGCTAGCTTCATGAGCTTTGTCCACATGGCGCCCAAGGTGGAGCGGAAGAAGGCGGTGAGGGGGCCCATGTCCTCGGGCTTTTGCGCCCGCATCGGGGTAGCCCCAAGCTAGAGCGGGAGCATGCGGCGGTTGAGCTTGACATTGACAACGTCGGCAAGCTCGATCTTCCCCGTGGTGGACCAACATTTGATCATCTTGATCATGGACTCCACCTCTTTTGGGGTCCCCCAGGCGACGCCCTTTTCCTTCCAGGACTTGAGCTTCTTCATCGTTTCGATGAAGGTGATATAAAACCACTCCCGCTGCCACTTCTTCATCGTTTCGATGAAGGTGCCCTTGAACCATTCGCCCCGTGGTTTTTGCTGATCATGGCCCCTCCACATTCCGCGAGGTCGGAACCACTAGACTTCGGCTTGATCCCGATGATCTTCATCCACAGGCCGAAGTGTGGCTCGCAGCGGAGGAAGTCCTCGTAGACCATGATGAAGGAGGCGAGATGGAGAATGGAGCCCCCCCCCCCCCCCCCCCCCCCCCCCCCCCCCCCCCCCCCCCCCCCCCCCCCCCCCCCCCCCCCCCCCCCCCCCCCCCCCCCCCCCCCCCCCCCCCCCCCCCCCCCCCCCCCCCCCCCCCCCCCCCCCCCCCCCCCCCCCCCCCCCCCCCCCCCCCCCCCCCCCCCCCCCCCCCCCCCCCCCCCCCCCCCCCCCCCCCCCCCCCCCCCCCCCCCCCCCCCCCCCCCCCCCCCCCCCCCCCCCCCCCCCCCCCCCCCCCCCCCCCCCCCCCCCCCCCCCCCCCCCCCCCTAGAGAAAAAGGATGCGGGGTCGGATCTGGGCGCTGGAGTGATAACCCACAAGTATAGGGGATCACAACGGTTTTCGAGGGTAGAGTATTCAACCCAAATTTATTGATTCGACACAAGCGGAACCAAAGAATATTTGCAAGTATTAGCAGCTGAGTTGTCAATTCAACCGCACCTGGAGATTAATTATCTGCAGCAATATGATTAGTAGCACAATAGTATGATAATTTTGATAGTAGTTGTAACAGTAACAGTAACAGTAATAGTGATAGCAATGATTTTGTAGCAAGTGTAACAGTAGCAATAGCAATAGTAACTTAGCAAGAACAATATGTGAAAAACTCGTAGGCATTCGATCGGTGAATTCGTTGGATGATATTCATCATATAACAGTCATAACCTAGGGCGATACGGCACTAGCTCTAGTTCATAAATATAATGTAGGCATGTATTCCGTAAATAGTCATACGTGCTTATGGAAAGAACTTGCATGACATATTTTGTCCTACCCTCCCGTGGCAGCAGGGTCCCTAAGGACACTAAGGGATGTTAAGGCCTCCTTTTAATAGTGAACCGGAACAAAGCATTAGCACACAGTGAATACATGAACTCCTCAAATTACGGTCATCACCGGAAAGTATCCCGACTATTGTCACTCTGGGGTTTGCGGATCATAGCACGTAATAGGTGACTATAACTTGCAAGATTGGATCTAGAACATAGCCCCCCCCCCCCCCCCCCCCCCCCCCCCCCCCCCCCCCCCCCCCCCCCCCCCCCCCCCCCCCCCCCCCCCCCCCCCCCCCCCCCCCCCCCCCCCCCCCCCCCCCCCCCCCCCCCCCCCCCCCCCCCCCCCCCCCCCCCCCCCCCCCCCCCCCCCCCCCCCCCCCCCCCCCCCCCCCCCCCCCCCCCCCCCCCCCCCCCCCCCCCCCCCCCCCCCCCCCCCCCCCCCCCCCCCCCCCCCCCCCCCCCCCCCCCCCCCCCCCCCCCCCCCCCCCCCCCCCCCCCCCCCCCCCCCCCCCGAGAGCTTTTTTTTCTGCACAAAGACAACACAATGGTAGTTCTGCTGAAAACAGCGTCAGTCCGGGTTAGTTTAATTCAAATCATGCAAATTAGAGTCCAAAACAAGAGTAAAAGCGTTAGGAAAAGTAGATACGACAGAGACGTATCAAATCCCCCAAGCTTAAACCTTTGCTTGTCCTCAAGCAATTTAGTTGATAAACTGAAAGTGAAAAAGAAAAACTTTTACGAACTCTTTTGCTCTTGTTTACATAAATAAGCTTAAGTAGCACCCAGGTTTTCAGCAAAGATCATGACTAACCATGTCGACAATAACTCTTAAAAATTATATTAACTCATATCAATGGCATAAGCAACTAGCGAGCAATAATAAAGCATGTCAAACGACAACTCTTTGTCAAAACAATCATGATATAATATCACAACAGTGGTATCTCGCTAGCTCTTTTTGAGACCGCAAAACATAAACACAGAGCACCTCCAAAGTTCAAGCAGCGACTAAACATTGTAATTCATGGTAGAAAAGATCCAATCATGATGCACCCAACATTAGCTACACACAATGCATCAGGATGACAATAGTGCTCTCAGATCTAGCGCTTATTTGAGAAGGTGATGACACAACATAAAAGTAAATAGATAGTCCCTTCATAGAGGGAAGCAGTGATTTGCAGCGGTGCCAGAGCTCATATTTTAAAACAGAGATAAATGAAAGTTTGAGAAATGCACCCTTCATGTTTACTTCGTGACCATTAATTATCGATATCTTCCATGCTAAACACATTAGTGGCGGTTCCCAAGCGATAAAAGTAAAGGTTTACTCCCCCTCCACCAACAAACACACTCCACGGCTAGCCGAATCCACGGGTACCGTCCATACCAACATCAATCCTGGGGGAGTTTTGTTTAATTATTTGCAATTTTTGAATTCGGGACTAGGAATCCCTATTACCGCCCCTCTTGTGCAAGGATGAGTGAATAAACATTCATCATGAGAATAACCCGCTTAGCGTGGAAGATATTGACTACCTCCTGCCACTCTATAAACAATCCAGGCACACAAAAATGTGGATGTTTATTTGAAGTTTTTAGAGGTGGCACATGCAAATTTACTTAGAACGGCAGGGTAATACCGCATATAGGTAGGTATGGTGGACTCATATGGAGTAACTTGGGTTTTAGGATTTTGATGCACAAGCAGTATTCCCGCTTAGTACAGGCGAAGGCTAGCAAATAGGTTGAGAAGCGGCCAGCTAGAGAGCGAAAACGGTCATGAACATGCATTAGGCATAAGTAACATTGAATACTAGCATGAGTAGGATATGAACACCATGAACATAAATATCATAGAGGCTATGTTGGTTTTGATTCAACTACATGCATGAACATGTGCCAAGTCAAGTCACTTGAACATTCGGAGGAGGATACCATGTCATCATACCACATCACAATCATTTTGATGCATGTTGACATCCAAGATAAATCATTATCCACTCCTAGCTACTTAAGCATGGCATGAGAAACTATAATCTCTAATTGTCATTGCAAACATGTTTGATCATAATAGGCTAAATCATGGATACTAGGTTAAACATATTTACAAAAACAAAACAAGTTGAGTTCATACCCGTTTCTCACTGCCACAGTCAGTTCATCAAATGTCGTCATTATTGGCTTTCACTTGCTCGACCGAATGATATGAAAATAATAATAGTGCGAGAGTGCCGTGGACTAAGCTGGAATCCACAAACATTTTATTCAAGAGGAGAAGACAAGGCAATTTGAGCTCTTTGTTAGATCAACAATAATGCATATGAGAGCCACTCAACATTTTCATCGTGGTCTCCTCCTCGGTATGACTCGATAAAAGGAAAAGAATTTTAGAGAAACACAGTGAAATATTTTTGGAGTTTTTAGTTTTTTCTTGAGCAAAGCAAATTAAAGAGAAAAAACAAAAACGAGAAAAAATATTTACACGGGAAAGCTCCCAACAAGCAAAAGAAGAACAAGGAAATCTTTTTGGGTTTTCTTTTAAATACTACAACTAATCAAACTAGAAAGAAAAACTGAAAAGATGCTAGAAATATTTTTTGGATTATCTCAAAGTTTTTCAAACACACAAGAAGAAAACGAGAAAAAGAATCTAGCATGGATAATATAATGAAAAAGTGTGATCACCGACAACTGGAGTGAAATGTGTGAACATGAATGTATTGTCGGTGGAAATACGTACTCCCCCAAGCTTAGGCTTTTGGCCTAGCTTGGTAATCACCGTCCGTGGCCTGCGTAATAATCAGAGTGATAGCTCAGGGAGGCTCTTGGTGCAACCTCCTCAGCCCGTCGAGCAGCCACGACCGCTGTGTTGTGTGCGCGGGCCTCGCTCTCAAGAACATAATACCTTCCTTTGCTGTGATAATCAAAGAGACCAGGCGCAGGCAAATAGGTGTGCACAACGGAATGTTTATGAAACAATAAGTTATAAGTATAATCAGTGATCTCGCCCTTAAGGAACTTATGGCGCTTCATGGCCTCAAAGTCAAGATACTGAGTGGGTAGGATGGGGTCATTAGGCCAAAGTGATACACCAAACTCCTCCGCTAAATATGAAGCATAAATCCCACCATAAAAATATCCACTACCAGCGTTGTGTTGCAATCGGCGTGCAACAATCGCTCCAAGGTTATAGCATTTAACACCGCTGAGAGCAATGTGTATGAGGCTCAAGTCAGGAGCACATAGTGTACTACAGTCTTGTTTGCCTACGATACATTTTCCATTCAACAGTGGAAAGTATTGAATTCATGGGAAATGAATACTTTTTATTCTACCCTGCGCCACCCCTCTAGTCTCACCATAACAAAGACTAGTTAAGAATGTCTCATACTCAGACCTTGGTGGTTCGTCCAACAAACCCCAAAATGGAATTTTACATAGACCACTAAACGCGTCTAGAGACATGGTAATGGAACGGTCATAAAGTTTAAATGAGACTCTAGACTCACCAGGATGAAATGTAAACTCTTTAGTAAACGATTCTGTGAGACTGAGATTCTGGTTGCACTTATCTTCAATGTAGGGACCGAGCTCGGCACTGTGAACATATTGCTCAACCCCCCCCCCCCCCCCCCCCCCCCCCCCCCCGTTGTGAACATATTGCTCAAATTCTTCTTTAATACCTGCACTCACCATGAAATCATCACACGGCCATAAACATGATTTGATAGCGGCATCTCTTATTGAATTGCCCTTGGTTCAACATAAGACCGACGTATCGAGTCACTACTAGACGATGCCTCCGAGGACATCCTCCTCGAAGAGCTCCTTCCAAAGAAATTCATCTTATTCCTATCAACAAAATTTTGAAAAAAATTAGTCCACAAAATTTTTGTCAACAAAACTTCACAAGATTGATAGCAACTACTCATAGGGGTGCATAGAGGTCATATTAAGCATTCAAACTACTTAGAGTTCTAAGAATTCAACATGCAAGCACATCTACAGCAGCACCAAGAGTAGCTAATTATTCAAAATAAAAACCACTAAAGCAAAAACTAATTGGAGCAATGGGGGAGTCACATACCGAATAGCAATCCCCCAAAATAGTTTCAGAAATGGAGCTTCGAGCAAAGAGATCAAAATCCGCGGGTTTGAGAGCAAGAACACGAGAGAGAGAACTATGGTGATTTTTTCTGGAGGTAGGAGAAGGTATGGGCTGAATAGATAAGTGAGGGGACCCACATGGGGACCACAACCCACCAGGGCGCACCTGGGGTTGCTGGCGCGCCCTGTTGTCTTATGGTCACCAGGTGCGCCCCCCCTCTGATGTTATTTGCACTAAAAATTCAGAAATATTCAGAAAAAATCGTATTAAATTTTCAGGCCATTCTGAGAACTTTTATTTTTGGGTCATTTTTTATTGCACGAGAAATTCAGAACACAGACAAAACATAGCATTTTACTTTATTTAACTAAGAAAAATAGAAAACAAAAGGTAGGGACAGAAAGTTGTGCCTACTAGATTCATCAACTTCATACCTCTAAAAAATGATCCATTAGTAAGGTTGATCAAGTCTTATTAACAACCACTTCCGATTAGCATGAAACCGAAGAACTTTCGTAAAAAACCAAGTTACCTCAACGGGGATGTGCATGTCCCCAACAATAAGCATTTCATATTTCTTTTTGACAGTAGGTAGAGGTAGTTGGAAACTTCCAATAGTGAGTGTCGGAGATTTTTCAATAACATTAACACCATTCACTTGGAACTGTTTCTTCGGAAAGTGCACCGTATGCTCATTGCCATTGATATGAAAAGTGACCTTGCTTTTATTGCAATCAATAACAGCCCCTGCAGTGTTCAAAAAGGGTCTACCAAGGATAATCGACATGTTATCATCCTCGGGCATCTCAAGTATATCAAAGTCAGTTAAGATAGTAACATTTGCGACAACAACGGGCACATCCTCACAAATATCGATTGGTATGGCAGTTGATTTGTCAGCCATTTGCAAAGATATTTCAACAGGTGTGAGTTTATTCAAATCAAGTCTTTTATATAAGGAGAAAGGCATAACACTAACACCAGCTCCTAAATCACACAAAGCAGTTTTGACATAATTTCTCTTGATGCAGCAAGGTATAGTTGGTATTCCTGGATCTCCAAGTTTTTTAGGTATTCCATCCTTAAAAGAGTAATTGGCAAGCATGGTGGAGATTTCAGCTTCAGGTATCTTTCTTTTACTAGTGATGATGTCTTTCATATATTTTGCATAAGGGGCCATCTTTAAAATATCAGTCAAGCGAGTGTGCAAAAAGACTGGCCTAAGCATTTCAGCAAAGTGTTCAAATTCTTCACCATCTTTTTTCTTAGTTGGTTTGGGTGGAAAGGGCATGGGTTTCTGAACCCATGGCTCTCTTTCTTTACCATGTTTTCTAGCAACAAAGTCTCTTTTATCATATCTTTTATTTTTAGGTTGTGGGTTATCAAGATCAACAACTGGTTCTATTTCAACATCATTATCTGGTTCCTTATCATTGTCTGGTTGAGTGTCTTTATGAACATTATCATTATCATTATCACTAGGTGAATGTTCATTACCAGATTGAGTTTCAGCATCAGAAATAGAGACATCATTATTATCTTCAGGAGGTTTTTCTATCTCAGGTTCACTAGAGGTATGCAAAGTCCTATCATTTTTCTTCTTCTTTTTCTTTTTAGGAGGACTAGGTGCATCAGTGTTAATTCTTTGAGAGTCTTGTTCAATTCTTTTAGGGTGTCCTTCAGGGTAAAGTGGTTCCTGAGTCATTTTACCTCCTCTAGTTGCTACTCTAATAGCAAAGTCACTTATATTATTATTCATTTCATCAAGCAATTCTCTTTGAGATTTAGCAACTTATTCTAGTTGGGTTTGAACCATAGAGGCATGTTTTCCTACACCTCTAACATCATTGGAGATTCTAAATAACAAGTCACTCAAGCGAGCAATTATATCAGAATTATATTTCAATTGTTTCATAACATTAGCATTGAAGTGATCTTGTTTTCTAATATAGTTATCAAACTCATATAAGCATTGGCTAGGATGTTTATTGTAAGGGATATCACTTTCATCAAATTTCATTAAAGATTTTACCTCTACCATCTGTGGAGGTGGTGGTGCATCA